>JAKWJA010002497.1:44221532-44556532 GCA_027704765.1 Solanum habrochaites | reverse complement strand
CACTTTTTACTATAGCTAAAATTTCTTTAGCTATCGTAGCATAATTTTTCTGGCTATGATTCCATTTTCCTGAATAAAATTGTACAAGATATTCCTTTTTTTCAATAGGAGAAATTTGTTTTAGAATTCCCCCGTAACCAATTTCAGAAGCATCCGTCTCAATTATTTTTTTCCAATTGGGATTTGCCAAAGTGAGAAATGGTAGGTTATGAACCTTGTTTTTAATATGCTGGACTGCTCTGGTATGATCTTGATTCCATGGTTTATGATTATTTTTAATTCTATCATACAATATTGCCGTATCTTTGGCTAAATTGTTTAAAAAAGGAGAAATATAATTTAGGCTTCCTAAAAATCGCTGAAGCTGAACTTTATCAGTTATAATAGTATGAAATTTTGATGCAAATTCAATACTTCTTTGAATAGGAATAATTTTTTCTTTTTAAATATTATGACCCAAAAATCTCATTTGTTTGAAAAATTTGCATTTTTGGTTTAGATATAACCAAGCCATTTTGGATAATAATTTTCTTGAATAAATCAAGATGTTTAAAATGCATTTCCAATGTTTTTGAATAAACAAGAATATCATCTATGTATACAACCATTCATAATTTTTTGAAATTCTAAGGAGCATTTTTCAAGCCAAAAGGCATAACATTTCACTCATCATGTCCCATTGGGACATTAATGGGTGTTTTATATTTATCCGTATCAGATATCTCGATTTTCCAGTATCCGGATTTTAAATCGAATTTTGAAAATATGATGGCTTCATGAAGCCTATCCAAAAGATCTTTCTTATTGAGGATGGGGTATCTGTTCTATTTGAAAACATTATTTAAAGTTTTATAATTTATAACAAGTCTAGGTACCCCTCTTTCTTGTTCTGTGTGTTTATTAGCATAAAAAGCAATACAAGACCATGGCGATTTTGAGGGTCTTATTAAACCCTTTTGTAGGAGAATATTAATCTCATTTTTACATAATTCTAAATATTCTAAATTCATTTGGCAAGGTCTTGCTTTAGTAGGAATATGATTCTCCGAAAAATTCTTTATAAGAAAGACTTACAATATGTTTTTTCCTTTCCCAAAAACTATTCGGGTGATCTCCACATATTTGTGAAGAAAATTAATTTTTTAAGTACTCAATTTTTTCTTGAAATTTTGGATTAAGCAAAGCTTCTTTTATAGTAAGACTACAGATTTCATTTTTAAGAAAACTAATTTGTTCAGTTTTTAATTTAACTTCATTTATAAATTTGGAATAAGAAGGAGATATAAAATCTATTATTACTTTTTTTCCTTCGAAATTTCCAGTAATACCAGTATGATCCCAAGAAGTAATAGGGTAAATATGCCAAAAGAAAGGCATTCCTAGGATAATTTCATTAGAAATATTTTTTATTAAAACAAAACTTTCAGGTATACAAACATTATTAGTGCAAATATAAGCTTTAGGAATTTTATATTCAATATCCATTTTATGACCACTAGCATTCCTAAGGGCATGAGTAGTTTTTTTTTAAATATCTTGAAGGAATTAATCCTTCTTGAATACAATTTAAATCAGCTCCGCTATCAATAAGAGCAATAAAATCTTTTTTCAAATTATAATCAATAAAAATAGTTATTTAAGCAAGTGGTTTATGAGATGTAATAAATTCAATTGTTTTTAAAAATAATTGTTTACTCTCTGATGATTTTTCAGGAGTATCTGAGAAAACATTAGAGATATCAGGAATCTCTTTTTCATCTACAACATGTTTTCCCTTCTGAGTATTATTAATATTCTCTATACAAGTAATTCTTTCATCAAGAATTGTATTTTCATTCTTTAGAGAGGAAATTTCCTTTTTGAGATTATTAACCTCTTCCACAAAATCTTTGATTGTGGTTGGAATATGATTCTATTGAGACCTATTCATCAATTGTCTCCTTAGTTCTGCCATAGTGTAACTATTATCCTGGGCAGAAAAGTGTGGCAGCTTTAAAGTTACCCATCGACGGCCACTAGCTACGAGGCGTCGCCTGGTCGACAGCCAGTTCTGCTAGGCCATTGATTGGTACTGAGGCTCCTTTATGGGGGTTAACATCCCACCACCAAGGGTGGATCGATGCACCCAAACGATGGCCTGTCAAAAGGACTACGGTCTGTTGATGTTAGGGCGTCGATTGAGCACTGATTTGGCAGCTTGGTTTCCAAGTCTTTTGTCCTCCTCTAGGACCCCTTGTGGGTCCTAGGTGGAGTCGTACCTGGTTCTTTAACCCCTTACATATCCATCTAGGTATTAGGATCGTCCCACATTAATTTCAACAAAAACGAACACGTCTCCTAAGACACACAAGTACTTTTCAAATCACACCTTTCGAACATCATGAACGTTATTGGACGTTTGACCTCAAAAATCATCAAACCTTATACACTGCCTAAGGAAATCATTACAAACCATTTTAACACAAAATTAACTTATGATACACAAGCAAAGCTCTAGTTCGACCTAGTTCGTCTTAGGGGCGTTACAATCATAAAATTGAAGTATATTTTGACTAGATCATATATTTTGGTAAACTGATCTTTGACTTCCATATCATCCTATATAGGATCATATCTACGATAAGCTTCAAGTATTTCATGTCTTATATAATCACATTTTTACAATAGTTTTTTTACTTAACTGTCCCTATTCTAAGAGCCACCATAGTCAAACTCTCACAACTCCTTACTGTGACACATGTGCATCTCATCTTTGCATGTTCGAACAATTTCAACCTCGATTCCCTCATTTTATTCACCACGAAGGTCATTCCACTTTGTCCCAATATCTTTATTCCTACCTAGTTTTATCTCTCCAACAAGTACATTGATGCGTCCAACTCAACTCCCTCATTTCTACTACTTTCATCTTATCAATGTGTGATTTCTTCATCAGTCAACAATTTACTAATGAGTTCATGATTTGGACTCATTGAGGGACTTATTAGGATAGATTTAGTGTCTTCTAATTCTTATTTTATGTCAATGACTGATGTAAAATCCTTGAGTTCCAAGTATTTAGATTGAGAAACAAAGCATAGATACTAATGGAGAAAAGGAACAAAGCAGCTGAAAGAACAAAGATAAGAAGCTCTATTAATCACTTGATCCATAATCCATTGGGTGAGTCGCCGAATGGTTATTATCTCTCTTAAAGTTACACTCCAAGCACCGAAGGAAAAAATAAAGTCATCGAGAGTAAGGAGCAGTCGACGTGTCGCTTAACGGTTTCCCGATGCAGTGTTGGATCGGCCAAATTTACTGATGATGAAGTCCAAAGAAAAAAGGGGATGGAGGTGACCAAAGGGAGGATCACCAAGAAGATTGATGATCCATTACGGTGTCGAATGGTCCTTCGCAACATAATTTTTGCAACTATAAAAACATTTTCAAACATTATGTTTAGTATCAAATTTTATTCTAGACATTCATTTTAGTAACTTTTGAGTTTGAACACTAAGTATTGAGACTTAATTTTCTGAGCTTTGAAGAATTTAAGTTTTTTATTTTTGAGAAATTGGAAGTGGGTCTTTGATATTCTTCATTGTGGACCTTTGGAAAGACAAAATTAATCTAACCTAGTTGATATAAATAAAATTTGGTAATGATTTTTATCCTTTTTGATATCTAGATAAACCGAAATTCTTTGGGTGTGATTATGGGTTGATTTAGTTGAAAGGTATTTCTAATTGTTATTTTAAAATTAAAGGATTGTAGTTGCAAATGCAGTCCAACCTTTGTGGTTTTGGCTTGCTCGATATAGAAGTTTTAAAACCAAAATTACTTAATTGATGGTCTGTGGTTATTGGGTTGTCATGGGTTTAGCTCGAGAGAGTGAATCCTATATCCTTTTCCACACATTCAGCTCGAGAGAGTAAATGAATGAAATCGTAGGTTTTTCTTATATTCATGTTTATTGGTGTTCATGAGAAACAACTTGATTCGAGGTAAATTGTTCAAGAGAAAGTTTATGCCCACTAAAGTCTACCTTATTCACTGATTTATGGTTGTTTACTAATAGTTTCAATTACCTATTTGTCTATATTAGCCTATAATTGAGTCATATCCCAAGAATCCATGTCATTACTGTTAAATTTGTGTTAATTTCTATTATTGTAGGTGATAGTTGAAACCAAAACCCCATGTTATTTGACATTCGTATCGCCCTTAATTTATTTATGTTCTTATTAGATAATATCTAATCCTATTATTGACTCGAGAATATTCATACTTTCTTATTGATTTTAAAACATGTACCACTCCCTATGGGATGCGAACCTAACTCATTTAGTTGGGTTATATTACTGAATAACGATCGTTGACACTTTGAATTGGATGAAGTGTCCTGATACGTGAAATCAAAATGGCGTTGCTACCACAGACTGGATTATTTTGAGGATTTAGTTATATTCAATTTTGTTTTTGTTAGTTATAGTTCAATGTACTAATTGTTAGTTTTGTTTTTTGTGTTTGGTTTTAGAAACATGAAGAATGAGTGCGAGTGGTAGCAATGGTGACCAAATGGACCACCCCCTTTTAACATCGACAATTCTTAAGGATAACCTCCTAACTTTCAAGATATTGTTGGGTGAGACTATCCATGAGTTGTAGCCTAGATTTAAGGCATTATTACATTAGTGCCCAACTCATGGAAATGCAGACATATTTGTACTGGAATGCTTCTACAGAGATCTTTGTCCCAAAAATAGAATAGTTGTTGACCAGCTATCTCGAATTATTTGATTCGACAACCCTTAGTATCCCAATTCGTTGATGGCGTGACAAACACCAACAAGGAAATGGAAACATACCAAGAGTGGACCACATTTTTGACTCAACTGAATTTCATAACAAAGAAAGTCATGGATTTGTAGGCAATATCCAAAAAGAAGGACAACTACATCCCAACCTCACTAGCATTGAAGGATGAAGAAGCAAAAGGGTGGGAAATTTGAAGAGGTCCTCTCACTCATTCTACACAAAGTCGAAGATAACAAAAGATTATTGAAGGAGATAAAAGAAAATGTTTTCATGCTAAATCTCATGAAAAACTATCATTCCATGTTCATTCAGCTACAAGAGTCCCAAATTGACCAAGTTTTGTCTTGTCTCTACCCAAAGCAAAAAAGATGGTCACCTAGTGACACTATGAAAAAGACCAGGAATGAGGTTTGAGCATGGTATTGTGTTTTACCATGACGTTAACTAAGGCGAAACATGGGAGGCAACCTAAGTTTTTTTTGAGTTTAAAGTGATAGTATGTTAATTGTGCAGATCAAAGTGAGGAATGTGTTTGAGAATTACATGTTGGCGTGCTAAAATCAGTCAGCATGGATAAGGTCGACAAGCAACTTGGAAAATTGCCGGCCAAGTCAGCGATCACGACCGAGTCTGTCGTTCAGACCCCTACATTAATTGACGGTCCTGTAAACATTCGTGAGCTAAATACCACTCGGTGTGTCGCTGAGTGGGTCGGCAAGCAATCTAATGTCACTGAATGAGCGAGAATTGGATAGTTTATAATGGCCAAAGGCTTAAACTTTTGAAATCTTTCATTTTCCCTAACTTTTAAACTTCCCAAACTCACACCCTCACAAGATTTCCTTGTTTTTTCCTTTTTACATCATTTTAATCATCATGTTTTTGTTTGAAGTTGGAGATTTTTTCACCTAGCTTTTCAACTTTATTATTCAGCTTCTAAGGTTGGTTTTCCAAAACCCGAATTTACAGTTAACATTTTGAACTATAGTTGCAATAATTTTTATCTTAGTGATGTGTGATTCGGACTCTTTGTTCATAATTGTGTAATGTGTGGGCTTGTATTTAATTCAAATATCTTGCCTGTGATGCTTATGTTGTTTAATTCCCAAATTTTTCATGCTTAAATATGATTGAAATTGTTTGGTATGGCTAAATTATTGATTATTCTAGTCGGGTGAAGTCTAAGTAACTCGGATTTATTCCAAATAACATAATTTTCCCAATGATGGATCGATTGATGTCATTTCTAAGGGTAAAAGTCATCAAATGGCCAAATTTGGCAACACCATGAGAAGTTTGAGTATCCCGGGGGCATGGGTGTAATGGATCTTATTTTAATTAAAGGAGTGCATGTTTTGATTTTGTTTTCGAGGGAAGAAGGGTTGATCTTGGAAGTTGGGGTTGAGAATAGGCACGTTGGGTCATTAGGCAAGCAGGGTTGAGCTCGCCGAATCAATCGACAGTTCGCCAAAGTTCCCCTGATCACCTTTAGTTTCATGCTAAATCTTTATATGGGTTCTATAATTTTCTGTAATTTTTTGGCAAGAATCCTAAGATTGCCAAGTGCACTTAGCGATTCGCCGAAAGTCCTTCTTGATCGCCCTTTTCTACTACCCTAACACCTAAAGTGCACTGTAATTTTTGGTGGTCTAGTCCTTTATCGACGAATACTGTCAGTGATTCGATTAAAGTCCCTTCCAATCAAGGAATTTTTTAGCCAATCCTTTCGGTGATCCTTATCTTGCTCACTAAAGAGATCCGGCGACTCGCCCACTTGTTTGGTGAATCTGTTTTCAACTATTTTCTTATGTGCTTTTGCTTGAATTATTCCTAACTTTCCTTGATATTTTGCAGATATGGAAATACATAAAGTGTCCGATAGAGACATGCCAACCCATGAGAAGGACATGGATATAAAAAGCAATGAGGATGCAACTGCAGTCAAGGCTAAGGCGACCAAACTTTCCAGAGCTGGTGGGTGGGAAGGGAAAAGGAAAAGGGAAGGCATTTGTGTTACCGGAGGCCTACTTCAACGATGACGACATCTATGCCACTCAACTCACCACTTATGATAGTGAGGGTAAGCATCAGGAGCATCAGGCTGCAACTTCTGAGAATGAGGATGATGAGCTATAAAGAGATCAAAGAGCAGATCTTTGATCTAAAATGATGAATGATACATCTAGGATTAGTAATCTTCAAGCCACCACTAATTATCCTAATCCAACTCCAGCACGGACTTGGTCCTAGCACCACAAGTACAAGGTCCTCCTTAGTCTATGAACAGACTGAAGACCGAGGGTCTGAAGACCATTATAGAGAAGAAGTGTTTGTCCACTGATGGGGTCATTGAAATGTATCCAGAGATTATGAGCTGCCCGAGTTCACATAAATTTTAGTTATTCACCAAGCCCCGTAGCTCGTATATTCCTAGTTGGGTTAGAGAATTTTACAGTGCTTACAGTACCTTCATACCACAAGGGAAGAAGCTGACAACAAAATTCAAGCCGGTTGATTATGTGGTTGTGAGAGTCTAGAAGGTGAAATGTAACAATGACACTATAATATAGTCCTTGAAAGTTCTGTGGGAATTGAATATAAATGTTAATATAAGATCAGAATAACAGTATTGGAAGATATGAAAAAGTGGCTGGGTCCGTTGATATCAGATAGTATTCCTAGATGGCTAGAGGTTGGAGCAACTATTAAAGTGAGTGTAGTTGCACGATATTGTACTGGATTTTTGAGCAACTCCATTTTCCCATCCTAGAATGATTCAATTCTCTAAATCCTAAGGAGTCTTCTTTGGTTTGATTATGTCTAAGAATAGCATTAACATTGCGATTATTATTGACTAAGAGAAGGCCAAAAGGGCCAAACAGAGGAAAACTTCCTTTTATTCCCGGTGCTAATCATAAAGTTGTGCCGGCGCGCTGCAGTCTTCTAGGATGTGGCTAAAGATATTAAGGTTATTGTCTCCTCATCCACAAGTATCAGCCATATAGAGGTCGAATACACTCGAGAGGAGGCTGACAAGAAGAGAGCAACTTTGGTAGATACATGTCTGGAGGTGGATATCAATTCTATACCTATAGAGGCATATTTGCCTACTCCGGCCTTCAGGTACATTCTCCCCTAGATATTCTTCAAAGTTTCCTGGTGCTTACCCCTATTTCAAGACCACCACCAACACTTAGGCTATGATCCTGGTCATGGGGCACCTTGCTCATTCTACAAACATGAGAGCGACCCGACTAGAGAGGTTTATCCCGTGGATGATCGAGAGGTGCCCTTCTTGTTGCACTGGCCCCCTTTCTGTACATCCATTGACACTCTTACTACGAGAGTTGAGGCTTATGAGACAATACAAGGGTATACTACTAAGGTTACGACTTTGAAAGCCGAAGTTGTAGATCTGAGGAAGGACATGGGCTACATGAATTCCACAACTTCACTTTTCTATTGGAGGGAGCTGATGATGTTGATGTTGATGTTGCGACAACTTATGAGATTCCTCTGGCCACCACGATAGATGTACAAAAGGATGGAATAATAGAGGATGATTCGAAGGAAGAGATCGGCAAAGAGCAAGTAGAGGTAAGGAAGGAGAGCATATATGGAGACTTGCCAGATCTTGAGGAGATGATTGTATAATCGGTGATCGAGACATCGCCGGCAGAATCTTATATAGAAGCTCCTAGTAGATCTTATACTGTTGAGGTAACTCGGGGCATTGATTCCTAGGTTCAGAGTGGTACACCGGGCCCTGATTCCGTACAAATGGAGCGACTTTAGATAAGATTCTTTTAGCTCTCTTTTTGTCTTATTTTTACTGACTTTTGGATATTTTATTGCTTGCATTTTAGAAAAATTACTTTATGGTGGGGTGAGGCCCATCTTTTTGTGATTATTGTTTTATTTATATATTTGGGTTTTGTGTTGTTGATTGTGTTTAGGCACTTTATTTTGTGGATGCTTGATCTTATGGCTCCTTGTTTTAATTGTAAATGATTTTTGAAACATTTTCTAAAAAATTTGTGCTACCTCTTGTTTGTATTTAAATGTGGTTTCTATCTTGGAAATTTGAGTACCAGTCTTGATCAACGGTGATAATTGAATAGTGCTCATAATAGAAAAAAAATGAATGTGTGGCTACGATAAAGCCAAGTGAAGTTTCATATGCAACACGTGAACTTTTTGCATCTCGTTATGACTAGACAATTATCAAATTGAGTCACTATTGATGAACATTGCACACTAGTGAAACTTTGGAGTCTTATTTTACATTGGTGGCAACGCCTTGTGTGATGAGCTTACTATGAACCATCTGTGATGACACATAATTTTTACTATTTATCTAGTTTAATAAGTGTTTCAATCTCTTAAAATGATCTTAGGAAACTTTAAAGAGTGAAATAATTTGACATTATACCTCTTTTATGACCTACCTTGTGAGTATGTAAAATTCTTTTGAGCCCCTTTTGAGTCGTAGCCTTTCCTTGGAAGAAAATTGATGAAATTGTGACCTTTGTTTATATGTTCACCCTTGATCCTCATGAGACTTCGCTTGTGTAAATAGCCAACTTAGGCCAAAATCCTAAGTTGAGGTGTGGTGAAAAGAGAAGGTAAATCAATAAGTGCAATGAAATCCCCTTTTACCCATGGTTTTAAAAAAGATAGAAACTCTCCCTACAAAAAAAATAAAGAGAAGAGAAAAATGAAAAATAAAAAGAATAATGATGATAAGGAAAGGAAGTGTTGTTCATAGCACATTTCATTAGGATAAAATACACTAAGCGTAAATGATCGTACCTTTACACTCAACCCCATTAAAAGACTTGAAAAAACCTTTTTTTTTTATCTTGAGTGAGATGAAACAATTGCTTATTGGAAAATAAGGGCAAACATAAGAGTGAAATCATGTGTTCATGTTTATGAGTGTGAGTGTTGACTGTGATTCTGAAGCTTTATATTGTTGAACCATTGTGTGTGAAAATGTAATCATTCTTTGTGTGAGGGCATTTGAGAACCTTTTTTGAGCTAGAACTTGCATTCAAGAAACTAGAGTGAGATTGAGAATTTTCGGTAATGATGAGTCACAAGATGAATCCTTGAGTGCATAATTGATCCTTTCATGATCAGGTTGAGTCTCTTTGTGTGTATTCATGGTCGAGTCTCATGTAGCAGTGTTTGAGATATTCTTTTGAACTGCTAAATTTATGTTTTACTTGAGGACAAATAAAAATTAAGTTGGGGTGTTGATAAGTCCATGATTTAGACTCATTTAGAAATTTTTTTGGATAAATTTAGTATCCTCAAATGCTTATTTTGTGTCAATCACAGATGTAAAATCCTTGATTATTAGGTATTTAGATTTGGCAATAAAACATAGACACTAATGGAAAAAAGGAATAAGACAACTGACATAACGAAGAAAAGAAGGCTTGTTGATCACCTAATTCATCGGGAGAGTCGCCGAATAACTATTATCTCGCCTAAATTTCCAGCATCAAGCCCTGAATTAGAAAATAAAGTTGGCGAGAGAAAGGAGCAATCGGCGTGCTGCCAAATGGTTTCGCGATGCACCGTTGGATCTCCCAAAGTTACAGAACTTGAGGATGCTGAAGGGTAAAATAAAAAGGCGATGGAACTGACCAAAGGGTGGATCTCCGAGCTGATCGACGATCCCAACATGCTAAGAAAAATGGTCTTTCGCAACATACTTTTGGCGACTATAATTTTTGAGTTTGAACTCAGAGTATTGACACTTATTTTCCTTAACTTTGAAAAATTGTAGTTTTTCATTTTTTGAGAAATTGGAAGTGGGACTTTGAGATTATTCAATTTGGACCTTTGAAAGACAAAATTAATCTTACCTAGTTGATGGAAACACAATTTGGTAATGATTTTTGTCTTTTTATCATGTCTAGCTAAAACTCAAATTCTTGAGGTGTAATTATGTGATAATGGGTTTATTTAGTTGATGGGTATTGAAAATTGTTAGTTTAAATGATATGTAGAAGTGATTTCAGTCAGGAACTGTGGTTAAAATTAAATGATTGTAGTTGCAAATGCAGTCCTACCATCGTGTTTTTGGCTTGCTTGAGAGAGAGATTTTAAAACCAAGATTACTTAATTGATACTTTGTGGATATTAGGTTGTCATGGGTTCAGCGCTAGAGAGTGAATCTAAATCGTTTTCCACACATTTAGCGTGAGAGAGTGAATGAACTAAAGTGTAGGTTGTTCTTATTTCATACTTGTTGGTTTTCAAGAGAAACCAACAAGTACTCATTTATCAATATTAACCTATAATCAAATCATATCCCACGAACCCGTAACGTTGGTGTTAAATTCATGCTATTTGTTGTTGTTGTAGCTGATAGTTGAAACCAAAACCCCTCTATTATTTAACATTCTTGTCACACCTTAATCTGACTCATGTTTTATTCGATAATTTCTATTGATTCATATTTTCTTATTGATTCTCAAAAATGTACCACTTCTGGTGAGATTCGGCTCAAAATCATTTAGTTGGGTAATATTATTGACTAATGATTGTTGACTTTTAGAATTAGATGAAGAGTTCTGATACATTAAATCATCTACCCCATTATATAGTTTGTCTATAACAATCACTTTATAACACTTACCTTTAAAACTTGATGGATCATTTTTAGTACACAAATTACCGGATGTGATGCTCCATTTAATCCACCTTGCTCCAATAACATGCACAACATCATCATCAATCTTCACATTTTCTTTGATTATTAACCAAAATAGTTGAAATTTTCTCTCTTTGAAAATGAGTAGCATATTAATAATTACCTCTGCATCTACCTCGTGAGTTACGTCATTGAACTTATACTCTAAGTATTTTGCTTTTGTCCTGCTCAACACAAACTGTTGAACCCTAGGATCTATTTTTGAACCTCTAGTTTGTTGTTGATTTTTCCCTATGTATCTTCAATCAATACTTCATCATCTACGTATAGTACACCATGACAACTCTCTTTAGATATTTCGAGCGTGAAGATTATAATTGCCATTATTTTATTATTATCATCACAATATATTATTATGTTAACCACCGTCACACATTGAAGCACCTAAAATGAATAGTCAGTAGGTTATTAAAATTATATAATAAAATCAAAGTGTTTTTTTGGTTAAACAATCACTCTTCTATAGGTACTAAACATAATGAGACCGTGCAAGCACAAACCCAATATTTGTTAATTTGTTTGTCTCAATTTATGTAGGTAATTTATAATATGTATAACATAACTTTTAAATAATATATGTTACTTTTCTTGTTTCAAGTGTTGTACCACATGTCAAATTTCGAGGGTTAATCACATTTTAATATGTTTTTAAAATCTTTTAAGTTTTTAATTATTGTGATTTATAAAACTCTTAACATTACTTTCAAATAATATATATTACTCAGTCAATCTTAACAATGCACTGCATATGAAATTTCGAGAGTTGATTGAATTGTTAGTATTATTTACATAATTTTCAAATAATATTTGTTACTTGCTCAATTTTAATTATGAAATATATGTGAAATTTTGAGAATTAATCAAATTTTAATATAATTTTGAATCATTAATTATTCTAATTTTTTTAGATTTTTTTTGTAAATTTCAAATAATATATGTTATTCTCTGACCAAATTTATGTGATCACATGCGAATTTTGAGAGACAACCAGATATTTAATATGTTTTAAGAATATTTTATGTCTTTAATTATTATGATTTATAATACATTTTTAGTAATTTTAATTATATAGTTCCTCTCTCTATAAATTCTAAAAGTTGACCCTTAGCTCCTTTTCTACTACTTTTTTTTTGTTTTTTGCAATTTTAAAAAATATGTTGGAACTTGATCTAAAACACTATATATATATATATATATAAATATATATATATATATATAGATACACACACACACACACGCGCGCGCGCGCGCGCGCGACTTCATTATAAATTTCAAATTTGGAGAATTATTTTATAAGAAATAAAATTTAAACTATTTAAGATAAACAATATTTATCTATATCTAGCAAACATTAAATTCTATCTTGAACAATATCTCAATTATAAGTCATTTAGAAAATTTAAGACTATTCATAAGATTATATAATAACATTAAATTAAGTTGAAAAATTGGGATTTTAAAATATATGATCATAAAATGTTGCAAGCCAAATGATGTTACTGCATTGAATGTACGAGCATGTAAGGGAACTCTAAAGCATACATATGCTTGATTTGGAAAAAAAAATATAACACAGTCACCTCTTCTCAAACTCATCTAACTCAACTCAACTCAAGATTAAAATACTCAAGTCAGTTGTATGGTAGTCAACTCAATGAAACATAGTTCAACTCAATTAAACATAGTTCAACTCAATTAAACATAGTTCAACTCAACGAAACATAGTTCAACTCGACTCAACTCAAAAATAAGGTATATACATAACTCAGTGAAACATAGTTCAACTCAACAATAAGGTACTTAACTAAGTGAAACATAGTTCAACTCACCTCATTGAAATAGGTCTCAACTCAATAAAAGGTACTTAACTCGTGAAACATAGTTTAACTCAACATTATGAAATAGAAATCAACTCAACAATAAGGTACTTAACTTAAGCATAGTTCAACTCACCTCAATGAAATAGGGCTCAACTCAATTAAGGTACTTAACTCGATGAAATAAAGTTAAGCTCAACTCAATGAAATAATGATAACAACATGCAATGTGTAAAGCATTTCAATAAGTAGAAGATAACTCAATGTATATGAAAATTCAATAAAAAAACTCTTTTAATCTTATTTGGGAGATTCTCTAATTGACAACCATCACTATAAGCTACGTGATGATATAGCTTCTTGCTCATGCTGCCAGAATTTTCCTATACCTTGGCGGGGTATAAGCATTCTTAACTAAGTGGATCCACTTAGGTATGCTAAAAATCAATTAGGAATAGTTTAAAATTATGACCCTTTAACCATGTTGGTGCCACATACCGAACCAAACCCTAGAAGTTAGGGGCAATCTCGGATTGCACCCGGCTTACTTGACCTCTCCAAGGTCTTGTACAAGCCCTTACGTATAATTCATCGCATAAACTTAGTGAAAAGTAGTGAATTAAAACTTTTCACAAAACATATAATAGTCTTTAAAATATCTTTCATATAAAGTAATAGGAAATACCAAGTCTCAATATCATCATCTGAAGAAACAATAATACTTGGGACACGGCCCATACTTCAATACTAATATAGAAATACTTAGTGTATTACATTACTTCAAATGAAAACATAAAAGACATATATCCCTCAAGTCAAATGATGACATACTTCAACTTCTCTTGAACTATGCTATGGTCCAAGTCTTCCTTCCCAAAACTCCTCACCTACCAAGAATTATATAGATAGATAAAGGCATGGAGTTAGTACAATCACATGTACTAAATATGACATTATGCATAAAAATCATGAAAACGAACATTTATTGATAATATGCATCTTTTATTTTAGAAATCATATTATAATCATAAGAACAACATTTAAAAACTTAGAAACACATAAAATAAGATTTAAATAAATTAATGCACTTAACAGTAACTTGACTCACTTTTACAGTGAAGTTATTTAACTGTACAATGAAACTCTTCCTATTCTATTTTAACACCTCTTAGCATGTATTCTCCTCACTAAAATCTATCCTAAGACCCACTTAAGCAACACAAAGAGAGACCACCCATACAACCTCCCTAAGCATACATAATGTCCCTCAAGAACAGTTATAATGAGTCACATACACATTACAAGACATCAAGGTGTCAACACATAGATAATATGTCATTTCCTCATCAAAGTCTATCAAAACACTTCCTTAAGTAGATCAAGAAGATAATGTCCATGATTGAACTCTTCAAGACTACCTAAATAATCCTTAAGACTTCCTAAGTTCGGACCATGTCCACATAATCAACATCTTCCCTAACTAGAGTCATTTTTAAGACTCATCTAGGTAAGATACGAAGTGACTATTCCTATGCCCCCTTAAAACCTTAACTAGACAACCCTTAATCACATTCATTAGTTCACTAAGACTCATACATCACATAAAAGACATTCAATTAATGGTCTTGGACAAGACCTATGGACTCCAACTAACACCTTCAAAGCCTATTGTGCAATGTCTAGATAGCATCCCATACCACCACCTAAACCTCATAGAACTTCTCTAGTACTAGTAAGCATCTCACATGATGAGAATAAGAAATAACAGGCATAGACCATGATAGATAGACATGGAATCCGGAGTTCTAACCTACTCCGATGAGGGTGTTCTATTTTCCAATGGTAGAACTTAGACACATCCCATGAAGGCACATTGTTAAGGAATATGGAGGGCATGAGTTGTATCTAGTCACTCTCTAACTAGAACTACTTCCCTTACCATACTCACTCGGTGCTATCCTTCGTTCTCATAAATTAATTCACACATAAGGTTTACATAGAAGGGTTCCATAACAAGTTCATAGCCCTATTATATTTACCCTACAAAAGAGGTCCTCTTAAGTCTACCTTCCAATGGCAACAATAAGATCATGATGACTTTACTAAGGATTAATATTATGTCGTTCCATCCAATTAACCTTAAGGAAATTATTCCTTCACTTTGAAGGGTACCATTACGGCTTACGACTTCAACTTTCATAACCTTACCACAAAGTTCAAGGTTTCATATAAAAGACCCTCTTAACTTCATTTAAGGTCACATGTCATTCATACATTCAATACTAAAAGCTTTAACATCCTAAGTGAAGACATAACATATCCATAATCATATATACATCAAGTTAGGGGCACAAGTCAACCAAGACAAGACACCACATACTTCACCTTAGCACACATTACATGTCATTCGAGAAGCACACCGACATAACCATATCATTTTAGTCATCCTACACACTATCATAACATCATCAATGTTACCAACATATACTTATATAGTCAAGTAGGAATAACCAAGACTCAACCCTAAGACTATATACACAAGGTCAAACTCATAGTCTAACATGAACACCTACATAACATTAATAGAACACATATAATTTCACATTTCTTAACATGTAGATATATATCATTATACTTCACCTAATCAACTACACAAATATCCACATTACTTCAAGTAGTATGCCGACAAGTACATGATCATCATATTGCATAATTTAACACCGACAAAGCCACATCAACTGCAAGCAAAGCACGTAACACCGCCACCATAAGTGGACCATATCAGTCAAAATAGAATTGAAGTATAATTACCATTAAATAAATTAAATAGGTAAGCTTAACACCTCAACATCCTCCACACCTTAATTCAATGCTAAATCATCCAATTCAATACCATAACGCCCTTACCAATGGCCATGAACAATAATTCAATGTAGAAACTATGATAATAAATGAAACAAGGTAAATTAAATAGACATTCATCAATATAAGATAGCCTAGATATCAATTTAACACAATTTTTACATCACTACAAACCCCATACAAATCTACACCGTAATTCATCAACATTCGGTAAATATCAAGTAAACCATAACTTAGTCAAAACAAGGGTTCATCCAATTCATGGGTTCAAACTTAATTTAGGTTAAAATCATCAATACAACATCAATTAAATCATTATTTAATATTTAGAAATCATTAATGCAAGAACCCATGGTAGAATCATGAAATTGGACAATTCAACTTTGAAAACATTAGAAAACATCTTCAGAATTGGGGCTCCTTGATGAAGAGAGTTTCAAGGAACAATATCCATACCTTGATGAAACTAATTCTTAACTTTTATGAAAAATCTCCACTCAATTCGTCACTTTAAGTCCTTCCTTAAGTTTGGACTTCAATGGAGTCTTGAGAGAATTTCTAAGGGATATGGGGATTTGATTTAGAGGAATGAAGTCTTCAATGTGTTTTAGTCGTATACACACATTTAAAATACCTAAAAGACCCCTAGTAAACTTCCAAACCTTATATTTGTAAGTGTGGTGAAAATACAACATCAACCCTTAAGTTAAAGTTAAGTTGCACGCAGGAAAATAGTCCACCAACGGTTGGTAGTCAATGGATGGTTTGTCCACAAACGGACCGTCCTGTCCTTATGTTGGTTGGTTAAGAGACTTTAAAATGTAGTATTTTCACCAAATACTAATTCCCTACAAAATTCACCCATCGACGGGGCATCAATAGGACCATGAACTTTTGATGCCTTCGTTGTTTAGGGGTTGGCTGGGATTGTCTTGTCTCCATGTTTGGGTCCTTCCTCAAGGACCCTTGGTATGTCCTTGGGGATGTTTGCACGGACGGTTCCAACAAAAAAATGATTTTCTATGAGTTTATAACCTCACACATGAATTTCATCCAAAACGAACACGTAAAACTTGATGAAATACGCCTAGACACACAAGGTCCTTTCAAGGCACATCTTTCGAACATTATGGACGTTCTTGGAGGTTTGACATCCAAACTTCATGAAACTTGACACACTTCCTAGACATGGTATAATAATCAATTTAAGGACCTTAAAACCTCATGAATCAGACATAAACACATAGAAAAACATATGAGGCACATAGGTGACTAATTCGTCGAACATCCTGATCGTCCCTTGACTTTGACTTCTAATGCACCTAATACTTTAGACACTTCCTCAATAACATATAATACACCTATTTAGGACCTTAGAACATAAATACCAACATGTTATGCTCTAGTTCACCTAAGTCATTGTCGGGATCTCACAATCTCCCCCACTTGGACAACGTCGTCCTTGAATGACACTTGCCACTCTCTGAACAATTCCAAGAATAGAGATTCAACTAGCAGCTAATAACTATACTATTCAACACATAATCAATAATAAAATATCAGTTTGATATATTCAAGAGAATCACAACACAACAAGAAACTAGAAAATAATTCTATAACTCATTATGCTACAACACTTGCATGCTTCCTTCCAAATAGTAAAAACTAATTTTATATTCAATATCATACTTATATAAATAAGTTATAACCACATGAAAACAATTGTAGACAAAATAATCAATTAGTTAATTTTTCAAAATTTAAACAGTAAGCAATTTCAAGCATAAAATGATTTTTGTCAAATTTTCAAAAATGCAACTTTTTGGCAATTCATGATATAAACATGATAATATGCAAAGTAACATCATATAGACATAGCTTACAATATAATCATGGCTTCATAAAACACACAATGGAAGAAGTTAATGAAATTCAATTTCAACAAAAGTCCTAAACATCATGCACATGCAACATAATTCTATATCATTCTATCCCATTTACTAACCACTGCCCCACTTAGAAGGAACTCATATCACTAAAAGAAAATTCATGGAATTACCCGCATCATCATCCCCATTCTCATCCGACTTTGATCCTCTAGTCCTGAGTGCATAGAAATGCCTCTTTGTTGAAGCATCATTATTTGGAACACTGGGAGTAACTTGCTTACCCTCTGTTCCTCTAGAAGCAATCATAGGAGAATTTCTCAATTTATGTCCTTCCTTACCACAACCAAAGCAACTCCCGGTACCCAATAGACACTCACCATAATGTTTCTTACCACAAGTGACACATGTAGGTTTGACATTTGGAGAACCACCTCCTCCCTCCAATTTCACCTTAACACTCTTAATTCTTCTTGAGTTTGAGCCCTCTTCTTGAACTTGGTCACTAGCATCACTCCTTTTCAAGCTTCTAGACATCCTCCTATGTTTAAACTCTTCAATCGATTGTGCATACACCATGAGTCTATCTAGGGTCATATCATTATGTAACTTTGTCGTACAACATTCTTCCCTTACAAAGTTGGCTACACCCATCACAAAATGACTCATTTCATCTCTTGGATTGGATATAAGAGAAGGGCCATGCATAGACAATGTTAAGAATTTCAAAGATTACTCCTCAATAATCATATTGCCTTGTTTGAGATTGATAAACTGTTCCACATTAGCTTCCCTCCTCTTACAGGGAAAGTACTTACCAAGAAAAGCTTACTTAAACTCTTCCCACTCAATAGGACCCGATTCATCCGGCCTATTATCCTTCCATTAAGTGTACCATATTTGAGAAACGTCCCTCAATTGGTACGAAGCCAACTCCGCCTTCTCCCTAGATGTAACCCTCATAGCACTCAACAACTTGTACACTCAATCAAGAAACTCTTGTGGATCCTCTCCAACCTTAGAGCCAATAATGATAGGAGGATTCATCCTAACGAAATCTCTCAACCTAGATGTCGTAGTTCTCTCCACAACCCTAGGCACCATATTCAAATTTATTTGAGTAGTCACGGCTCGGTCCAAAGCAAGCAAAGCCTCTTTAATATCCCTATTACTCAACTTCGAGGGATCTTCATTACCTTCTTCCCCAATAGGGACTTGATCACCTTAAGCACCTTTATCATCTTGGTCAACTTCCTCAACTTGAGGCGAAATCTCCTCTTGCAGCTCATTCTCCTGAACTCTCCAATCTGGTGTCCTTATCATATTCATCTTCCTAGAAACACAAGGAAAACCATAAGAAAAGAGTACTCATAACTTTTTACTCTATGGCACGACATAGGAGTAGACAAGAAGGGAAGCTATATCGTCCAATAGCCTTTCTCCCATAGACGTGTCAGGACTCACACTGATACTCAAGACTCTACTAGACGTGACTTGATGAGACTTTTGATTCCTAATACTACTTTCACAACCTATGCTTTTATATAAAGCTTGTCACATCCCGAAATCACACCCTAAAAGTTAGGGGCAATTTCGTATTGCAAACGGCGTACTTGACCTCTCGGAGGTCTTGTACAAGCCCTTACAAATCATTCGTTGCATAAACATAGTGAAAAGTAGTGCAGAATTAAAACTTTTCACAAAATATATCATAGTCTTTAAAATCTCTTTCATATAAAGCAATAGGAAATACTAAGTCTCAATCTCATTATCTTAAGACACAAGAATACTTGGACACGACCCACACTTCAATACTAATATAGAAATACTTAGTGTATTACAATACTTCAAATAAAAACATAAAAGCATATACGCCCTCGAGTCAAATGAGGACATACTTCAACTTCTCTTGACCGAGGCTATGGTCCAAGTCTTCCTTCCCAAAAGCTCCTCAGCTACCATGAAGTATATCGATAGATAAAGGCATGGAGTTAGCACAACCACATTTACTAAGTATGACATTATGCATAAAAATCATGAAAACGAACATTTATTGGAAATATGCATCTTTTCTCTCAGAAATCATAATATAATCATAAGAGCAACATTTAACAACTTAGAAACACATAAGATAACATTAAAATAAATTAATGCTTTTTTAGGATCACTTAACAGTAACTTGACTCACTGTTACAGTGAAGTTATTTCACTATACAGTGAAGCTCTTCCTCATCTATTTTAACACCTCTTAGCATGTATTCTCCTCACTAAAAGTATCCTATGACCCACTTAAGAAACTCAAAGACAGACCGCCCATACAACCTCCCTAAGCATACCTAAATGACCCTCAAGAACACTTTTAATGAGTCGCATACACATTTACAAGAATCAAGGTGTCAACTACATAATATGAAATTTCCTCATCAAAGGATATCAAAAGACTTACTTCAGTATATCAAGAAGATCACGTCCATGATTGACCTCTTCAAGACTACCTAAATAATCCTTAAGACTTCCTCAGTTCGGATCATGTCCACATAATCAACATCTTCCCTAACTAGAGTCATTCTTAAGACTCATCTAGGTACGATACGAAGTGACCATTCCTATTACCCCTTCACACTTTAAATAGAAAACCCTTTACTACTCTAGGTAAGTACTTATTCCATCAACATACTTTCTTACTTAACTTAAGTCATTACATTCATTAGTTCTATGAGACTCATACATCAAATAAAACACATTCAAGTAATGGTCTTGGACAAGACCTACGGCCTCCAACTAACACCTTCAAAGCCTATTCTGCATTGTCTAGATAGCATCCCATACCACCACCTAAACCTCATAAAACTTCTCTAGTACTAGTATCCCACATGATGACATTTGGCAATAACCGACATTAGACCATGATAGATAGACATGGAATCCGGAGTTCTAACCTACTCCAATGAGGTTTTTCTACTGCCAGGGGTAGAACTTAGACACTTCCCATGTAGGCACATGGTTACGGAATATGAAAGGCACGCTTTCCAATCTAGTATGACACCTTAACTAGAACTACTTCCCTTACAATATTCACTCGGTGCTAGCCTTCATTCTCATAGATTAATTCACACATAAGGTTTACATTAATGGTTCTATAACAAGTTCATAATCCTATTACATTCACCCTACAAAAGAGGTCCTCTTAAGGCTACATTCCAAAGGCGACAAGAAGCTCATGATGACTTTCCTAAGGATTAATATGATGCCGTTCCACCCAATTAACCTTAATTAGATCATTCCTTTACTTTTAAGCATACCATTATGACTTAGGACTTCAACATTCATAACCTTACCACTAATTTCAAGATTTCACATAAAAGACCCTCTTAACTTCATTTAAGGTCATATGTTATTCATACATTGAAGACTAAGATCTTGAACATCATAAGTCAAGACATCACATATCCATAATCATATATACATCAAGAAAAGGACACAAGTTAACCATGACAAGACACCATGTACTTCTCCTTCGCACACATTACATGTCATTCTAGAAGCATATAGACATAACCATATCATTTTCAAGTCATCCTATACACTATCATAAAATCATTAATGTGACCAACATAGACTAATATAGTCAATTAGGAATAACCAAGAATCATCCCTAAGACTATATACACAAGGTCAAAGTCATAGTCTAACATGATCACCAACATAACATCAATAGAACACATATACTTTCACATTTCTTAACATGTAGATAGATATCATCATACTTCACCCAATCAACTACAAAAATATCCACATTTCTTCAAGTAGTTTACCGACAATGCCATGATCATCATATTGCATAAAGTAACACCAACAAAGGCCACATCAATTGCAAGTAAAGCACATAAAACTGTCACCATAAGTGGACCATACAAATCTCAATAGAATTGAAGTCTAATTAACATTAAATAAATGAAACAGGGAATCTTACCACCTCAAAATCCTCCACAACTCAATTTGATGCTAAATCATCCAATTAAATACCATAAGACCATTACAAATGGCCATGAACAATAATTTAATGTAGAAACTATGATAATAAATGAAACTAGGTCAATTAAAAATATAATCATCAATATAATATAGCCTACATATCAATTAAACATAATTCTTACATCATTAGAAAGCCCATAGAAATCTACACCATAATTCATCAACATTCGATAAATATTAAGTAACCCATAACTTAGTCAAAACTATGGTTCATACTATAAATGGTTTCATAGGTAATTTAGGTTAAATCATCAATACAAAATCAATTAAATAATTATTCAATGTTTCGAAATCATTAATTCAAGAACCCATGCTAGAATCATGATATTGTACAATTCAACTTTGAAAACTTTAGAAAACATCTTGAGAATTGGGTCTCCTTGATGAAGAGAGTTTCAAGTATAAATATACATACCTTGATGAATATAATTCTTCACTTTTATGAAAATTCTCCTCTCAATTCATCAATTTAAGCCCTTCATTGAGTTTTGACTTCTATGGAGTCTTAAGAGAATTTCTAAGGGATTTGGGGATTGATTTAGAAGAATGAAGTCTTCAATATATTTTAGGATTATAAAAACATTTAAAATACCCAAAAGTCCCGTATTAAACCTCCAAACATTCTATTTGGAAGTGGGGTGAAATTACAACATCATCCCTCAACTTATAGTAAAGCTGCATGCAGGAAAACAGTCCACCAACGGTTGGCAGTCAATGGACCGTTTGTCCACAAATGGACCTTCATGTACTTCCGTTGGTATGTTCAGAAACTTGGAAAGGTCCTATTATAACTCAATACTAAGTCCCTACCAACAGCACCTTTGACGGGGCATCGATAGTCCCACGAGCCATTGATGCCTCCATTGTTTGGGGGCTGCCTTGGACAATCTTGTCTCCAAGATTGGGTCCTTCCTTAAGGACCCTTGGTATGTAATTGGGAATGTTTTACCGGATGTTTACGACCCAAACATGATCTTCTATGATTTTATCACCTCTCAAATGAATTTCATCCAATACGAACACGTAAAACTTATCGAAACATGCCTAGACACATAAGGTCATTTCAAGGCACATCTTTTGAACATCATGGACGTTTGACCTCCAAACTCCATGAAAATTGACACACTGACCATACATGCTATAATAACTCATTTAAGGAACTGAAAACCCTATTAATCACACAGAAACACATAGAACCACATATGAGGCACATAGGTGACTTAGTTGTCGAACATCTTGATCGTCCCTTGACGTTTGACTTTTAATGAAACTAATACTTTAGATACTGCCTCAATACCATATAATAGACCTATTTAGGACCTTAGAATATCAAGAGAAACATGTTAAACTCTATTTAACCTAAGTCATTGTCGGGGTCTTACAATTGGCATACATGGTTTATGGGGGTTCTGAGTTGTCTAAATCTCTCTCATATCGATGCTCAATACTAATCCCAATAATATAAATCATACTCATATGGTAAAAAAATATTCATCATTAAACATTAATAATATTTCTCAAAAGGTTTAAAAGAGATGTTGCTCAAAACTCCCCATAAACTCATTTGGAAATCAAAATTTCCTCTCATTTTAAATGTAAAAACATTTACTCTTGGAAATACTTAGTTTCCATATATTTATTTTTAAAGTGAAACTTAGCTTCCTTATCATCATCCTCATTTACTCAAGTCTTATAAAACTTATAAATAATTGTAAAAGACTTCTCAAAATAGGGTTCATGCCAAATTATGGACGTGAACGACTCAATTCAAGATTTTCCATAAATATAAATAGAATTCAATACCAGAACTCAATGACTCAATGAGACTACTCATTTAAAAAATGCTCGACTCATAGGGTTCATGATACGCTCAAACTTACTTCTCAAATAAAAAGTAAAGCGGTTGTGACAAGTAAATAACCCAACTAGTGAGTTTGGGATCGTTCCCACGAGGAAAATAGTCTAGACTTAACTTCAACCTATTATTACTATTGTTTGGTTAATGACTTCCTTGGAAAGTAAAAACAATAAAGGGGGGTCTCTATTTCTAAATGAGTGAAAATAAATAACGAACTTGAAAGAGACACTTAACAGCTTTGAATGTTGTGTTTTAATCAATTAATCAAAGTAACTAGGGTTTACATGTTCCCCATAGGTTCATAACTTGATAATTCAAACTATAACAATTCTTTCCTAGTATCTTGCATGCAAAGTGATAAGTTATGTATTTCTAAATCCTTGGTCTGGCATTTAGAAAATCTCACTCCGCACCTTGGTCCGGCTACGTGTGTTGCTATCCTAACCCTTATCCTTACCTCATATTAAGCATCGTATTCGATATTTGACTAAGTTATTACCTCGTACCAATCAATACTAGCCTATTAGATAGTATACACTAAATCTATGTTAATAATTCTTTTCCTATTATCTACCTCCTTGGTCCGACAAGTAGCATTAAGGCGAGTTCTAACGTTGGCCATCCGTTAAAAAGATTTTTAAGCGAAAGAATTATTAGTACATGCAAGACACTAATCTAGAATTGTTATTTCAGTTAGTGTTTATCTCATTATTTGCCTATGGTTCCCACAACCCTAGTTACGGAGTTTAGTTACTCATAGCCATAAACACAATATTCAAATATATTAAATACGAATTCATGTACTTAGTTCAATAAGAATAAAATCCAAAGGTTGCTTGATTAATCTCCAAAAATCACTTGCAAGAATCTCAAAATCTAACACTAATACACAAAGTCTAATAATACGGAGTGTAACTATCTGGTGTCTAACCTCAAAAATGAGGTTTTTTGAACTATTTATAAAAAACAAAAAACTAATTAAACAAGGATTCTAATTGGTGGAAATCTTCCAAAACACGGCTGGGTCGACGGACCTTGCGACGGACCGTCGTGGATTCCGTCGTCCCATACTTGTGCAATTTCTTCTGCTGCTCTCTTCATTCCCCTCGACGGCAAGTATGAAGGACCGTCATAGGCACAACGGTCCGTCGAGGGTCTTCGTTCTAAAACACTTCAACTCTTGGAATCTGGGTACTGGGGTCACTTCTCTAAACTTCACAATGAACCTGCAGGACGGACCTTCAGAGACACGACGGACCGTCACAAGCTTCATAATCCCACAATTGGTCAGACTTCCCCATCTTCCTTCAGCAGCTGCACTACGCTGCCACCTACGGATCGTCACAAGCACGACGGACCGTCATAAGCTCCGTAGGTGGTCTCTTCTGCAGTTCTTCGCAAATTTGCGCATTCAGCTTTGGACAGATTTCCTGCAAAACAAAAAGAAACTTATATAAAAATTAGCACAAAAAGGCTTTTGGACACACTAAACTTAAGGAAAAAGAATTAATAAACCGTGAAACCACGGTGTATCAACACCCTCAACTTAAATTCGTTGTTTGTCCTCAAGCGACGCACTATGACTCACTACACAATCTTTGTACAATAGTATCCATGTTTTATCCTTTGCAATCATTTGGCTATCAATCCCGATTAATCTCATTACATATATGC
Organism: Solanum habrochaites; assembly: GCA_027704765.1. NCBI lineage: Eukaryota > Viridiplantae > Streptophyta > Magnoliopsida > Solanales > Solanaceae > Solanum > Solanum habrochaites. The sequence goes on along the minus strand of JAKWJA010002497.1, from coordinate 44,530,873 downwards.
ATGCTATCACTATTAGGCTTGAATTTCGTGGGATGACACAGACTCACCACGCAAAAACACCTATCCTCTTCAATTTCTCACCGGGGTGCTAACAATTCTGGTATTGCAATTAGTGTCCTCACTTTAATAACAAAAAACTCCTTTTTCACACAATGATTTCAGTTTGAGTATAAGGATTACATTTCAGAACTCACTCTCAGAACAAAGTCACACTCATTCATACCTTTTGTCATAAGCTTGCTCTTATTTTCACTGCCTTAAGTTCGCTATGCAACCCTTAGGATCACGATTGGACTTTTTTTGCTAGTAACATAGGCTCGGGATCAGGTAAGGTATATTTTGGTATACTTTAGTGACTTTCTTTTCCTCCTTGACATATCGGCTAAACCTTCCACTGGCTCTCATTTTATCTCGCCCAGTTTCTCATATTCTTTCACCTTGCTATTTTCTCTTCTTTCTTCATTTGTGTAAGTGACTCTCTTCTTTTCTTGTTTGTATTTCTTGTGTATTTTTCTTTTTCTTTAGTTTTCTTTTCATCGAATTCTTGAGTCACTTTACTTTTATTCTTTCAACCCCACTTTCCAGAGCATTCCTTATAGTAGCCACCCTCAACTCATGGCTTTTCCATGAGTCAAGGGACACAATACCAAAAGTTGGGTCAGAGGCCTCAACTTATGTTTTTGGCATAAGCTGAGGTGCACTTGTCCAAGGAGGGACCAGGGCCAACACATTGTTCCCAGAAAAGATCAGTTGGGGTGAAAAAGAAAGGTCATATTTTAAGATCTGATTATTTGGATCAAAGAAGGATAAATTTCATTTGGTTTCTTTTGTTTAGACCAGAAATGGGCTATATTGAATAAGGGCCTATGATCCTTTCCTAATTGTCTATTACAGCTTACTTTTAGCAGGATTAACCAGGCAAGTTCTAGCTCAGTACCAATATTGGAATATTCAAATTTCCTCACACTCACTTGACATCTCATCACTATACAAGATTATCAGACACCTAGTTCAAATTTAAGTATTAGGGTAATGCACTGGTGTAACTCTGTTTCATGCTTAGAGACACACAATTATCAGTTACTATGCCTAGTCATGCATTATTTTCCAGTCTATCCGGATATCATTTTAGCCATCATGCTTCAGACTTAAACTATGTACAAAAGATATAAACATGCCGGTTCAACAGAAAAAGTAATCAGTCTTTTGGGGAAAAAGAACACAGGCAAGTAAACACCAAAAGAGGATAGTGAATTGGGCTACTCAGGCTTCACCCTAACACTCACTATCCATTTACCCCACCCCCAACAAAAAGGCATGCAATTGTCCCAATGCATAAAAATCTAAATACAAGAGTGGTAGGTGAAGCAAACCTCTGGCGCAAAGCGCCGTCGATCAGAAATATGGTGGGTCCGGTTCCCCGGAACCCACGTCCTCTGCAATCTGGACACCCTCAGTGGTGTCCTCAGCAACAACTGCACCATCAGTAGTGCCTCCTGCAATCTCCACAGTGCGGGAGCTAGACGCCCCAGCCGCTAACTCAGATGCTCTCATTTGGTGCGCCTCCTCCTCAGCAATGGAGGCTCTCCTCGCAGCCTCTATATCTCGGCGCTCTTTCTTTCGTGCTCGCGCCTAGTCCTCTACTCGAACCCTACGCCTCTTGGCACTCTCTCGAGGGGGAGGTGGTGGAATGTCAGAAGTAGCAAAAAGGGCTGCCAACACGGTGTCCTCAGCAAGCTCGACAGAAAGGGCCTCACGCTCCGGCACCCTAGCCTCTAAGATCGTGTCGATGTCTGCACGAAGACTGTCGGCTGCAGCCTGAAGAGTCGACACATCCACCGGAGGGGTTGGTCGGGCTAGCACTCTCAACTCAAAGGCGTCCAGGCGCTGGTTAACCTCAGCGATCTTCCGCTCTGTAAACTGCATCATCTTCCTCTCTAGACGCTCTTCGGACTCAGTAATCAACCTCTGCATCCACGGCTGGATATGATGCAGAAGAGTGGCCATTTGTGCCTCTAGTTTTTGGACCCTTGCAAGCGGGACCAGTGCCGGTAGAGGGGCTGTGCGAGAGGAGCTCGGGGCTGTGCTACTACCCGAGATAGACTCGACTAGGGTAGTGTCAGTGGACGCCTGTGTAGCTGTGTGGGCCTGGGCTACCGTATCAGCAAGATCATCAGCAAGTGGGGGCAGCTCTGGACGGGGCCCTCTGCGTGTAGCCAACTCATTGGCCTCGTCTCTGATAAGGACGACGTCAACGGTGCCCTGCGAGGTCTTCAGCTGATCTATGTGCCATATGGGCACACCTGCGGACCTGCAAAGGGCAAAGATCATGCACAGGAAGGAGTAGGTGGTAGTGACCTTGAATGCCCTCTCGTTCATGACTGCCTGGAAAAGCCATGCGAAGTCTACCTCGAATCCGGCTATCATCGCCGCCGTCAACACTGCTCGATCCCAGGTAACGATGTTGTCAGCAGCTGTGGGGGAGAGGCAGTGACGGACAAGCAGCCACAAGAACTTTGCTATGAACGTGAGGTTGGCCTTCTTGATGGCCCCCTTCGGCTCAATCACCCAATCTGCACCCTCTCCATCTATTGACAGGTGCAGGGCGATCCACCTCTTGGAGGTCTCTCTCAGTGCTGACTCGCACAAGAACTCGCCATCCTTAACTATCTGCCAGCGGTAGTCGAACTCAGCAGTGAGGGGAGTCCGAGAAGCATCAATACTCTCGCCGTATAGAAATCGGCGGATGGCTGGCAGGGAAATGTCAACCTGTACGCCCCGGACTCGGACCTTCTCCAGTGGGGCCTGTTTAGCGGGGGCAGCCCTCCTGTCGATCTGTGATGAAAAAGTTACTACGAAGGATGTATCGAACTCTCGGACCATTTCTTCGTTGTATCGTCCCAACGGACGTGCTGTCCACTCCAAGCGATGCCTGGTGAAGAGATTGTGGATCTCAGGCATCGTTGGGAGGCTCCCTGTAAGTAACCTCCACTCCAAAGTGAGTGTTCGAGTCATTACACCTTTATCAGTGAGGAACTTGGCGTTGGAGTAGACTTGAAATTGCCCGTCGACACACCACCGGTTGGGCTGGTCAGTGGCTGGGGTGGGGACCTGAGCTGGTGAGCCGGATGTAGAGTCTGAACTGTCAGCCTCATCAGACGAGGTCGACGCTGTAGCGGTGGCGGGTGCGGGAACCTCAAAAGATCCAGAGGCTTCCTCATACCATGATACTCCTAAGGAGCCAGACGCTCCTTCCTCATTTGTAGCTGACCTAGAGGGTGTGCCGGTCAATGTGCACTCCTCATCAGACTAGGAGGCAGTGACTACGCCGGACGCCACCTTTTTGGGTGTGGATCTTGGAGCACGCGCAGCACGGGAAGGGGCGGAAGTGCCTGGGGGCACGTACTCAGGGTCACGCTCATCATCAGAGCCGATGACCATGCGGGCAGACGGGGCGACAGACTTCGATCGCCCGTGTGTGTAGATGCGGTCTTGCTTGGGTTCCATAGTAGATAGTACCTGTAAAGGATCGATATTAGTAGGAGTAGTGGCAAACAAGACAGGCAAAACCATACGAAATAAAACATTGAAAATAGTGTGTCATTGCTATTGAAACTGTATCACATGATGGGCCTAGTGACGGCTCGTCGTGGCTATGACGGACCGTCATGAGGTCCGTCATGTTTTACTTAGTCTATGTATATATAAAGAACCCTGAAGGAGAGTCTCTGACTAACATGACGGTATGTGCAGGACGGACCGTCACAGGTACGACGGTCCGTCGTGGGACACTTGAGAAAAAAAATGGAGACTGTTAGGAGAGGGGTCTCTGACTGTCAGTGACGGTCATGCAGGACGGACCGTCGTGAGTACGACGGTTCGTCACATGTGTCCGTTGGGGAACACTTGGAAAAAAATGAGAGACCCTTAGAAACAGGGTCTTTGTCTAGCATGACGGTTGTACAGGACGGAACGTCGCGAGTACAACGATCCGTCACATGTGTCCGTTGGGAAACACTTGGGAAAAAAATGAGAGACCCTTAGAAACAGGGTCTCTATCTAGAATGACGATTGTGCAGGACGGACCGTCGCGAGTACGAAGATCCGTCACATGTGTCCGTTGGGACAGGGGTGCTAGGGCTTTGCAACGCACCCTATGAAGGTCCACCAAAGATACGACGGTCCGTCATCGGGGTCTCGTTCTGAATGACAGTGACAGAACTAAGGGTACCCTAAGCATCCCCGATAAAACCACATCAACCTTGTAGTGTTTTGGACCTACATGTGTCTAACCCAACTACCTAGGAAACTAGCAATGCAAAAGCACCTATGTCTAGGGTGGTAAACATGGCAATTTCGAACATTTGTAACCTAGGTTAAAGAGAATCATCTAAAGTAAACAACATACAAAGAGGAACTAAGCATAATACTAACTAGTAAACAAAAAGGCAAGATAAAAGAGTATAAATTTAGAGACACATACCTTAGAAATGGAGAAAAACAAATGCACAAGTACTCGGTGGCAAGGTAGACACTCACAACAGCAGTTTCCACTAGTAGATAACACTTTAGAGCTTTGGAGAATTGTGAGAGGGCAATGATCGGTGGTTGAGAGAGGAACAAATTGTGGAAGTTGAGAAGGGAAGAGTAATGGGAGAAATAATGAAGTAATGGGGGTGAAATGAGGGGTTGGGGAGTTTAAACGTTCTGATTTTTAAAAAGGGTTCAGCCGGGTCGGGTCGGGTATACTTCATTAATCACGCGACGGTTCCCCGACGACGGTCCGTCGCAGTTGTGACGACTCGTCGTTTGTTCCGTCGCGTGTGCCCTAGTTTCAAAATAACAGAAAAACGTACATGGTACGACAGATGCATATGACGGTCCGTCACAGGCGCAACGGTCCGTCGATGTGTCCGTCAGTGACTGCTGCAGAGTAATTTTCTTCAGAATTTCCTGGTGATGTGCCTGCAAATTTAAAACTCATTAGTAAAAAAATGCTAACGTTACTAAAAAGATGATAAGTATTGGGTTGCCTCCCAACAAGCGCCTGATTTAATGTCGCGGCACGACTGGGGAACCTTGATTACTCAGACTTCATCAAGATGGTATGCCTCTATCACTTCATTTGATGATTCAGCATGCCCGAAATAGATTTTTATGCGCTATCCATTAACCTTGAACCGTACACCCTCCTTAGTTTCCAACTCAACTGCTCCATGAGGGAATAGTTGGGTAACCAAGTAAGGACCAGTACATTTGGACTTGAGCTTGCCCAGAAACAAGCGCAACCTGGAATTGAATAACAGCACCAAATCCCCGACCATAAACTCTCGCTTTTCAATTTTGTTGTCATGGTACTTCTTCATCTTTTCTTTGTATAGTGCTGAGCTTTCATAGGCTTTTAGGCGAAATTCATCGAGTTCATTCAACTCATTTAACCGTTGCTCTGCAGCTTCGCTCCAATCCATTTTTAACTTCTTCATAGCCCACATGGCTTTATGCTCTAACTCAACCGGAAGATGACAAGCCTTCCCATATACAAGTTGGTATGGAGACATACCTATGGGAGTCTTATTTCCCGATTAGACACTTCAACTTGCCCACTAGTTTGAGGGTGGTAAGGAGTGGCCACATTATGGCGAACCCCGTATTTCCCAATAACCCCTTGAATAATCTGTTGCAGAAGTGGGAGCCCCTATCACTAATAATGGCCCTTGGGGTGCCAAAACGAGAGAATTTATTCTTTTTCAAGAATGCAGTGACACTCTTCCCTTTATTGTTTGCGAGGGCTATGTCTTCGACCCATTCAGATACATAATCGACTGCTACTAGAATTTACTTCATGCCATGAGAACTCACAAAAGGGCCTATAAAGTCAATACCCCAAACATCAAATAACTCAATCACAAGAATGGGGTTTAGAGGGAGCTCTTGCTTTCTTGAAATACCACCATCTCGTTGACATCTGTCACATGCTTTAGCAAACCCATGAGCATCTTGATGAAGAGTTGGCCAATAGTAACCACATTGTAATATCTTATGCGTGGTTCGGATGCCACTGTGACGTCCACCAACGGGTGAGGAATGGCATGCCTCCAACAGACTCAACATTTCATATTCTGTCACACAACACCGAATAAGCCCGTCGGCACAACTCCTATACAAGTATGGTTCATCCCAAAAAAACTTCTTCACATCTTACATGAACTTTTTCTTTTGATGAAAGGACAAGTCTGATGGAACAATATAACTACAAAGATAGTTCGCAAAATCTACAAACCATGGAATCAAGTCTTGTGAAGCAGCCAATACATGTTCATCGGGGAAAGTATCATCAATTTTAGTGTTATCCCCTAACTCTCTCATAGCTTCATCCTCTAGACGAGACAAGTGATCAGCAACTTGATTTTCAGTTCCTTTTCTATCCAGCACTTCAAAGTCAAATTCTTGTAGCAGTAATACCCAACGAATCAGCCTAGGTTTTGCATCCTTCTTTGCCATCAAATATCTCAATGCTAAGTGGTCAGTATGCACTATAACTCTAGTACCTAGCAAATAGGAGCGAAATTTCTCAAAAGCAAAGACTACTGCAAGGAGTTCTTGCTCAGTCACTGTGTAGTTCTTCTGAGCTTCATTTAGGGCTTTACTAGCATAGTAAATGGGGTGAAGGATTTTGTTTTTTCTCTGTCCTAATACTACACCAAGAGCCACCCGACTAGCATCGCACATTACCTCAAATGGACTGCTCCAATCCGGAGAAATAATGATAGGCGCAGACACTAACTTTTCTTTTAGCTCACCGAATGGTTTAAGACAGGATTCATCAAAACTAAATTTACAATCTTTCTCCAGCAGTTTGCACAATGGGTGTGCAATCTTTGAAAAGTCTTTGATGAATCTCTTGTAAAAACCTGCATGCCCAAGAAAGCTTCTCACACCTTTCACAGAGATCGGTAGGGGAAGTCTCTCTATTACCTCGACTTTAGGTCGATCATCCTCTATGCCCTTTTCTGAAATGCGATGACCCAACACAATACCCTCTTTCACCATGAAATGATACTTTTTCCAGTTTAGTACTAAATTGCAGTCTTCAGATCTCTTAAGGACCTCAGATAAATTGGTCAAACACCGCTCGAACGAATCACCAACCACAGAAAAATCATCCATAAAAACTTCTGTAGTATCCTCCACCATGTAAGAATATATTGACATCATACATCTCTGAAATGTTACGGGTGCATTGCACAACCTAAACGACATTCTTCTGAACGCAAAGGTCCCATATGGACAAGTGAAAGTGGTTTTCTCTTGATCTTCTGGTGCAATAGAAATCTGATTATACCCCGAATACCCATCAAGAAAACAATACCACCCTTTTCCGACAAGTCTATCAAACATCTGATCCATGAAGGGCATAGGAAAATGGTCTTTTTTAGTCCATGAGATTAGTTTACGGTAATCCATACACACCCTCCATCCAGTAACCGGTCTCATTGGAACAAGCTCATTTTTTTCGTTGGGGACCACAGTCGTTCCCCCTTTCTTAGGTACACACTGAATCGAGCATACCCAACTACTATTGGCGATTGGGTAGATTACTCCGGCATCCAACCACTTAATGATTTCCTTCTTCACGACCTCTTGCATAGGAGGATTTAAGCGTCTCTGGTGCTCAATGCTCGGCTTATGATCAGGCATGAGTTGGATTTTATGACACAAAATACCAAGAGGGATCCTAATAATGTCTGTAATAGTCCACCCAATAGCTCTTTTGAACCTTTTTAGTACCTTTATCAAACTCTTAACTTGTTGTTCATCCAAGTTTGATGCAATGATTACCGGCAAAGTGTCACCATTTTCTAAGAATTCATACATGAGGTGAGGTGGGAGAGCTTTTAGTTCTAATTTTGGAGCCTCCTCTATAGATGGTTTCGTGGGTGGGGACTCGCGATTCTTCATATCAAGCTCAAATTTCTTCGGTTTAAACCGAACATCACCTCGGTCAAGAGCCGCCACTAATGACTCATACTCTTCAATGCAATCCCTATCAAAGTTTAATATTACTGCCGCTAATGCTTCTACACTTAGACGTTCTTCTATTTGTGTCTCAGATGTCTCACCCATGTTGTAGGATATAGCAGATGTCGATTGGAGCTCACCACTCTGCCTCATGGACCTACAAATATTAAATGTCACTTCTTCATTGTTCAACCGATATTTTATCTGCCCCTTTTCAATGTATACTAAGGCTCTTCCCGTAGTAAGGAATGGCCTCCCAAGAATAATGGGCACTTCAAAATCGACTTCGCAATCAAGAATAACAAAATCTGCTGGAAATATGAATGACTCCACTTATACTAGCACATCGTGGAGTATCCCTATAGGTCATTTTACTGTTCGATCAGCCATCAGTAGCCGCATCGCAGTGGGCTTTGGGTCACCCAAACCCAACTTCTTGTAAATCGAGAAGGGCATGAGGTTTATGCTTGCCACTAGATCACATAATGCTTTCGCAAAATGTAATAACCCGATTGTACAAGGAATAGTGAACGCACCCGGATCTTCTTTCTTTTGGACCAGAGATGTTGTAGCAATAGCACTATAATGCTGCATTCTATCATTATCCTCAAAAGTGACCGATCTTTTCTTTGTGACCAGATATTTCATAAACTTGGCGTAACCGGGCATTTGTTCTAAAGCTTCTACCAAAGGGACATTGATAGAAAGTTGCTTCAACATTGTTATAAAACGTCGATATTTACCATCCTCGCTCTTTTTCAATAATCTTTGAGGAAATGGGAGTGGTGGCCTAGGCATAGAAGTTACCTTTTTAGGCACTTCTGCATCTTTTGCAGTGTTCTCCTCTAATTCAGCATCAACTTCTATTACTTTATCAGATTCTTTTGTCACATTTCTCTCATTAGATGGCATAGGTGGGTCAATGGTTTGCTTGCCGCCGCGAGTAGTAATTGCCATACAATGTCCATCATTTTTCAGATTTTGGACAGTGTTGCTAGGAAGAGTGCCCGGTTTCCGTGGGTTCACAGTTTCAGATAATTGGGTCAGCTGTAACTCAAGTTGCTTAATCGATATTGCATGGGTATCAACTTTCTGCCCAATACCCGCTAAATCATTCCTCAACTCTTTATTGTGCTCATCACTAGCATCTAACCTCCTCATCATTTTATGCAACATATCCTCAACTCGGGACATACTACCTCCAGCATCCCTAGGAGTAACTTCACGATTTTGAGGAGGAACATAAGGTCCAATCCTGTCGTTTCTATTACCATAGTTATGCATGTTGAAGTTGTTGTCGCGATTGTAGTTTCCATCTCGGACATAATGACCCTCACGATTATAGTTACCATAGTTCCGACCTTGGTTCCCTTGACCTTGGTGCCAATTCTCCTGATTAGAGCCTTGGGAACTTGGTCGGAAACCCCCCATCTATTCATTTACTGCATATGAATCCTCCTGATTAGAGCCTTGACAAGTAGTTGACTGCATTTATCTTTTCTGCAACCCCAGTGACATGTTTTAGTACCAACCCAAGCTCAGTACTCATTTGAGCAATTTCTTCATGAATCTCATATGTGGCTGGGTTGTGAGTGGACTGCACTGCGAAGGTGTTTCTCCCTGTATCAGACTTCCTAGTACTCCAAGCTTTGTTATTTTGGGAGATTTTTTCTAATTTTTCAGTGATCTCAGCATAAGGACACTCCCCATAAGATCCACCTGGTATATTGTCCAACACCGCTTTATTGTTATCATCCTGCCCCCGATAGAAGTATTCCTTCAGTGACTCATCATCTATACCGTTATTTGGAACAATACTTAAGAATGAGGTTAATATATCCCAAGAACTACTAACCGACTCTCCTGGTATTGCCACAAAGTTATTCACTCTGCCTTTGTGGTTTAGTTTCTTCGAGACCGGATAGTAGCGTGCTAAGAAGACATCCCTTAGTTGATTCCAAGTGAAAATGGAATTATATGGGAGCTTAGTGAACCAAATAGCAGCCTCTCCCGTCAGTGAGAGAGGAAACACTCTGAGACCTATTACATCTAGATCCAAATCAGGCCTCCCCACACAAATTTTACACACTGCCCTTACCTTAGCTATATGGGCATGTGGATCCTCAGAAGGTAGCCCTGAAAACAAACCTCTGGCACTGAGCATTTGCATCAAACTACTAGTTACCACAAAAGTGTGGCCTGTTGGTAGATTAGGCAAAACCAATGGCCCATCCGAATCTGCTATGTTATCATAGACTCTGTAGTATGCTTGGGGTCGTGGAACGGGATTTTGTCCCCTCAGTTTATGTTCACTCGGAACATCGGGTAACATCTAACCATTATCATCAACCGGAGCTGGGATGTTCTTGTTCGGATCCTCATCATTTATTCCCAAGTTTTGATTCATATTGCGCAGTGTACGCTTTAACTCGTGATCATAGGGAAACAAGGGTTCTCTTCCTCTCCGTGTATTTGGCATACAAGGAGGATAGTTCTGGTAAGAAATCAAAAACCATAAAACAAAGTAAAATCAAGAAAATATCAACTAAACTATAGTAATAAGTTCAAGTTAATAAAAAATTTATGATCCCCGGCAGCGGCGCCAAAATTTGATACGCTCAAACTTACTTCTCAAATAAGAAGTAAAGTGGTCGTGTCAAGTAAATAACCCAACTAGTGAGGTTGGGATCGTTCCCACGAGGAAAATAGTCTAGACTTAACTTCAACCTATTATTACTATTGTTTGGTTAATGACTTCCTTGGAAAGAAAAAATAATAAAGGGGGTCTCCATTTCTAAATGAGTGAAAATAAATAACGAACTTGAAAGAGACACTTAACAGCTTTGAATGTTTGGTTTTAATCAATTAATCAAAGTAACTAGGGTTTACGTGTTCCCCACAGGTTCATAACTTGATAATTCTAACTATAACAATTCTTTCCTAGTATCTTGCATGCAAAGTGATAAGTTATGTATTTCTAAATCCTTGGTTCGGTATTTAGAAAATCTCACTCCGCACCTTGGTCCGGCTACGTGTGTTGCTATCCTAACCCTTAGCCTTACCTCTATTAAGCATCGTATTTGATATTTGACTAAGTTATTACCTCGTACCAATCAATACTAGCCTATTAGATAGTATACACTAAATCTATGTTAATAATTCTTTTACTATTATCTACCTCCTTGGTCTGGCAAGTAGCATTAAGGCGAGTTCTAAAGTTGTCCATCCGTTAAAAAGATTTTTAAGCGAAAGAATTATTAATACATGCAAGACACTAATCTAGAATTGTTAATTTAGTTAGGTTTTACCTCATTATTTGCCTATTGTTCCCACAACCCTAGTTATGGAGTTTAGTTACTCATAGCCATAAACACAATATTCAAAAATATTAAATACGAATTCATGTACTTACTTCAATAAGAATAAAATCCAAAGGTTTCTTGATTAATCTCCAAAAATCACTTGCAAGAATCTCAAAATCTAACACTAATACAAAAAGTCTAATAATACGGAGTCTAACTATCTGGTGTCTAACCTCAAAAATGAGGTTTTTCGAACTATTTATTAAAAAATAAACACCTAATTAAACAAGGATTCTAATTGCTGGAAATCTGCCAAAATGCGGCTGGGTCGACGAACCTCGCGACAGACCGTCGTGGTTCCAATGGACAGTCGTGGACTCCGTCGTCCCATACTTGTGCAATTTCTTCTGCTGCTCTCTTCATTCCCCTCGACGGCAAGTATGAAGGACCGTCATAGGCACAATGGTCCGTCGAGGGTCTTCATTCTAAAACACTTTAACTCTTGGAATCTGGGTACTGGGTCACTTATCTTAACTTGACGACGGACCTGCAGGACGGACTATCAGAGACACGATGGACCGTCACAAGCTTCGTAATCCCACACTTGGTCAGACTTCCCCATCTTTCTTCAGCAGCTGCACTACGCTGCCACCTACGGACCGTCACAAGCATGACGGACCGTCATAAGCTCCGTAGGTGGTCTCTTCTGAAGTTCTTCGCTCAAATCTCCGCATTCAGCTTTGGACAGATTTCCTGCAAAATAAAGAGAAACTTATATAAAAATTAGCACAAAAAGGCTTTTGGACACACTAAACTTAAGGAAAAGGTATTAATAACACCGTGAAACAACGGTATATCAGTTCATACAAAATTATGGGCGTGAACAACTCAAAAAGGACCTTCATGAATAACATATTGTAATCCATATTTATGAAATATATTTTCAAAAAGGATTAGGGACTCAATACATAAGAAGCTAGAACTCGAAGATACTGCTCCTCTTAAAGATACTCAATCTATGGATTTCATGTTTAATTTATGGGAATGAATGACTCGATCATGAGTCTCAATAATAGTGTATAACTTTTGGTACAACTCTTCTCATTCTCATACTTACTTCCTCAAAATATATCTCATATCGATAGTTAATTTCACGGTATTCACAATTTAACTCAAAGACTTTCTTGAACTCAAATTTTAACTATTTCTTGAGTTTGAATTATGAATTCAATGTAATATCCCTCCTTGTAAAAAGTTGTATTTAGAACCACTAAATTCGAAATAGCTAAATTAAAAGATTTGGTAAGTTGTGCAAAGTTATGAGTTTTGATTTAACTTCATACGACCATAACTTCAAAACAGGATGAGTTAGGTGACCCATAAGATATCAAATGAAAGGCCTTGGATTCCTTTTTCCAACGCCACCAAGTTAGTTAATTTTGAAGTTCGGTTGAGGGTGATATGTTCATTTAAAAATTTGCCTATCAAGTTAAGGAAAGTTACTCGGACTTAAGAGGGGTATTTTGGTCTTTTTCTTACTCTTTCAGATTTAAGAAAATTTTTGTAATGCTTAGGGGACTAAAATGATTTGGTTCAGTTTTACAAATCCTAATTAGCACTAGGATTTTAATAGAAGTTGAAGATGAGGAGAAAAAGAGAAAAGTCAAGGCGTTCTTCAAGTTTTCTTTCAAATTCAAGGTTGGTTTGTCAATGGTTTGATCCCTAAGAGGTATGTGAGTTATTTTAGTGTTGGGTTCATTCACCCACATGTCTATCATGTTTTTTTTTAGTACAATTTCATTGTTGAAGTTGAAGAAAATGAGTTCTTGATAAGGTTCCTTGAAGTTCATTCGTAATCTTGATTGTGGAGGTCTTCATGAGTTATTGATATAAATTTAAGTATTTTGAGGGTGTTTAGGAGTACATTATTGCATACTAGTGTTAGGTGTTAAAATCTAAGTGAGCACAGAAGAGACCATTCCATTCTAGGTGAATTGGGGTTAAAAATGATCAACAGAAGTCGTCGGGGATTTGGGCAAGGACTGGCGCATCGCGCCAGTAGTGCGCTCGAAAAGAACTTCTTCCATTTTGGCTCTAGGAAGCGCACCAATTAGTGTAACCCAAACACTCTTATGTAATGTAGGGGTTAGAGCCTTGGCGCCAGGGTTGCGAAGTCACCTACCCTTCTGTTTGTATTTTTATACGAGTTTCCTTGGATCGTACCTATGTTTCCTACTCAATATATACATTCTAATTACCTCAATATATTAAGATATCATTCATAACCTTGAATCCCTAATTCAAATTCAAGGTAGAGTTAAGGGTTAAGTATGGAGAGTTCTTTCTAGTCATTTTGATAAGTCTTTTACAATTATTTTAAACTTGTTTTAAGACTTGAGTAGTTAAGTTTGAGGAAAAGTAGAGTTAATTTCATTTTATTTAAATGATATATGGAAACTAAGTATTCCTAAGAGTTAATGTTTTCACATTTAAAATGAGCGGAAACACCTATTTCCAAAAGAGTTTTGATCATGTTTTGATTACCATATCTTTTATAATAAAGATTTTGAGTAATAATATCAAAATAAATAAAGGATTATATTTTAAAATATATGAGCTAGTTATATTTTGCGACGAGTATTGAGCTCATAAACTATGTAGAAGATGTGGGAAGAAAGGGTCATACTTTTTAGATGATTCCTTATTACTTTTAAGAATTAACTAGTTGATCCACTTATTAGTAGTACTTATACCCCAAAAAGTAATAGGACAATTCTTGTAGTGTCGGCTAGATGTTGAATCATCACATAGCTATTAATGATGGTTGTCAGTTACAGAGTCTCCCACATATTTTATTTTGTATTTTCATATACAAACATAGTTTATTTTTTATTCTTTCATGCAAATTAACTAATTATATTATATTTTATAGTACATTGAATTGTAATTTCATTTTTCTAAAAATCTTTTCATTGTAATGCATCTTTATTAGTGATTTATATTGAAATGAGTTAAGTAAGTTAAGTATCCTTGAGTTTAGTTGAGACGAGGTAAACTTTCTTCAGTTTAAGTTATGCAATGTGCTTAGATTTTCCCTCACATGATCGTACATTCCATGTACAAACGCCATTTGGCCTGGACCTTTTAGAAAACAGATATAGGTAACAAAGATTAGCATATAATGCTTCATTGATGCAGTCTATTCCAGAGTTGTTTGGTGAGCCTCCTTGCTTCTAGAGGATTACTCATTTACTTTGAGTTGATTTAGTTGTTACAACGATCAAGGGTATTGTCCCGACATCCGTGATAGTATTAGAGACTTTGTAGATAGACTGAAAGTAGTTTATGAGTGTTTTCATATTCAATTTTTTAGAGACTTGAGTTTCCTCTTCTTCTAGTTAAATATTTATTTCTAAAACATTCTATGTTTATATTTTTAGACATTTGATCAAGGTTTATATTTTTAAAATTCATACTATTTATGAATAAGTCTTATACTAAGAGCTAAGACATTCTAAGGGTTTTCTTGGGGTCAACAGTGGTTCTGAACTATTAATCACTTCTAGAGTGTAGGCTTGAGACATAACAAACTTGATATCAGATCCTAGAGTTTAAGAGTCCTAGGGTGTTTATGAAATTATTTGTGTAGAGTCCTAGTTGTCGGGATGAACCGCGCCATATCTATACTAAGGAGGCTGCAACTTTAGGAAATATATCACTTATTCATATTCTTTTCGTTTGATAGAGTTCATATCTATAAAATTTCTCTTCTAACTCGTGCCTGCGTGTATGTTTAAGATCATTCCTCAACGGAGAGTTGTTCGAGGTTGGCCCTTTAGGAGGAATGTTAAACCTCATGATTGAAGGGTAAAAAATGTACCTGAAGTGAATCCCCAAGGAGAGGTCAGTAATGTTTAGTTTGGAATTCTATTTAAAATGTCGAGTCAAGTGGTGGCCAACCACACTGCACAATAGAGAGAGGTAGGATGTGGCTGATACGTCAAGGATCCGAGAGTTCTTATGGATGAATCCTCCAAATTTCTCATATTCAAGTGTCAATGAGGATCCAAAAAACTTTGTAGAAGAGATACAAAAAGTTTTTGAGCTTATATATGTTGTTGGTGCCCAGCGAGTGGAACTAGATGCATACCAACTGAAGGGTGTTGCTAGAGTGTTGTTCGACCAATAGAAGATGAGTAGAGTTGAGGATGCACCAATTGTGTGATGAGGTGTGTTTTAGGATGCCATCTTCATGAGGTTTTTCCCTGTGAATTGAGAGATGCAAAGGTAAGGGAGTTCCTCACTCTTAAGAAGGAATATATGAGTGTGTATGAGTACAACCTTAAGTTCATCCAATTGTCCAATTATGCTCCAAAGATAGTTGTTGGTATGCGGAGTATGATGAGTTTGTTTGTTTGTGCGTTATCTTGTCTATCAAGTAATAAGGTCAAGGTAGCAATGTTTATAGAGGACATGTACACATATAGGTTGATGATCCATGTTGAGGAAGATAAGATGAGGGATATAAAAGAGTTTATAAGTAAGAATGCTAAGACAATATGAAATGAGTCTTGATAGTGGAAGAGCAATGAAACCAATATTCTCTTCAACACAAGCAACATGGACCTTCTCCATCATCTAATAGTGCACCTAAACCAAGGAACAGATGTGTCTTGAAAAAGCAGAATTCACATAATTTCACAGCTAGACCTTACAGTCTCAAGGTAGTGAGAAAACGGTGGTAATGAAACTCATGCATACGCTAAGTGTTTTAGGATCCACTCAGAAGTGTGTCATGATGGCTCCACATGTTACTTTAGGTGGTCAGAATGTCCATTTCATGAAAGAGTACCCTAAGATTATGCAATATGGTGGTAAATGGGGAAATAGAGCCCAATCTTCTTTAGCGGCTCCAGTAGGCATAAATGCACCTAGATGACTATATCATGGACATGCGGAGGATCAAACTGTCTATATGCTATCAACAATCACCAAGAGAAAGAGAATTCAGAAGATGTTGTCATTGGTTTGATCAAATTCTTTATTTTTGATGTATATGCTTTAATAGATCCAGGAGCAAGTCTATATTTTGTGACTCCTTATATTGCCATGAATTTTAATATTCTTCACGATCACTTTATTGAGCCCTTCATTATTTCTAAAGTTTGTGATTCTATTCTAACTGAGAGAGTTTATTGTATTGTGACATTTCTTTCAATCACTAGGACACAATGTCTGACTTATTTGAATTAGACATGGAGAGTTTGATATTATTGCAGGTATGGGTTGAGTTCATACCTATTATGCCTTAGTTGATTGTAGAACCCTAGTAGTTAAGTTCCAGTTTCCTAGTGAGCCAGTAATTGAGTGGAGGAGTAGTTAGCAATGCCTAAAGTCCATTTTATTTCATACCTCAAGGGGAGAAAGTTAGTGTCTAAGAGATATGTCTATCACTTAGTCCAAGTTAATGGCTCTAGTTTTGAGACACCTCATATTGAGTCAGTTCTAGTTGTGAGTGCGTTTTCAAAAGTCATTCCATATGATCTTTCCGGAGTCCCTCCTAAGAGAAAAATAAACTTCAGTGTAGATATTTTATCTGATACTCTTCGTATCTTTATTCCGCCATATAGCATGGATCCAATGAAAGATTTAAAAGAGAAGTGCAGAAATCTTTTAGAGAAAGGTTTCATTCGACCAAGTATCTCACCCTTGGGCTCTCTCGTCTTATTTTTGAGGAATAAAGATGGTCTCTTAGAATGTGTATAGATTACACTCATATGATTAAGCTTACTATCAAGAATAATTATCCTCTTAAAAGAATTGATTATATGTTTTGATCAACTTCTGGGTGACACATCTTTTTCTAAGATAGACCTCAAATCATGCTATCATCAGTACCAAGTAAGAGAAATTGATATTCCTAATACAACTCTCACGACACATTACGGTCATTATGACTTTTTGGTCATGTCATTTGGTTTGACTAATGTTTATAAACTTTAGGAACAAAGTTCTTAAGCCCTACCTTGATATATTTTTCATCGTATTCATTGATGGCATTTAATATATTCTTGGAATTGGAAAGATCATGCTAGTCATCTTAGAGTAGTTATGCAACCTCTCAAGGTTAACAAGTTGTTTTCTAAATTCTTTAAGTGTGAGTTTTGGTTTGAGTTTGTGTCATTCTTATGCTACAATATTTTCTGTGATGGGATTTGGGTTGATATTCAGAAAATAGAGGCAATGCAGAATCGGCCTAGACCCACATCTCCCACTAATATTAGGAGTTTCTTGGAGTAGGCTGGATATTATAGAAGTTTCATCGAGGGGTTCTCATCTATTAATCCACTTTGACTAAGTCGACTCAGAAGATAGTAAAGTTTCAATGGTCGAATCATGGGAGAAAAGATTTCAGGCTTTGAAAACCACATTGATTGTTGCTCAATGTTGACCTTACTAGAGGGTACACCAAGCTTTATTATATATTGTCATGCATCTAAATTTGGACTAGGTTGTGTATTGATGTAGAATGAAAAAGTTATAATTTATGCCTTACAAAAATTAAAGATCTTCGAGAAGAACTACCCAACCAATGATCTAGAGTTGGTTGATGTAGTGATTGCTTTGAAGATAAGGTGTCACTCTCTTTATGGTGTTCATGTAGATGTGTTCACCGATCACGAGAATCTTCAATATATGTTCAGTCAGAAAGAGATTAATCTTACACAATGGAGAAGGTTAGAGTTACTCAAGGATTATGAGTATTTTATATCACCGAAGTAAGGCTAATAGTGTTGTTGATGCGTTGAGAGAGTTATCTATTGGTAGTACTTCTGTTGAGGAAGACTAGAATGAGTTAGCCAAAGCTTTGCATACACTTGAAAGCTTGGGAGATCGTTCTTTTTTATTCCAATGAAGGTGTAATAATGGTGATGAAAGGGGCTGAAACATCATTAATATCACAAGTGAAAGATAAACAAGACCAAGACCCTATTTTGCTTGATTTGAAGACAAATGTTCACAGAAAATGATGGCTTTTGAAGAAGGAGGAGATGGTGTATTAAGGTACCAAGGTAGATTTTGTGTACCATGGGTAGGGTGGATGAACTCCAAGAGAACATCAAGGATGAAGCTCATATCTTCAGAGAATCGATCCATCCTGGTTCTACAAAGATTAATCGTGACTTGAGATAAGTCTATTGGTTGGGTACTACGGACTTTACTACTTTTTTGTAGCGATCTCGGATCCATCATAATTCTATTTGGATGATTGTAGATCTAATGATTAAAATTAACCTACTTTTTACTCGTAAAGACTATTAAGTTATATATTAAAGAGTTGGTCAGACTTCATGGAGTTCGAGTGTCCATTATTTTAGATAGAGGTGGACAATTTACTGCACATTTTTGGAAGTCCTACTAGAAAGGTTTGGTTTGAAGGAGAACTTGAGTACTACTTTGCATCCTCAGACCAATGGTTAAGAACAACATACTATTCCAATTTTAGAGGATATGTTGAGTTCTTGTGTGGTTGATTTCAAAGGTTATTTGGATGATCTCCTACCTCTCTTAGAGATTGCTTAGAACTATTGTCATCACTCTAGCATCTAGATGGATACCTTTGGAGCTATTTATGGGAGAATATGTATATCTCCTATTGGATAGTTTAATGTTTGTGAACCTAGATTGATAGGACCAAACTTAGTTCATCGAGGTATGGATAAAAAATTATCATTCAAGAGAGGTTCAAAATAGCGCAGAGTTGTCAAAAATTCTATACTGATGTTAGGAGAAGAAACTTAGAGTTTGAGATGGACGATTGTGTTTATTTGAAAGTTTCACCCATGAAGGGTCTTATGAGATTAGGAATAAAGGGAAAACTTAGTCCCGAGTATATTGGTCCTTATAAGATACACAAAAAAGATTGGCAGTGTAGCATATGAGTTATAGCTACTGCACGAGTTAGCAGCAGCCCATCCAGTGTTTCACCTTTCCATGTTGAAAAAGTATATGTGTGATCCTTACTTTATTACACTCAATGAAAATATTAATAGTGAGTACAACCTATCTTATGAAGAGGTACCCAGTCAGATTCTAGATTGTTTGGTCTGTAAGTTGAGGACTAAGGAGGTAGTCTTAGTTAAGATCTTATGGAGAAATTAGTTTGTTGAGGAAGCTACTTGGGAGGCTAAGGAGGAAAGAAAGAAGAAATACCCACATCTATTGGAGTGGAAAGAAATTTATGATCAAGGTAGTAATTCTTTTAATTATACTCTTAATTGATAAACTGAATGTGTTAGATTTGGATGTTAAGAGTTTGAACAGAGTCTTACATACTACTACCCTTAAGTGCTACATAGAGTGATCTCATTCGAGGATGAATGTTCCCAAGGGGAGTATGTTGTAACATCCCACCAAAGAAAAAACTATATTTAGAAGGCGCTAATTTTGAAATAGCTAAAATAAAAATTTTCCAAGTTATGCTAAGTTATGAGTTTTGGGTCAACTCTAAACTACCACAACTTTAAGTGCAGGATGAGTTAGGTGACCTATAAGATATAAGAAAAGGTCTTGGAATCCTCTTTCAAACAACACCGAGTTTACTAATTTTTGAATTTTGATGAGGTAAATATGATCATTTGAAAATCTTCTAGTCCTATTAAGAAAAGCTACCCGGATTGCAACGGAGTATTTTGGTCTTTTACTTAGCCTTTCAGATATAAGTTCATTTTGATGATACAAAGGGCTCTAAGCATAGTTGGTTCAATTTTAAAAATCCTAATTTAGACTAGTGTTTTGATAAGAGTTCAAGAAGAGGAAAAAAAAAAGAAGAAAAATGAAGGTATTGTTCACGTTTTCTTGCAAATTCGAATGTTGTTTCGCCAAGTGTTTGATATCTAACAGGTATGTGAGTTCTCATAGTAATAGTTTCATTCACTCACACGCCAATCATGTTATTTACAGTAGATTTTCATTCTTGAAGTCAAAGAATATGTGTTCTTTCTTGAAGTTAATTTGTAATCTTTATTGTTTAGGTTTTTGATGAGTTCTTGAGATAAGTTTGAGTACTTTGAGGGTTGTTTGAGATGGATTATCGTATAATAGTGTTTGGAATTTAAATCTTAGCGATTAGAAAAGAAACAATATGCGAATTGGGGTAAGAAAATGAGCAAGAAAATTCGTTGGGAAATTCTTGACAAAGGCTAGCGAGACGCGCCAGAAAAGCATTTTTGTAGTTTTTTCTTAGGGGTTCCGCAACTGAGTGTACGCCAACCCTGTTTCAGTAGTTTAGGGGCTGGCACCCCACACCTCTTAGTGTGTCAGGGTCATCAGGTCCTCTACCCTTCCACTCTTCTATTTATATGTTTTCCCTTAAACCGTTCCTATGTTTCCTAGTCCATATCTACAGTCTAATTACATTTATTTATTGAGAGATCATTCATAACATGAAATATAACTATGAATCGATAAGTAAAATTCAAGGTAAAGTCAAGAGCTAAGTCTTGAGAGTTCTTTTTAGTCATTTTAATAAGTCTTTCACAATAATTTTAAACTTGTTTTAAGACTTAAGAAGTTGAGTTTGAGGAAGAGTAGAGTTGAGATCATTTTCTTTAACATGATATATGGGAACTAAGTATTCTAAAGATATAAAGTTTTCACATTTAAGATGAGAGGAAACACCGATTTCCTAAAGTGTTTTGAGTATCTTTTAGGAGAAAGATTTTGAGTAATAATCTCAACCCATAGAATGAATTATTATTTTAAACATATGATCTACGTATATTTTTTGAGTAGTATTAAGCACTGATATAGGTATGATTCATATAACTCAAATTCCTCATGAACCATGTAGCTAACGTTGGTATAAAGGGTCATGTTTTCTAATACATTGAGGTGTTATCTATTGTTCAAAAAGTTTTTCTTTCTAATGCATCTTTACTAGTGCTTTATATTAAAATGAGTTGAGTATCCTTTAATTGAGTTGAGACCAGGTAAGTTCTTCAATTCCAGTTCAAGCTAATTTCTTGTGTTTAGAGTCCCCCTCACATGCTCATGCATTCCATGTACTGAAGTTATTTGTCCTACATCTTTTATGATGCAAATATAGGTAACCAGGATTAACATCCAGTTTTTTTGTTGATCCAATTGAGTTTTAGAGTTGTTTGGTGAGACTTCTTTCGTATGGAGGATTCCTTATTTTCTTTCTATTATTTCATTTGTTAGGATGATCATGGGTCTTGTCCCAACATCCCTCATAGTATTTGAGGTTTCATCGATAAATTGACAGTAGTTAATGAGTCTTTTGATTTTCAGTTGTTTATGTCGAGACTTGAGTTTCCACTTTAGCTTGTTAAATGTTCATTTCTAAAACATTCTATATTTAGGTTTTCAGACAGTTGAGCAAAGTTTATATTTTATGTTCATCTTATTTATGAGTATGTTTTATGCTAAGAGCTAAGTCATGTCAAGGGTTTGTGTGGGGCCAACAATGGTTGTTGAGTGCTAGTTGTGTCCAGTATTTAGGCTTGTGTCTTGACATTCAAGAGTTATAATTAATGATAAATAAGATGTCTTGACAATTAATTAAGGTTTAATTCGTGTATATTTAGAAGAGAACTAAAGCTCGGCTCCAATTAACAAGTACAAAATAAGAATGGAGGATAAGGAATATTGCCCATTTAGTGGGGTCTAATTGGGCGAATTATTGGCGCACTGCTTCTGTGCCTCCCCAAGTCTCCATTCACTTCGTGTGATTGGGTGCATTGTAGGAGCACCACCCCATGCCTCCATTTACTAAGGTCTGGTTATGCGCACTATTGGTGCGCCACCCCAACACAAAACTTTTGATTTTTCTTGGATTTTTGGCCTAATTCACCTAGAATAAATTGTTTCTTCCAAACTCTTATAATTGCATAACACATAAGTAAATGAATAACTAACTCAAATCTCCTAAAACCACCCTCAAAGCTCAAACCCACGCCTCAACAATTTATCATACTCCAATAACAAAAAAATGAAGAACGCAACCTCAAGAAATTCATGAAGAACCTCAATACATGGATTTTCATGGAAAAGAATTAACCAAGAAACTCAGGATTGGTTACAGGGTGAATGAACCCATCACTATGAAAGCTTACATAAATCTTAAGGATCAAATCCTTGGCAAAATCCCTTGAAGATCACAAGAATCTTGAATGCTTGAAGCTTTTATCCTTTCTTTTCTCCTCTTCAACTCCTTTCAAAAACCCTTAGTGTGTTTAGGAATAATATAATTTATTTCAATCAGTTTAGACACCTAAAATATTAACAAAAATGATCTACGCTTGTGGTGGTAAATAAAAGAACAAAATAGCCCATATTAATTCGAGTAAATTGTCTTAAATGGGTAGGCTGAACACAAACGAACATATCTCTATCATCCAAACTCGGATTTTAGGAAACTTGATGATGCCGGAAAGAGGACTTAGATATCTTTCATTTGATATCTTATGGGCTTCCAAAATCATCCTGTGATACAAGTTATGGTCATTTGAACTTGACCCAAAACTTAAAAGAATTTATAAATGACTTAAATGAATTTCTCTTTAGTTCTTTTTTTAACTCAAGGTGCTACGTATAGTGACCTTAACACTTACGAAAAAATAAATTTGTCGGTGAAATATTACTCATAATGAAAATGGCTAGACTCTTAGCTGAATTTATTTTTGGGGTGTTACAATATCTCCCCATTGGGATCATTCATCCTCAAATAACAACTTGATTGGGAATGGAACAGGGTTACTCGTTACCACCACCTTTAACCAATCATTTTGATTATATCAATAACCACCTAATGTTTAACAACATCACATTCTAGCTTATTACTCTATAAACTCCATCGACTCCTACTACCAACTCTTTAAGAATTTCTCATTCTCTCATCATCTCTACCATACCAACTAGAATTTCTCGCATTACTTACTCGTGACCAACTGAGGGCTCTCATTTAAAGATTTCTCATTGTAAAACCTCATCATCTTCTTCCTCTACATGCATAACTCTACATGGAGTTATCACACCATCACTTTCACGATAAGAACATTAACCTTCTCTTTCAAGTATTACTTAACTATTCAAAGAATCTCCCATACTCTTTTGAATTCATTACTACTTTATTCTTGTCACTAGACTTGAAAGCTATGAACATATTTCATCATCTCTAAATTGGTCTACATCCCTTATTTCTATAACACTCAGGAAAAGTTATCTCTTGACTACTGAACTCTCTATAAATAAGTAATAAGACCTCTTTCTAAGATTTTTCTCTTGACCTCTTCTCATAGGCTCCTAAGGATGCTTCATATAAATATATTAGGAAAATAACAGTTGTAACCACCTATCCCATATTGACACCTCAATTGTACTATCTAGGAACACATGAAAAAATAATTATCTCAATTAAGACCTTGTGTGGCCACATTCAACCTTATTTTTACCTCTTACTTCTCTACCTTGGTTTCTCTCCTCTATAGATCATAATATAACTTTGATTTCCTCACCTATGTCAGGTCAAACCTACTAGGTCAGATCTCAAAACTAAAACCATCACCCTCATTTCCATCTATTCATAATGACACTCATCTCGATTTTAAGTTCATTATCTATTACCAAACACGGATATCAACATAATTTCTCAAATCTTATACCTCCTTGCAACTACCAGAATAGTTAAGAAACTCTTTCCCTCTAAGATCACATGACAAGTAGTCAATGTATCTCCGCGTCTTCCTACCTAAACATCCTTAACCTTTCATTTCATAACTTAAGTACTCTTTGCCTACTTATTATTCATCACTGCCAGTTTTATAACCTTTTGAACATCATGACACTCTAAAAAAATCATAAGACTAGCTTAGATGATCATGAATACTGTATGCTTCTATGCAACACATATATTTAGTCTCCTCTGACATGATGTAACTTTGACATCAACTCTATTATGGTAAAAAAATATATACTCTCTACAATATTATAATTCTTATTATATTCATAAAGGAAACTAATCATTTAAAACTTACTGGACATATGATTTCAACAATATAATGGGCCCATCACTATCTCCCTTTCACGGGTTACTAAACCTTTGTATGATTTTTCTCTAATTGTTGGCACTTTTCTACTACTTGTACTCTCGTAATCATACTATAATTTTGAGTGTATATACTATCCGATCTCTACAACACAATTCCTCATAAGGATATTACATAAAGTAATATTTAGATAAGAGAGTACACCTCACTTTTAGCTTAAATGCACGATCCTCATGAATAATAATGAATTTTTTTGAATCTCATTACTTAATCTCACTCGCGGGCTTCTGTTAATCCCCTATGAAGTCTCATGACATTCTGAAGAATTTTGTTGAAAATAACTCATCCATAATGATCTTGGACTTTAACCTTCAAGCACCTTTAGTATGAGGGGTAGTCGAATGATATGATAAGGCACGAGTTAGAATAAGTTCTTTATGATATAGTTCTATTGCACGATTTTGAGTATGAATGAAGGGAATATTTTTCCTAAATGATATAGTATCACGTCTGGAATCTATACCCCAGACGAGACCGGCATCGTTGACCTATCAGAGGTTGCAGACAAGCCTACATACGTCATTCTTACTTCACCTAGGTTAATTTTAGAAGAAAATTTGAACTTTTTGGTTTCTTATTCAATGCTAAACATTTTAAATTCAACATCGTAGGCGTTCACAAATCAACCATCTAATATAGGGATAATCAAATGACAGAAATAGTTCATAATTTCCTTAAAAGTATTTTCGCCAAAACGGCACCAATACAAAGTATGAAATGAAAGTGGAAAGAAATGCTAGTGGAACATGCTCCACTATCTAAAGCCTACATCTAAGCTAGATAATAACGGTAGACATCATCGAAAGCATGAGGGCCTGCCATGTACGGATTAAAAACTCCACGTCCGGATAGCTGAAACGTCAACCTGTGAGCTCTAGAGTCCACCTATGCCTGCACCTAAAAATATAGAGTTGTATGGGATTAGCACACACTTGTACAAAGTATAGGTATATGCAAGCACACACCAAGTAAATACATGAGTAAGAATAGCTCTATCCTAACAATATGACTATGGAAAGTCAAGTTAGTTGACTTGCCAAATAGGGATTAAAAAGTGATTGAACTTTCAAAATTTGGATTAGGAAAGTCAGTAAGCTTTCCAAATTTGGATTAGGAAAGTCAATGAGCTTTCCAAATATGGATTAGGAAAGTTATGCCATGAGAATAACATGCATCATCATACTTATCATATTTCACATACCACATAACCTCTTACACATAGCACATATCATGTTATATATAGAACATAACATCTTTCATATCATTCATTGATATGCCATGAGACCTTAAAATCATGGACATAACATTAAGACTTTCCATAAATGAGGGCTCAACATATGGGACCTCAACTAGGGAGTTTGCTTTATCAAACACAAAGTCTTCTTCATTCATTCATACGTACTTCATTTCATTCATAGGCCAGTGTACACCAGCTATACCTAGGATGTAGTTTTAGACTTTCATCGGATTCGTTGTACAATGACCAAGAATGACCTAATGACTTTACTTGAATCTAACTCACCTTTTGATTATCCAATCCGAACACCTTTGGTATCATTCATTTCATTATGTGCATCATTTGAGGCTGGCCTCCTTCATTGATTGAGAACTTTAACTTTAACCGACATAGATCATGTGAGCATCATGAAATCCAGTGTCATGAAACACCACACCAAAAAAATGTTGAATCACCGGCCAAAGTGACCCAAAAAATGCTAGCGTACATGGGAATTGAACCCCGCTAGATCCCTTTATTGGAAGTATAGGTTCGAAGACTAGGAGATATAAGGAGACCCATACCCGACATGCCGGATAGTCTCATCTCATAAGATTTACGTGAACCTCCGCCCTTTCCGAAAGAAGGCATCACCACTCATAGCTTGTTTATCGATGCTCAGTATAAAGTTCCATTACATTCAACTCATACGTCATGGAAGCTAGCTTCTAGTATAAGGACATCAAGCTCAACAGATGATTTATCATCTCATCATTAGTATTAAGTGTGTTAATATCATTATTTTCATTAGAGTGTTCATAGAGACTATTCTCTTCATTAATTTTACATTCTCATAGGAGAGTATGTTTTGGTAACATTTACTTAGGCTCATTTGAGATTGATCTCATCTTTTATATTAGCCTCATATCATGTTGTCACTACATTCATTAACATCAGCAAATTTGCTCTTCATAATTACTCACCCCTTTTTATTTGAATATTCATTTCATCATATGTCAATGCACTTGGCCATTGAGTGTGTTTCACACTCTTACTTAACCCTTCTAGGATCTCATTATTTCATTGTGCATTTCATCATTTCATTACTCATTTCGTCATATGCCAATGCACTTGGACATTTAGTGTATCTTATACTTGTTCTTAACCCTTCGAGGGTTTCATCATTTCATTACATACATCTTAAGTTCACTTATTTTTAATCGTATGATAGACTTGTGGTTCTATACATACTAGCCATGAGACTTCATTCATAGTTTGTTAAGTGACTCATATATTCCTAAGATTATGTAGTACAAGACTTATGTATCTTGTATGTATGCCAAGATCTCAATTTCGATCTAAGTAGTTGCATTATTCTTGAAAATTTGGGCAAGGGAACCCAAGTTCGAACCCCTTGGACAATACCTACATTTTTCCTTGACTTTATCTTTAGTCTTCATGACATTGGGACCCTAGATCGAGCCCCAACATGAACATTCTATCTTTATTTTTCTCCTTGGATTCTCCTCTTATTTGGCTGAAGGGTTGAGGGATCGAACCCCCAAAACCCCTTTTATTTTTCATTTAAAATTGTTTTGTCCAATTCGCCTAGACCAAGAGGTTGTGGGATCGAACCCCACAACCTCTTTTTATTTTACTCTTTATTTCGCTGGAAATTGGGAGGTTGTGGGTTCGAACCCCCACAACCTCCTTAATTTATTTTTATTTAAAATTTTCCTTAGCTATGAATAGGAAGTGAGGTTGTGGGATCAAACCCCCACAACCTCACTTTATTTTCCTATTTAATTCGCCCATTCTCCCTTCCATCCTTGAGGTTGTGGGTTCGATTCCTACACCTCACACTTCCATTATTTTAATTTTATTTCCCTTCATTACCTACCTGGAGGTCGTGGGTTCGATTCCCGTACCTCCCATTTTATTTATTTAAATTTTTGCTTTGCCCTTTCTCAAGAAGTAGACCCTATTTCGAATCCCCTCAACCCCTTTCCTTTTATTTCGAATTTCAGTTATCACACGGGTGAGGTCACAGACTCGAATCCTTGTGTCCTCACGCCTTTAAAATTAATTAAATTTTCCATATTTCTTCACTAAACTTTACCCTAAACTAAACTTATAAATTTTACTTGAAACATAATCATTTTCTTACTTATTTTCATCAATATTTTCCTCTTGAAAACTTAGGAAGATTCAAGGATCGTTTAACATTTTTTGGGGTGGATTTCATAGATTCGTTTAGCCAACATATTGACACTCAAATCAGCCGCACTTCCATTTTAATGAACAATGCGATTTACATAGGTTTATACATGTAAAATGACAATCAAAAGAATATCAAACTTGAAGCCTTAACTTGATATCTCATTCACAGGACATTTACTGTAACCTTTTTGCACATACAAACACTTGCTCATCCTTTCGAATACATAGTTGTATTTCCTACGATTTCAAGTATACAAACAAAATCATGTTCATCACAAAATCATAACATACACCTAATTCTACCATCAATCATACCCAAACTACGATTCATTGGGAGCTAGTCAGAGGGGCATGCAAAAGGGAAACAATCCTAGTTTTCGAATGAATAACCTGAACGTTAAGGGGTCTCTTGGGAAAGGGGCCAATAGAAATGAAAAACCCATACCTTATTTTGACGTTCAAACTTTGAATTTTCTGCCCAAACCCTCTCAAAATATCACGTCCAAGCCAAATTTTCAATACAAAACTTTCGACGGAAAAACCCTCTCTTTGCCTATAGCTTGTTTTCTTATATTTTCGTGTGAGTTCTTCAAGTGTGAAGAACTCTAGTAATTTTTTCTATTCTTGTAGTTGTTAAGGCAGAGAGCAATCGTGAAAAAAAAAAAGGAGAAACGTGAGACAGATGAGCGTGAGAGAGAGTTAAAAGAGGTGAAGTAGTTTAGACTTAGTCAACTAGGAGACGTAGTCATAAAAACATATTAATTAATTAATAATTAATAATTAATAATAAAAATCTAATTTTCCTTTTTAAATCATCCATTAATTAATTATTTGTTAAATTAATTCACCAAAAAAAAAACACATTAAATCATTGCTCACACCTAGGTTCGAACCCGGGTAAAGCAAGACTTAACTTCAAGACCTCCATTTCGTCTCTCTCTCCCCAATTTACGCCTCCACCTTATTAAATAAGTAATTAATTATATATTTAGGGTAATTATGATATTACCCTTAGCGTGAAAAAAGACCATTTTACACCTAGACCCTCCAAACCTAAGATTTCCTTTTTTTAAGTCCGGTAAGACTTCTTCGAGTAAATCTCTGTATTCGAGATCCCTATACGGTTGGACCCAACCTTCCTAGCTCAACTAACTCCCTAATTTAGTTGGCTTGGATGTAACAAGGGTTCTGAATTCTTGTTCTACGCGCATAAATCCGTGTGAACCATGGTCTAATCATAGGCATTCTTGACACCTTAAGCATTACTTAGCATGTCCATTTTTAGGGTTGATACATTATCCCCCCCCCCACCTTAGGAACATTCTTCCCCGAATGACACTACTCGTTACTAAAAATAAGTAAGTAATCTATAGAATATATGCATACATAGGTAATTTAATACTCCCCAGTGGTGAATATCTTATTCACATGATGGTGCACATCCTTGAAACCTACCAGTAGATTCACATTAATAGACTAAGGAATTGTTCCCTAAACTAGTCTCATCAAAGCATACAACATAAGTAAACATGTAAGTCAGACAAATCAACAACCAACATGATGAATCGAACATATTAACCTCATACTAGTGCATAAACACCATACACAGTGAAATACATGAAAGAGTAATTAAGGCTATGCACCTGAGCCTTCACCAGAGGTACTTTCCCCTGCACCCCTAGACTTGAGTGCAAATAATTGTTGCCTCCTTGGAGCCTCTTTACTTGGACCATTAGGTTAAACTCTATCCTTCCCTTGTTCTTGACTTCTCCTATTCATACAATCCTTCATGATGTGACCTGGTTTGCCACAACTGTAAAAAGTGTTAGAGTCCATCATACATTCTCCCTCATGCAGTATGCCACACTTCCTACAATGTGGCCTCTCTGGGCTGTGAAGTCTTACAAACCTCAGGGAGTAATCCCTGACTGACATCGAGCCTTGCTTAAGGTTTATCAATTCTTGAACCTTAGCCTCCTTCATTTCTCTAGTAAAGAACCGCCTTAGAAAAGCCATCTTGAAAATATCCCAAGTAATATGACCCCCTCCTAAGGCTCTGCTATCCTGCCACACCTTATACCATGATTGAGCTACATCCTTTAGCTTGTAGAATGCCAACTCAAACTTCTCCACATCAATCAAACCCAATAGCCTGAGCTTGTAAAGTGCTAGCTTGGGCCATCGGTACCAAAGTTCTCCTTACTTCTCTATCTCTCAACCCAGCTGGGTTAACAGGCATCTGTATTCCAGCAGCTAGAGCCTAGAAAGAAACCCGAATTACTCCAGCATCTGCTCCTCCAATGTCTCCGCCTTCTTTTCTCCCTGTATTCATCTGTTGGAAACTTCAAGAGTTGATATTAGATATGCTCTTAACACCAAGAAATCTGACATTAGAGAAGGCACGATAAGATTACAAGAAGGGAATTTTCCTACGCATCATGCAGCCTCTAATTCAGGATAGTGGTGCACTTCACTACCATGACTTAGAGACTACTCAATGTGGTTGATGTGAACTTATTATCCTCAGAATTTAACCTAATGCTCTAATACAACCTTTGTCACGACCGGATTCTATACCCTAGATGAGACCGGAGGTCGCAGACAAGCCTACAAACGTCATTCTTACTTCATCTAGGTTAATTTTAGCGGAAAATTTGAACTTTTTGTATTATTATTCAATCCTAAACATTTTAAACTCAACATCATAGGCGTTAACAAATCAACCATCTAATATAAAGATAATCACATGAAAGAAATAGTTCATAATTGCCTTAAACGTAATTTTGCCAAAATGGCACCAATACAAAGTACGAATAAAAGTGGAAAGAAACGCTACGGGAACATGCTCAACTAGATAAAGCCTACATTTAATCTAGATAATAACGGTAGACATCATAGAAAGAATGAGGTCCTACCATGTCCGGATGAAAAGCTCCACGTCCGGATAGCTGAAATGTCAACCTGTGAGCTCAAGCATCCACTTGTGCCTGCACCTAAAAATATAGCGTTGTATGGAATTAGCACACACTTGTACGAAGTATGGGTATATGCAAGCACACACCAAGGAAAAGCATGAGTAAGAATAGCTCTTTCCTAACAACATGATTATGAAAAGTCAAGTTAGAGGAGTTGCCAAATTGGGATTTGGAAAGTTAGTGAACTTTCCAAATTTGGATTAGGAAAGTCAGTCAGCTTTCCAAATTTTGATTAGGAAAGTCAGTGAGCTTTCCAAATTTGGATTAGGAAGGTCAATGAGCTTTCCAGATTTTTATTAGGAAAGTCATGCCATGAGAGTAACATGCATCATCATACTTATCATACTACACACAACAGATAACCTCTTACACATCACACATATCATATTGCATATAGAGCATAACATCATTCATATCAGTCATTGATATGCCATGAGACCTTGGAATCACGGACTTAACATTAAGACTTTCAAGAAATGAGGGCTCAACATATGGGACCTCAACTAGGGAGTCTACTTTAGCAAACACAGAGTTTGCTTTGTTCATTCATATGTACACCATTTAATTTCATTCATGGGCCAATGTAAACAACAGTTATGCCTAGGATGTAGTTTAAGAATTTCATCGGGTTCGAATGACCTAATGTCATTACTTGAATCTAACTCGCCTTTTGATTATCCTATCCTAACACCTTTGGTATCATTCATTTCATTATCTGCATCATATAAGGTTGTCCTCCTGCATTCATTGGGAACTCTAACTTTAACCAACATGGATCAAGTGAGCATCACGAAAACCAGTTTTTATGAAACCCCACGCCGAAAAGAGGTGGAATCACTGGCCAAAGTGACCCCAAAAATGGTTGCGTACATGGGAACTGAACCTTGCCAGATCCCTATATTGGTAGTATAGGTTCGAAGACTAGGAGATATAAGGATACCCATACCTGGCATTCTAGACAGTCTCATCTCATGAGAGTTACGTGAACCTCCGCCCTTCCCGAAAGAAGGCATTATCACTCATAGCTAGTCTATCGCTGCTCAGTATAAATTTCCATTACATTCAACTCATACATCATGGAAGCTGGCTTCTAGTATGAGGACATCATAGCTCAATAGATAATTTCTAATCTCATCATTAGTATTAAGTGTGTTAATCTCAATACTTTCATTAGAGTGTTCAGAGAGACTTGTCTCTTTATTAACTTTAAACTCTCATAGGTGACTACATTTTGGTAACATTTACTTAGGCTCATTTGAGATTCCTCTAATCTTTTATATTAGACTAATATAATGTTGTCACCACATTAATTAACATTGGAACATTTTCTCTTCATAATTACTCACCCCTTTTCACGTGACTGTTCATTTCATCATATGTCAATGCACTTGGTCATTTAGTGTGTTTCACACTCTTACTTAACCCTTCTAGGATTTCATCATTTCATTGTTAATTTCATCATTTCATTACTCATTTCGTCATATGCCAATGTACTTGGCCATTTAGTGCATTTTACACTTGTTCTTAACCCTTCGAGGGTTTAATTATTTCATTACATACAGCTTAGGTTCAATTATTTTTAATCGTATTCTAGACTTATGGGTCTATACATACAATCGTTGAGGCTTCATTCATAGTTTGTTAAGTGATTCATATATTCCTAAGATTATGTGGAACAAGACTTATGTATCCTGTATGTAAACCAAGATCTCGATTTCGATCTATGTAGGTGGCATTATTCTTGAAAATTTAATTCATGTATGATTTATGTATTAATACAGAAATTTAGGCAAGGGAACCCAAGTTCGAACCCCTTGGACAATACCTACATTTTTCCTTGACTTTATTTTTAGTCTTCATGACATTGGGACCCTAGATCTAGCCGCAACATCAACATTCTATCTTTATTTTTCTCCTTGGATTCTCCTCTTATTTGGTCGAAGGTTTGGGATCGAACCCCCACAACCCCTTTTATTTTTCTTTTAAATTTTGTTGTCAAATTCGCCTAGACAAAGAGGTGGTTGGATCAAACCCCCCACAACCTCTTTTTATTTTACTCTTTATTTCGCCGGGAATTCGGAGGTTGTGGTTTCGAACCCCCCACAGCCTCCTTAATTTATTTTTATTTTAAATTAGCCTTGGATATGCGTAGGCAGTGAGGTTGTGGGATCGAGCCCCCACAACCTCACTTTATTTTCCTATTTAATTCTCCCATTCTCCCTTCCAGTCTTGAGGTCGTGGGTTCAATTCCCACACCTCACACTTCCTTTCTTTTAATTTTATTTCCCTTCATTCATTGCCTACTGGTCATGGGTTCAATTCCCACACCTCCCATTTCATATATTTAAATTGTTGCTCTATCCTTTCTCAACCAGTAGACCCTATTTCGAATCCCCCCCAACCCCTTTCCTTTTATTTCGAATTTAAGTTGTCACACGGGTGAGGTCACAGGTTCGAATCCTGGTGGCCTCACCCCTTTAAAATTAATTAAATTTTATATATTTCTTCACTAAACTTTAGCCTAAACTGAAATTATAATTTTTATTGGAATCTTAATCATTTTCTTACTTATTTTCATCAATATTTTCCATTTGAAAACTTAGGAAGATTCATGGATCGTTTAACACTTTTTGGGGTGTATTTCATAGATTCGTTTAACCAACATATTGACACTCAAATCAGCCCCACTTCCATTTTAATGAACATAACGATGTAGATAGGTTTATACACATAAAATGACAATCAAAACAATATCACAACTTGAAGCCTTAAATTGAGACCTCATTCAAAGTACATTCATTGTGACATTTATGAACATACACACACTTGCTCAAACTTTTGAATAAATGGTTGTATTTCCTACGATTTCAAGTATACAAACAAAATCATGTTCAACACGAAATCATAACAATACAACTAAATCTACCAGCAATCATACCCAACCTATGATTCATTGGGAGCTAGTGACAGGGACATGCAAAAGGGAAACAATCCTAGTTTTTGAATGAACAATCTTAACCTTAAGGGGTCTCTTGGGAAAGGGAACAAGAGACAAGAAAACAGATACCTTATTTTGACGTTCAAACCTTTAAGTTGCTGCCCAAACCCTCTCAAAAACTCACGTCCAAGCCAAGTTTTCAACACAAAACATTCGACGGAAAAAACCTCTCTTTGCCTAACGTGTTCACTTAGCTTGTTTTCTTATATTTTCGTGTGAGTCCTTCAAGTGTGAAGAACACTAGTAATTTTTTAAGTTATTGTAGTTTTTTAGGCAGAGAGCAGTCGTCAAAAACAACTGGAGAAACGTGAAAGAGATAAGCGTGAGAGATAGTTAAAAGAGGTGAAGTAATTTAGACTTAGTCAACTAGGAGACTTAGTCATAAATTCATATTAATTAATAAATAAATTATAATTAATAATAAAAATCTGATAAAAAAAACACATTAAGTCATTGCTCCCACCTACGTTCGAACCTGAGTCGAGCAAGACTTAACTTCAAGAGCTCCATTTTGTCTCTCTCTCTCCCCAATTCGCCCCTCCACCTTATTAAATAAATAATTAACTATATATTTAGGGTAATTAGGATATCCCCCTTAGCTTGGAAACCATTTTACCCCTAGACCCTCCAAACCTAAGATTTCCTCTTTTTAAGCCGGTAAAGACTCCTTCGAGTAAATCTTTGTATTCGAGAGCCCTACATAGTTGGACCCAACCTTTCGTAGCTCAACTAACTCCCCAAGTTAGTTTGCTTGGATGTAGCAAGGGTTGTGAAGTCTGGTTCTACGTGCATCAATCTATGTGAACCCTGGTCTAATCATAGGCATTCTTGACACATTAAGCATTACTTAGCATATCCATTTTTAGGGTTGTTACATGTAGCCTTTCAATTATAGATGTGGCGTGCTTCACATTGATGACTAAGACTTTATAGACACAGCTTCATAGACACCTTAGGACTCTTCAACTCTTTCTTGTGATACCAAGTTTGTCATGCCCCGACGGTTGAACCCTAAACGGGACTGACACTAGAGAACTATTATTTGTCCCAAAATGAACCCTTCGTCTGGCTTATTGCTCAGCGAAAGACTTTACTCAATTGAAATTTCAATTTAAACAAAAACTCAACTCAAAAGGATATCATAAAATAAGATAGTATATTTAGTGGACTGAAATGAATATAAATGTTCAACTTTCGATCTTTAAAACATCAACAAAGGAAATGACAAAAAGACTACTCACTTAGTACGTGTCTATGAAGCCTATAATAACTCTGATGAACGTCAGGACAAGATCCATGACATCCTAACAAAACCAAACTAAAATAAATAAATGGGAATCCTCTTGAAGTAACGAGGCTCACCAAAGAAACTCTGGGACTCGACTGGATCAACAGAGAACCGATTGATGATCCAGAATACATGTATCTGCATCATAAATTGATGTTGAACAAATGACGTCAATACATTAAATATAAGAGCATCTAAGAGGAACTCTAAAGCATACATAGACTTGATCTGGAAAGAAAGAACATACTTACCTTTTCTCAAACTTACCCAACTCAACTCAACCCAAGAATAAGATACTTAACTCAGTAATAAGGTACTCAACTCAAATGAAACATAGTTCAACTCAACTCAGGAAAATAGGGCCTAACTCAACAATAAAGTACTAAACCCAGTGAAATATAGTTCACTTGACTCAATGAAATAGGGCTCAAATAAACAATAAGGTACCTAACTCAGTGAAACATTGTTCAACTCAACTCAACTCAAAGAGGCTCAACTCAACAATAAGTTACTTAACTTAATGAAGCATAGATCAACTCAACTCAATGAAATAGAGATCAAGTCAATAATAAGGTAGTTAATTCACTGAAACATAGTTAAACTCAACTCTTGAAATAGACTCAACTCCACAATGAGGTAGTTAACTCACTCAAACATAGTTCAACTCAACTCAATCAAATAGGGTCAACTTAACAATAAGGTACTCAACTAACTGAAATATAGTTCAACTCAACACAATGTAATAATGGTAACAACATGAAATTTGTAAAGCTTTGATAGAAGTAAACAATAACTCAATGTACATGAAAATATAATAGTAACCACTTTTACTCTTATTTGGGAGATTATCTAACCGAGAACTATCACGATGAGCTACATGATGATATAGAGTCTCGTCTACATTTTCAAAACTATCATATACCTTGATAGGGGTATAAGACATCCTCAACTAAGGGGATCCTCTAACCTATGCCAAAAACCAATAAGGACTCATCTAAAAGGTATGACCTTTCACCAATGTTGTCATACGTGGTTTATTGGGGCTATGAGTAGTATGAAATCTCCCCCATGATCCTCAATATTCCTAATAGTATATCTCATGATCATGTGCTTGAAAACATTTCTCATCCTCAAACTTTGGGATTATTACTCAAGAGGTTTTTTTAAAACGGATAGTGCCCAAAACACCTCATGAAAATCATTTTGAAATCAAAGTTTCCTATAATTCTAAATGTAAAATCATTTAATATTGGGAATAATTAGTTCTCATATATTCATTTTGAAAAATAAAACACAACTCTCTTCATCGTCGCCCTCATTACTCATGTCTTAAAACAAATTATAAATAATTTAAAGGACTTGTAAAAATAGGGTTCTTGTCTAATTATAGACGTGAACAACTCGATTCAAAGTTTTTAATAAACATATAGAACTTATACCTGGAATTCAACAATTTGATAACTCAAGTACTAAATGATACTACTCAACTCAAGAATGCTCGACTCATAGGGTTCATCCGGAATCATGGAATGGTCGACGAAACTCAAGGACTTCAATGTATAACATATGGTAGTCCGTAATTATGAAATAAAGTTTCAAAAAGGATTAGGAACTCAATAGTCAAGAAATTAGAACTTGAAGATGCTACTCATCCATAAAATACTTAGTTGATGGAGTTCATGCGGAATTTATGGGCATGACGACTCAATGGTCTCAATAATAATATAGAAATCACGGGTGCAACTCTTCTCATTATCATAGTTATTTTCTCAAAATTTAGCTCAAATTGATAGTTGACGTCAAGGTATTCACCATTAAACTCAAAAATTTTCTTGAACTCTATTCTTAAGTCTTTCATTAATTTGAATTATGAATTATGAATTCAAGAGTTATAATTCATGATATATATGATCGATTGTCCATTAATAAAGATTTAATTAGTAGGTAGTAAGAAGAGAATGAAAGATTGACTCAAATAAAAAAAGTACGGAATCACAGGGTAGAAGGAAAATGGCCAATTTATTTGGGGCCTGATTGGGCAAATTGTTGGCACGTGTGCCAGACCTCAATTACTGGGGGGTTGATAATGTGCATGACTGGTGTGCCACCCCAGTCCTCAATTATGGCGTATTATTTGGCACAGTATTGGTGCGTCGCCCCATGCCTCCATTTACTAACGCTTTGATTGGGCACACAACTTGTGCGCCGCCTCAACCTAGAAACATTCAATTTTTTCTTCGATTTTTGGTCCTAATTCACCTTGAATAAATTTCTTTCTTCAAAACTCCATTTGTAACGTATACCAATATTATTAAAGTAAATTTACTCAAATCTCCTTAAGAACAACCCTCAAAATTCAAACCATCGTCTAAAAACTTTTTCAAACTCCAATAACAAACAATGAAGAACGAAACCTCAACAAACTGAATACATAGATATAAAATTTAATCAAGAAACTAATGATTTGCTTGAGGGTGAATGAACTCATCACTATGAAAGCTTACATAACTCTAAGTATCAAATACTTGACGAAATCCCATCAAGATCACAAGAATCTTGAAGGCTTGAAGCTTTTCTCCTTTTCTATCTCCTCTTGAACTCCTCCAATAAAAACCTAGGCATGTGTAGGTATACCTAAAATCGATTCCAATCATCTTAGATCCCTAGGAGATTAATAAAACGATCTAGGTTAGTGGGGGTAAGGAGAAAAAAAGACATGTCATTAATTTGGGTAAATTTCCTTAACTTGATTTGACTAATGGAGTCCTCTTGTAAACATAATTCCTCTATTTAAAAAACAATTCAAAACAAGACCAAGAATTTGAACTAGAAGTTAGAGAAAGCTCGCAGATCAAAACCAATAATTTCTTTATGAGCTACAAGTTAAAAAATTGAAGAATTTAAATGTTCAAGTTGAAGATTTGAAGAACTAAATATCAAGATGAAGTTCATGTTCAAAAATGATCAAGATCAATACCACCGGATTCAACATCAAGATCAAAGCCCTTGGATTGAACTAGAATTTAAGATCAAGATAAAGTACAAGTTCAAGAAGGATTAAGAACAAGACTGTCGGATTGAAGATAAATCTCGAAGCACTTGAATTAAACTAAAATTCAAGATCGAGATAAAGTTCAAGTCAAGATCAAGATAAAGTTGAAATCCAATTTCATTTAAAATTCAAGAACAAGCGGAAGAGACCTTGAATTTATATTTGGAAAGGTGAATTTAGAGGAATTATGGAGATTGTAACACTGGGACATTGAAATAATAAAATGATTGTTGCATAATTTTCTATTCTTGATTATTATTTTCTCATCCTCAATTTTACTGTCAAGATGACTTCATGAAGAACAACTCTCAATTCACTGCCACTAGCTCCAAATTCTCAACTAAAGTTGTAAGGAATTCTTTGTGTTACCTGTGGAAGTTTTGGTGTCATTACGAGAATCTACACTAGGATAACAAACACTTCAAATGCCATCCAAATCAACTCCAGTTTTAGGGTCTACCAATCCAAAAAGATTAAGTTCCTCCACAAATTCTCTAGAAGAAGGAAGTAGTGCTGATAAAAAAGTGAAGAACACCTTAGTTCTACTTGAGAAATCCAGTTCCCAGAACTCTTCCACAAGGGAAAACTATGATTTAACGAATGAATCATCTCCACGTGCATTGTAATAACATGATCCATTAAAGATTAACTTACGTTATAATCCATGCTACTCTCGTACATATCCAATGATCATGTAAACAATGGTGACTATTGCTTCTTCCCTTGAGGAGCAACTTGCACATTTGACAAAGTTGGTTGTAGGATTGACAAAGAAACACAAAGAGTCTCGAATTGATAAGTTTATGGATAGGATGGAAGGACTTTTAAATGGAGAGGGTATCCATACTCCTAGAGCTAGTGTTGAAGTTCAAGAGATCGGAGATCCTATGAAGAAAGCAGTGGTTGTTAATGAGATGCCAGTTTCTTCTAAAGGAATGATCCCACTCGATCGCTTGAAGGAGTTCATTGTAGGACAATCAAAGATAGGTATGAATTCTCCAAAAGTCTTCTCACATGTAAATCCATACACTAAAAGAATTGATACCTTTAAAAGGTCTGTTGGTTATCCATATCAAAAATTTCAACAATTTGAGGGTAGAGGAAATCGGAAGCAACATGTTTCTCACTTTGTGGAAACATGTAATAAATTTTGAACATACAGAGACCATGTTGTCAAGCAGTTCGTTCTCTCTCCAAAAGGAAATACCTTTGATTGGTACCCAGATCTTGAGCCCCATTCTATTTATAGTAGAGATCAACTAGAGTACAAGTTCCTCAATTACTTTTATAGCATGAGAAGCCAGTTAGCTTTGGTAAAACTGACGAATACTCATCAAAGAAAGGATGAACCAACTATGGATTTCATAAGACGATAGAGGAACTAAACCCTGAATTGCAAGGATAGGCTTAGTGAAGCCTTCGCGATAGAAATGTGTATCCAAGGGATGCACTGGGAGCTTTTTTACATCTTACAAGTAATAAAACCAAAACCCTTGGAAGATCTAGCTACTCATGCTCATGATAGAAAGTTGAGCATATCCTCTATTGGAAAAGATATGATGTTCATCAATGATCCTTGTAAAGGAAGGGACGAGCAGGAACCAAAAAGATGGAGCAAATTTGTACAAAAAAGGATAACAAAGAATCCATGAATGTTAATGTGTCACTTGTGAGAACGAATGTTCAATCATGTTCAATCCAAATGTGGATCCTAAGTAAAATGCAAGAAAAAGGAATACCCCTTCTTTGATTATGATGTTTCTAATATTTTTTATGAGTAGCTTAAATTAAAGCTCATTGAGTTGCTAGAGATGAAGCAACCTTATGAATCAGGAAAAAATGATTACTCAAATTAATGCAAGTATCATAGACTTGTGAGTCATCCTCTTAAAAAATGTTGTCTTCAAGGATAGAGTTATAATATCGGTTAGAGAAAAGAAGTTTGTCCTTGACGATATAAAACTAGTTTAAACCAAATCTCCATCATATTCGGCTCGCTCCATCCGGTCCAAATATGTATCGGTGTAAAGCATAAGAATCATCATTAGAGAAAAAAATCTCAAGCTAATATAGATGTAGATGAAGGTTGGATTCTTGTGACCAAGTGAAGACGCAACAAGTCAAGCATATGAAAAGAATCATTTAAGCAACCAATTAGAAGGAAGATGGTGAAGAAACTGGTGAAGCAGAAATCAATCAAGCGCCCAAAAAAGTCAAAGGTAGAAATACATCACCACCAGAAACCCTGACATCCTATCACTCAAGAGGAATTCATACAAAGTTCTTCCGATATAAAGTCTACTCAAAACAATATCGACGTGTCATGTTTCAATAGTGATAAATAAGAAATAATGAAGGTGTCTCCTAGGGACAAAGATGGGACAATTAGTGAATCCTGCCCAAAAGTATCTCCTAGTGGTGAATAAAAAGCAACAAGGGAAATCTCTTCAATGATGTCTCATTCATCTTCTGAAAAACCTTTTAACCCTTCTTCCCAAGAAGAACATGCATAAAAAATCACATTTACAGTTACTAATCTTCTATTTGGTGAAATGCAACACAAGAATTCTTTGTATATGATGTATCACATGCTACAACAGAATATTAATAGAATCTTAATAGATGAAGGATCTAGAGTCAACATTCTGCCTATCCACACATTGAAGGGACTTGTTAATAAATCCACAAATTGGACTCGTGTAGTGTATATTTCGATTGACTAGTGTCCTTAAATGCTTGTTTTGTCTCATTTACTAATGAATAACCTTGAGTTTTAGGTATTTAGGGTTTGAGAAAAAACATGGACACTACTTAGAAAAAACAACGAAAAGGATCATAAGAATGAAGAAATGAAGGACTGAGGATTGCTCAGTCCACTTGGAAACACGTCGATAGGTCTAAATATATCCTTTTTTTCTAGTATGTTGAGCCCTAAAGGAAAGGATCAAATGGGCAGAGAAAAGGAACAGTCGGCGCATCGCCAAGAAGTTTCGCATAGTAGTACCTTATAGCCCATTGATAGAGAACACGAATATGCTTGGACAATGGCAAGACGGCAATGAAATGAACTAAGAGTGAATCGCCGATTTGTCTGGATATTTTGACTAATGTTGTCAAGCATCCCGCTGCAACACTAATCTTTGAAAACTATAAATGTTTGATGAGTGTTTTAGCTTATAGAGAGAATATTATTGTTAGAATACATAATTATCATATTTTTTCAGTTTTTATCTATATTTTTTAGCTCTAAATGAGAGGATTTTTAGGAGAAGAACTTGAAGACAAAAAGAATTCAACTCTAAGGATTTGGACTTGGGTATTTTGATCTCTTGCTCCTTGGGTTGTAACAAGACTCAAATCCTCATACCCACTTGAATGCAAGCTCATTTTGGTATACCTTTCTAGCTCTTGTTTATGTTTAGCTAAAACCCCAATTCTTAGGATGTGATTTTG
Organism: Solanum habrochaites; assembly: GCA_027704765.1. Taxonomy (NCBI): domain Eukaryota; kingdom Viridiplantae; phylum Streptophyta; class Magnoliopsida; order Solanales; family Solanaceae; genus Solanum; species Solanum habrochaites. The sequence continues at coordinate 44,489,220 of JAKWJA010002497.1, read as the reverse complement.
TAAATATTGGTTAAGATTGTTATTGGGTCTTGCTTGATGATAGGTTGATTCTAGTTTAATTATTATTTTGTTTAGTAGTTATTGATGAATCTATTGAATTTGTAGTTTCAAAGACAAGTTTATTTATATATTTTTGCTTGCTTGAGAGAGAATACATGAAAATAAGACTACTAAAGTGATGGCCAGTGGGAGAGAATACATGAAAATAAGACTACTAAAGTGATGGCCGGTGGGAGTGGATCGACATGAGGTTCAGATCGAGTGAGTGAGGCCTAGTCTCATTTTGACATTGAGTTCAAGAGAGTGAGTGGGTTAAGGTATAGGCTGGTCTTCATGCCGCAAGTGGATGTCCGAGAGAAACACATTTGAAATGGGGTAAGTTGCTCAAGAGAGAGATTATTCCCCTTAAAGCTTAGCCTAGTCACATTTATTCTCTAAATCTCCTATCAAAAGCATGTACCCAGCAATTCATCTTAACCCATATTCTTATCACATTCCAAGAATTCCCCCATCTCATTGCCTAGGCTCTCTTGTTAATTTTGTTCTTTTTACTACTATTGACAAACCCCCTATTGATATTTGTAGCTTGCATCACCCGATCTTTAATTTCAAATGTTTTTATTCATTAATGTCTTTATTTATGACTAGTTAGAATGTAATTTTACTTTTCTATAAATTCTCACTACCACTCCAATAGGACGCGACTCCAACCCTTGGTGGGGTTACTATACTATTGCATGATTGTAGACACTTGTACTAGAGGTTGTCATTGATTACGCAAAACATCACTCAGCTTCACGTCTGGAGAACTTAGTGAAATTCATTCGATACAAGGATTTAACCATATGGGATATAGGTCCATTTTTAGACTCTATTAAATTAGAAATCCACATTGAAGATTTGTGATCAAGTGCATGGATGCATGTGATTGATGAAAAGACTTCATATTACTTGGCAAGACTTGGGTACATGAGAATAGACTTGTCTGATATTTTTAACATTAATATTTGAAGTATCTTGAAGGTAGGATGGAAAGGAAAATAGTTGCAGATTATAATCTTTTCACCGAAGTGAAGAAACACTTTTTCAATGTAAAATTCTAATTGATGGCTTATGTTGTTACAAGGGGAAAATCTAATGATGTCAAATCAATCAATCCTGATAAGATCAAAAGCAAAAGAATTGATGTTTCTATCATAAAGGTAAATTTAACACAAAAGAACTTTGTCCCGTTCTTACTTAAGAGATGTCGTCGAAGAAGTTGAATTCTAGACTTCGCTATGCTCCAAAGTGAAGAAAGAAGAAGGTCTGTCATCTAACCTTCAAAAAATGCATTCAGAAGACTAACTCTTCCTATCAGATGGATTGACGCAATAAAATTGTCCTCAAAGCTTCCAAGAAAAAAAATTGCTCAAAATAAAGTGCAAGATGTGGCACTCCCTACAAAAAGCACAAGAGAAGGTTTTGATTCCATATTCTTACACGTAATTTGTGAAGGCAGAATACAATCGTAATGAACCATCAATGTTAAGGAAGATCCCATTAGAAAATACAACTCGGCAAGCACGTGAAGGCCTAGGCTATAGCCAACCGCCGCCAATTCACATCTACATAACAATGTGACTTTTGGAGTTACTTCTAACAAGTTCCTTGGCTTTATTGTGAGACATCGAGGAATTGAATTGATCAAGCCAAAGTTGATGCAATATCAAAGTTGCTTGAGCCTCAAAAATTCATGAGTTAAGAAGTCCCCAAGGAAAGCTTGCATACTTGACAAGGTTCATCTCAAATGTAGTATGAATATACCAACCATTCGGTCATCTCATGAAGCAACGTGCTCTTTTTATTTGGGACTAAACAGATGACTCCATAATTTTGACTCATTTAGGTCTATATTATGATAGTTTTAGTGTCCTTAAATGCCTATTTTGTCTCGAAACCTGATAAAAACCTTGAGTTTCAAGTATATACACTTGGATAAAAGCATGGATGCAATCGAGCTAAAAGGAACAAAGGCAGCTGAAAAGAACAAAGAAGTGAAGGCCTGAGAATCGCTGAACCCATTTGGTGTGTCGCCAAAAGGTCCCATCCTCGCCTTTTATTCCAGTGATTTGAGCTCTAAGGAAAGGATCAAATCGGTGGAAAAGGAGAAGTCGGCATGTCACCAAGTAGTTCCGCGAAGTAGTACTATGTCTCCCAATGATCCAAAACACGAAGATGTTGTAGGCTAGCACAAGATGGCGATGAGGATACTGAAGGGCGGATTGGTGAGTTTATCAGCGTTCCCGACTAACTTCACCGAGTGGTTCTTCACACCAAAACTTTTTGAAGACTATGAATACCTATAACTATTTTTAGCTTAGTATCGATTTTCATAGTATTGAACAGTAAATTTTAGTCTAAGTTTCTACTAAGAGTTTTTGAGAGCTTTTAGGAACTTTGCTCTTGAACATTAGATATTTGAAGATATTCATTTTGAAGAAATTCAAAGTGGGAGTAAGAAATTCTTCTTCGTAGACTCGGTTGAAGCATAAATAATGCATACCCAATTGATGTTACTTTTGTTTGGTATCATTTTCTTAATTTTCTTTATGTATAGCTCAACGCAATTCTTAGGGTGTGATTTTGCGAATATGAGTTAGATTATATGTTGGGTCTTGGTTGTTGATGGTTTATTTGTTGTTTGAATGTGATTTTGTTTAGAAGTTGTATAGGAATTTAATGGGGTTGTAGTTGGAAATACAATTTCACCTTTGTGTTTTCAGCTTTCGAGAGAGAGAGATCGTAAAACTAAGACTTCTAAATTGATGGTTGGTGGTAGTGGGTCAAAATGATGTTTAGCTCGAGAGAGTGAACCCTAGTCCTTCTCCCACACACTCAGCTCAAGAGAGTGAGTGGGCTAAGGCAGAGTTTGTTTTTAATGGAGCAAATGGGTGTTCGAGTGAAACCCATTTGATTCGGGGTAAGTTGATAGAGAGAGAATTTACCCTTCACTAAAGTCTAGCCTAGTCACAAATATTCAACAAGTTACTATCAAAAACAGGTACCCAATAGTTTAATTTATTCTGTATTCCTATTACTTCCTAGGAATCACGTTTCCTATTAGTCTCTTGGTTGTTTTTACTATTTTTACCTATTAGCTTTGATTACAACCCCCCTCCCCCATTTTCAGTTGATGCTTGCTCCACCCTTTTAATTTACTAAGTTTTTACTCAATAATTTCTTGTATCTATGACTGGAATAACTTGATTTGTGCTTGGCTGAAACATTCTCAGTACCACTCCCTATGGTAACAATCGCAATCCTTTTATGGGTTATATAATGATTGAAGACCGTCAACATTTAGAATTGGATGAAGTATCTTTGATGACGTCAGCAATTAAAATGGTGTCGTTGTCGAGGAGTGGTGTCACTATAGAAGTTTTAGTTGACTGTAAATTTTTTTCTTCTTAGTTATAGTTTTTTACTTACTTTACATTTAGTTTTGTTTTGTTTTTTGTTGTTGTTTTATGCAGACGAACTGAGCATGGCTAATGAAACTGGTGGGAAATCGGTTGAGCCAGACAAAGAAGTCGAAAGTGGCTTCATGTTGACCATACTGACAACTCAATTTAAGGATTTCGACACCAAAATTGCAGAGTTAGAAGTCTAATGAAACAGACAGGGAAGGTACCTACCCCCTCATGCGCAGAAAAAGTTTAAAGATAGTGACAACCAATCGTATTGAAGATACGCTGCAAATCATTCTCCATATATCATCGAGAAAAATAAAGTGCTGGAAGAAATGGAGAATATTGTAGTGTTGAATAAGATGATCAGCGCTAACTCTAGATCTACCCAGCTGATCAAAACACTCATGAGTCATGTATTGCCTCATCTCCACCCAGATGAACAAGTGGGGTTAGTTATCTAGTGACACTAGGGCCAACCCTAATAATTGAAAGTAAGTATTTGTGTCGCGCCACGATGTTAATTAAGGACTTTCATGGGAAACAACCCAAAGATTTATTTCTTTTTGTTTATTATGATTAAATAATGGTGATTTGAATGTGCAAGTTAAATTGAGGAATGTGTTGAAAAGTGTATGTTGGCGAGCTTAAAATCCGATTGGTGATTCGTGGAAATGGTTGGCGATCACGCTAATATCCATCATTTGGACCTCAACATTAGCTGAGGTCTTGTAAAACTCAGCGAGGTAAGTACTATATAAGTGTATCGTCGAGAATTTAGGTGACTAATACTAACCACGTCGAATGGATAAAACTAGATGGTTTTATTGAAAAGCTAATAGTTTAAACTTCCATTTCTTTCATTTTCCCTCGCTTTTTAACCTCATAAACTCTCACACGGGCAGTATTTTCTATATTTCATGCTTTCTCATCATATTTTAGTCATCAAAGTTTTATGAAAAACGTATTGCTTTGTCTCCTAGCATTTCAACATTGCATATTCTGTCTAAAGGGATAGTTTTACCAAACCCCGAGTTTATAATTTCTAATTTTGACTTATTTTGGAAACTTTTTTATCAGTGTTGTGTGTTGGATCTCTCTGGTAGGATTGGAATCGTTGTTACCTGTTTTTATGCAATAATCTTGCCCATACTAAGTTTAAAAAAGTTGATTCCTGAAAGTTACACATAAAAAAAATGAAAATCATGGATTGTGCATCATTGTTACTGGTCTAAGACTAATTTGAGTTGTGCATGATATAATTGTATTCTTGGGTTAAGGGGTTGAACTTAGGAGTTTATGTTGAAAATGGGCACGTCAGGATATTTGAGGGTTGGTCGAGTTCGCTGAACTACTCGCCGTTTTGCCTTATGTCCCCATCTCAGCTATAATTACTTTCTAAATACATTGGTAGATTCGGTAAATTTTGATGAGAAGTTTGAGTTCACCAAGCGCACTCGGTGTCTTTCCTAAAGGACTGTTGTTTGCCCTTTTGTATCACCCTTGTATCCTTTGTGAAATGACTCGGCGAATCACCTAAGTTCTTGCACAACTCGATAACTAGTTCGGCAAAATTTCTAAAACATCTAAACTTCCACACTTTTTCTTAAATATGTTCTAATTCTTTTTTAATGTTTTTGCAGATATGGCCAGACCAAAGTAGCTGGGAGAATTATGCCTGCCTGACAAATCAAAGCAAAGAATTTTTGGAGGAAAAGAAAGGCAGAAAATCCTCCCAAAACAGATAACATGGGCAAAAATTTGAGTTCCAGAAAAAGGACAAATCTATTAGACCCACTATTCCCTCGTGAAGGTGTGGGTTCTTCACAGCGATAGATTTCTTTTTAGCGGCTCATGACTTGGAAAGTTTCAGCAACTCAGCTAGTGCTAAATCTTATGAAGAATCTTTGGGGGATTTTACCTAATACTAGGCCGACACATCCAGATGGAGGATTGTATAGACAGGATTCACTTTTTACCTCCCTCTCTATCTTTCTCTATGTCTACTTGTGAATTTTTGTTATTTGCATTTGAGGACAATTATTTTCTTTTATGGTGGGGTGAGTCCAACCTTGTTTGTGACTATTATTTATGATGTTTTATTGAGATATTTGGGCTATCCGGTCTTAAATTCTGTTTTATATTGCTTTTCGCGGATGTTTGAGCTTCTGGCTCCTCTTGTTTAAATTTCAAATAATATTTTGACTTGTCCAAAAAAAAAATTTCTTCTTTTTGCCACGTCTTCCTTGTACTTGAATGTGGATGTTCTTAGGATATTTTGAGTCTCCATTTAATCAATACTGATGACTTGGATAGTGTTTGAAATCGAATGAATATGAATGTGTCTCTATAACGAGATCAAATGAAGTTTCATAGACAATATGTGAACTTTTTGCACCTCGTTGTGATTATAAACTTATCATACTACGCTTCCTGCAATGAACATTGTACACTTACAAATGTGTGGAGCCTGGTTTGACTTTAGTGTCAATGTCTTCTGTGAAGAGCTTACCGTAAAACGCTCACGATGACACCTAGAATTTACCCCGTTAGTCCGATTGACTAAGTGATGTGAACGCATATATGATCTTAGGCACCGTTGAAAGAATGTGAACCAATTTGACATATACCTCTTTTGTGACTTACCTTGTGAATGTCAAAACCTCTTGTGAACACCCTTGAGCCTTACCTTTCTTTGGATGAAACTTGATGAAAATGTGACATCTCCTAATCCTTTACCCATCATCCTCTTGATTTGTGGTTGATTGAATAGCCAACTTAGGCCAAAAACCTAAGTTGGGGGCGTGGTAAAAAGAAAAGGCAAGTCAAAGAATGCAACAATAGTCTCCCTTAACCCATGATGTTGAAAAAATTGAGTCCCTCCCATACAAAAATAGGATAAAAAGATAAGAAAAGAATGAAACTGAAAAATTCATGGATTAAAGTTATGAAAATACAAAAATAAATGGGGTTTTCTGAGAAATCCATGAATAATGAATAAAAGGGATGTCTTATGAGCACAAAAGAAAATGATAAAAAAGCAAGAGAAAGAAGTGTTATGAATACCACATCTCATTAGGATAATAGTCACTCAGCCTAAAAGATCATACATATACACTCTGCCCCACTACAAGCCTTAAATAGACCTTTTTTATCTTGAGCGAGTTGAGACAAAAGTTGATTGGAAAATATGGGCAAACTTATGGGTTAGATCATGCATTGTGTTTATCTTTGTGAGTGTGAGCGTTGAAATTGTTTTCAGAACTTTAAATTGTATATCATTGTGTGTGAATAAGGAATCATTCTTTATGTGAGGGAATTTTATCTCTTTTATTTAGCTTGAACTTGCATTTGAAGCAACTATAGTGAGATTTAAAATCTTTGATAATGGTGTGTCACAACTTTAGTCTTTGAGTGCACATGTAATCCTTGCATGAGTAAGTTGAGTCTCACTGTGTGCATCCATGATTGAGTCTTGTCTAGAAGCATTTGAGACATACTTTTTGAACTGTTGCAGTTGAGTTTCACTTGAGGACAAGCAAAATTTTAAGTTGGGGGTGTTGATGAGTCTGCAATTTGGACTCATTTAGGGCTATATTTTGATAGGATTAGTGTCCTTAAATGCATATTTTGTCTCGAAAACTAATAAAATACCTTGATATTCAAGTATATACACATGGAGACAAAGCATGGACACAATCGAGCTAAAAGGAACAAAGGCAGCTGAAAAGAACGAAGAAGTGAAGACCTGATGAGCGCCAAACCCATTCCGCGTGTTTCCAAAAGGTCTAATCCTCGCCTTTTGTTTTAATGAGCTAAGCTTTAAAGAAAAGGATAAAATTCGTGGAAAAAGGAGCAGTCGAAGTGTGGCGGAGCAGTTTTGTGAAGCAGTACTATGTCACCCAATGATCAAAAACACGAAGATATTATAGGCTAGAACAAGACAACGATAAAGATACCAAAGGGCGGATTACTGAGTTGATCAGTGATCCCGACTAACTGCGTCGAGTGGTCCTTCGCAGCACAAGTTTTTGAAAATTATAAATACTTGTAATTATTTTAAGCTTAGTATCAATTTTAAGAGTATTGAATAGTATATTTTAGTCTTAGCTTCTACTTAGAGTTATTGAGAGCTTTTCGGAACTTTGCTCTTGAACATGGAGATATGAAGATTCTCATCTTGAAGAAATTCAAAGTGAGTGTGGGAAATTCTTCTTCATGAGACTCGATTGAAGCATAAATAAAGCATACACTAGTTGATGTTATTTAGATTTTGCACCATTTTCTTGCTTTTCTTTATGTCTGGCTAAAACCTCAATTCTTGGGGTCTGATTTTGTGAATATGTTTTAGATTATTTGTTGGGTCTTACTTCTTGATGTTTTATTTATTGTTTCAATGTGATTTGTTTTATTAGTTGAGTATGAATACAATTTGGATGTAGTTGCAAATACAGGTTCAACTTCGTGTTTTTTGTTTGCTCGAGAGAGAGGTCGTTATTTTAAAATAAAGTTGATCATACATAGTTTATGCACAACTCTACCATTGTTGGAAACTAAAGAAATGACAACATTTGTGTATATCAAAATGAAGGTATACACATTAATTATTATCAATGGGCTACAATTTATTTTTTAAAATCTACATTTTGAACTTTGAATATGCACTATATATTGTTCTTGTACAAGTTTTTCATATGACCATCAAGTAGAAAAACATACCATGTGGATAAGTCATTAATGGGGTCCCAGCCTCATTTCGTTTGTAAATATTCACTTCATAAAAATTCTTCGCATTTCCGAAGTGATGCAGAATATGAACATAAAAGTAACACAACTAATTTCTATCATATTATCCACATAGTACAATTAAGAATATGGAAGAATTATCTGTTAAGGCAACATATGAGTGTTGAGTTTTAATAGTGCAAAGTAAAATTTCATAAAAATTGTTGTAATAGTGTGTAATACTTCTGATATGTAGTATGAAATTTCACATAAATATTAAATACTTTGATAACAAATCAATATTTGAGCCTGCATTTTCTTCAATGGTCTCTTCACTACCTTGGGACGACTTTAAAGTTCCTAATTTTTTCTCCTCGAGAAGCAACTATTGATACCTAGAAACTTGTTTGCTAGAAAATGGAAAAGGCTCTCATTTTGCACCATCTTTCTCCAATAACTAAAAGGAATTACTAATAAATAAAGCAATAAGCAGATCATGTGTATTCGACATAAAGGAAAAGAAACTCCGCTGAATCACCTTGAAATCTCCATCAGAACACATATTCCACATACCAAAACAAAAGAAAAATTGAACAATGTATTCTAAATTTTTTTTCCTGAAGCTATTGGTACAAAGAGAACAAAACACTGTAATAAGAGGAATAAGCAGCAATTTTTGCATCAAAATTATGAACTTCAAGTTCAGCAATATGCAAAAATAACATACCTATCTAGAGAAACCCACAAAGAAATCTTGAAAATATAACTCAGATTAAGAATAGGTGAAGGATGCAGATGGCAAAATATGCAAAAAAATAAAAGAAATTGATCATGGGTATTTAAATTAGACAAACATAATTCGACAACTACATAGATTTCCACATAAAATACAGAGGCGACATCAGTGCTTAAAGAGAAGGCATAGTAGAAGTGCAGATGATCGGACGCAAAAATGTTTCTAGCGACGTGACTGATACGCTCAAATTTACTTCCCGAAAAGAAGTTTAAGCGGTCGTATCAAGTAAAGAACCCAACCATGAGGTAGGGGTCGATACCATGATGAAAGTGATTTAGACTTAACTTTAACCTACTATTACTTCTATTTAGTCAAGTCCTTTCCGAAAACAAATAACAAAAGGGAGGGTTAAATAACAAATGTCATTAATTATTTCTAAGTAAATAAGTGACAAGGTCAAAGATTTGATTTTTATCAAGTAATGAAAGTAACTAGGGCTTAAGTGTTCCTTACAAGTTTATAACTCGGTAATTCTAACTATAACAATCATTTCCTAGTATCTTGCATGCAAAGTGGTAAGTTATGTATCCCTAATTCCTTGGTCCGGCAAATAGGGAATTTCACTCCGCACCTTGGTCCGGCTACGTGTGTATGCTTTAGTAAACCTTACATTTACCTCATATTAAGTATCATAATCGATGTTTGGCTTAGTTGTTACTTCGCACCAACCGACACTAGCCTATTAGATAGTATATACTAAATCTATGTTGATACTTCTTTTCTTATTATCTACCTCCTTGGTCCGGCAAGTAGCAACAAGGAGAGTTTTAATGTGTGCACTCGTTGAAAAGACTTCTAAATGAAATAATTATCAATACATGCAAGACACTATTCAAGAATTGTTATTTTAGCTAGGTTTTACCTTGTTATTTATCCATGGTTCCCACAACCCTACTTATGGAGTTAAGTTACCCATGTTAATATTCTGACAATTCGTATTAATTATCTAAGAATTCATGCACTTACTTTGATGAGATTGAAGAAAATCCAGAAAATTACTTTAATTAGTCAAAAACTTGCAACAAACGATTTCGGAAAATAAAGTAATTTTCCCAAAATCCCAAAATTCAACACTTAGAATAATAAAACTAAAAAAATTCCAAGAGTCTAACCCCAAAAAAGAGGTTTTTACAAGTATTTATAATAGACAAGTCCTAACATAAAAGGAAAATCTATTTAAGGAAAATCTGCCCAAAAACGCGTCTGAGACGTCGAGGTCACGACGGACCGTCGAGGCCCTCCGTCGTTCCATACTTAACTTCTTTTTCTGCTGCTTTCTTCAACAACTTTTTTTTACCATCGACGGACATGGATGACGGTTCGTTGCGTGCACAACGGTCCGTCGATGGCTTCCGTTCCTCCATACTTAGAATCTTTTGAAGATGTGTACTAGGGCTACTTTCTGTTAACATTGACGGATATGCAGGATGGTCCGTCGTGGCTATGTTGGTCCGTCGAGAGCCCCCGTAGCACCACACTTAGTCAGAATTCCCCAACTTCTTTTAGCAGCCTTTTTTTTTGTACGACGGTGGCCACCTACAAACCGTTGAGGTCACGACGGACCGTCAATGGCTCCGTAGGTCGTCACTTCTGCAATTTTTAGCACAATTCTCCCATGTTCTCCTTCTGGACAAATTTCATGCAAACAAAGTAAAAACTACATTAAAACCAATACAAAAACGCCTTAGACACACACTAAATTTAAGGAAAAAGCAATGAAAGTACGGTGAAACCACGGTACATCAGTGACACTTGGAAAAGGAAAACACGTGTTCTCCAACAGATGACATTATTCTTAAGAGAAAGCTATTAAGAGTGTGTTTAGTATGAAGGAAAATATTTTTAATTTTCCCATGTTTGGTTGGGACAAAAGTTTTGGAAAATATTTTCCAAATCAACTCATTTTCCTCAAAATTAAGGAAAATGACTTCCCTTCAAAAATTAAGGAAAACATTTTCCAAAACTCTCCTCCAATTTAAAATTCAATTTTTTTGGAAAAACATCAATTTTAAAAAAACTTTTTCGATTTAAAAAAAATCACCCGATCCTTGACCACCCACCACCACCACCACCGGCCAGCCCCCCCCCCCCCCCCCAACCCCAACCCCTCCCTAAAAAAAATTTTAATTTTTAAAAATATTTTCAACTTTAAATTTTTTTTAAACTCCTACCCCCCCCCCCCCCCCCCCCCCCCGTCCAGCCCCCCCACCCCCCAACCCCCAAAAAAATTAATTTTATTTTAAAACTACTATCAACTTTAAATTTTTATTTTTTCACTCCTACACCCTCCCCCTACCCCCACCAACTACCCCCCCACCCCCCCACCACCCCAAAAAATAGTTTTGTTTTTATAAAATATTTTCAATTTCATAAATTATTTTTTACTCTAGTAAGAATAAAAGATGTCTCTCAAAAACATTTTTCATTCATAAATCAAACACTAAAAATCATTTCCAGAAAATATTTTCCACTCACCAACTAAACATGAGAAAATATGTCCAAAATCTACTTGTTTTCCATGAAATTATTTTCTAGGAAAATATTTTCCATGGAAAACATTTTCCTCCATACCAAACACACCCTAAGTGACTAAAATGCCCTCAAAGCTAATTTAAAAGACACTAACCACACAGGTTGATACCAAATTTCAAACTAAGTTTTCTAATATTGTAGAAAGGAAAACCCATAAACTTTGTTATATTGAAACCTATACTTAGCTACCGACTCGCAAGATGGTACCTCCAATTTCAACCATTTAAGATCGTGTGCATCCCACATAAAGTTTTGAAAGGACAACCATTAGTAGATTTTTTGGAAGACCATCTAATACCTAATGATTAGAAATTAACTGATGAGCTTCCTAATGAAGATGTGATGTCAATTGAAATTGAACCTCCTTGAAAAATATACTTTGATGGGGTTGCACATTGTGGTAGAGCTGCTGCTAGTGTGGTGTTCATCACTTCACAAGAAGAGATTCTACCATTGTCCTTTACTTTGAAGCAATATTGTTCCAATAGTGTCAGAGCGTTGCAGGCATTGATACTTGGACTTGCATTGGCCATCGACATGAAGCAATTACACTTACATGTCTTTGGTGACTCTCACTTGGTGATCAATAAACTTTGGGGAAGTTAAGAAGCCTGAATTGCGCCCTTATCATGATTGTGGTCAAAAGTTTATAGGATGACTAGGAGATGTAACCCTTCAACATGTGTGTAGAATAGAGAACAAGAAAATTGATGTATTGGTTGCTCTAGTTTCAACGCTAACCCTTTCTGATCAGACACAAGTTACTATTTATCAAAAATGGATAGTACCTCCGCCAAATGAGGAAGAATATATAGAAAATGATCAAGATCATCTTGTCAGCATTAATGAAGACGAGAAGGAGGATTGGATACAACCCATTATTGACTACATGTGTTATGGGATTCTTTCAGAAAATCCATCAAGAAGGATTGAATTATTCGTCATGCACCTTCCTTTCATTTTTAGAAGGACACATTATACAGAAGATCATTCGAGGGTACACTATTAAGATGTTTTGGGAGAGGAAAAGGCAATTCAAGCTCTGTAAGAAGAATACCCAGAAGTATGTAGATCACATCAATTTGGGCAGAAGCTCCACTTTATCATAAAGAGAATGGGGTATTATTGGGCAACGACGGTGAACGATTGCTTAGATTATGCTCGAAGGTGCACTACTTACCAATTTCATGCAAATTTCATAAATCAGCCACCGAAGTATTACACCCAACTATTGCGTCTTGGAGATTTGACACTTGTGTATTTAATGTTGTGGGATCACTTCCAAAATCTCCGGGTGGACACTTTCTTGGTTGCAATAGGTTACTTCTCAAAATTGGCCGAATTTGTAGCTTTCAAAGAAGTTAAGAAAGAGAACGTTGCAAATTTTATCCGAGTGAATATCATCTATCGCTTTGGCATCCATCACTACATAATAACGGACAATAGCAAGACAATGATATCAAATTAATGAACAAAACTTGTGATCTCTTTGACTTAAAGCAATGTAAATATTCTATTTATCATATTACCACCAATGGTCTTGAAAAAAGTTATCTCCAAGTCCAAGTAGGTATTGACAAGAAAAAATGGAAGAAGCTTTGTGGGCATATAGGACACATATCTCACACCAACTCAATCAAAAAATATTCATTTTCTTTGGGGGTTGAAGCAGTCCTGCCACTTTGACTGTCAAATACCTTCCTTCAAACTTTCTATTCAAGAAGGGCTCACTAAAAAAGAAAATGCTTGACTAGAAGCTCAACAAAATTGTGTATAATATCAAAGATCGTTTGTCCAGATCTTTTAAAAAGAAGGTTCTCTTGAGATGCTTTCAAGTTTGAGGCCAATTCCTCGCAGTAAGAAGACCTATCATTACTTTGCATAAATCTGGGGGAAATTTACCTCAAAGTGGGATGAACCATATGTCATATAAGAAGCATATTCAAATAGTGGTTATAAGCTTGCTGATGTTGATGGCATAAGGATCGGTCGTATTAATGCCAAATTTCTGAAGAGGTACTACCCTTGAAGTAAGATAATTCTCCTTCAGGTACGAACCTAAACTTCATGTCACTCCTAGCCCGCAAGAGTATAAACTATGTACGACAAAACAAAAAAAATTAAAAAAAAAAATCACTCACTCCCCCAGAATTATGTTGTGACCTGATCCTCTTCACTGAGGTACGTAGGCACCTTGAATATATCTTAAATTCATTTGCATGAGTTTCAAAAATACCACATGTTCTTTTTTGATCTATCTCATGAAATTTAAAGTTATGAATAATCTTTCATCAAACTCTAGACTTGTAAAAAATGATAGAGACCTGATGTGGGCAAACCTTATGAATATAGGTTGTTTTTAAACTTTAAGTCTTCAAAATAAAAAAATCTCCAAGTCTATAAGTTGGGGTCTTCAAATCTATCAAGTTTGCAAGTTAAAGTCTCAAATCAATTAAGTTTTCAAGTTGAAGTCTTCAAAATTCTTCAAATCTGAAAGATGAAATCTCAAATCAATTCAATTTTCAAGTTGAAGTCTTCAAAATTCTTCAAGTGTGCAAGATGAAGTCTCAAATAAATCAAGTTTAAAACTTGAAGTCCTCAGATCAATCAAGATTTGAAGTTGAAGCATCAAACTAGTAATGACTGAAAGTTGAAGTCTTAAGTCTTGAGCTCTAAATTACCTTCCTTAAGTTGGAGATGCGTATCAATCTTATATACAACTCAACGATACCATAAAGTTACCGTTGTTAAAGCGGGGATGCATATCAATCCTCTTTTCGCCTTAAGAATACCTATAAATTACCTTCCTTAAGGTGGACATGCGTATCCATTCTCTATACAAATCAAGGATACCATAATGATACCTTTCATAAGGCGGGGATGTATCCAACCTATTTTCACCTTAAGAATACTTTAAAATTACCTTTCTTAAGGTGGAGATGTGTATCCATCCTCTATACACCTCAAGAATACCATAAAAATTACCTTTCTTAAGGCGGGGATGTGTATCCATCCTCTTTTTACCTTAATAATACCATAAAATTACCTTACTTATAAGGTGGAGATGCGTATATATACTCTTTACACCTCAAGTATATCATAAAATTACCTTTCTTTAGGCGAGGATGCGTATCCATCCTCTTTTCGCCTTAAAAATACCATAAAATTACCTTTCTTATGTCGGGGATGAGTATCCATTAAGAATATCATAAAATTACCTTTCATAGGGAGGGGATGCATATCCATCCTCTTTTTCGCCTTAAGAATACCTTTAAATTTCCTTTCTTAGGACAGGGATGCATATTCGTCCTCCTTTCACCTTAAGAATACCATAAATTACGTACCTTTCTTAGGGTTAAGATGCATATCCATCATCTTTTCGCCTTAAGAATACCATAAAATTACCTTTCTTAGGGTGAAAATGTGTATCTATCCTCTTTATGTCATAAGATTACCGCTAAATTACCTTCCCTGGTGTGGACGGGTGTATTCATCCTTTCAGACCTTTGCACCTTAAGATATCATAATATTATCTTCATTAGGGCGGGGATAAGTACTCATCCCTTTGTGACATAACACTACCTTATCCATGGATCATCCTTGAAGCCTACCTACAAAAGGGGGGAACAGAACACAAGTAAAGGAGAAATTGTTACCTGTCAAGACGATTGAGACTTGAAAGTCATGCTAAGCTTACTAGCTTAGACTTGAGACAATATTCTCCTGGTGATGATGAAGCCTTCGAAGTATAGTTTCAAGATATCACAACCCTTTTTGGTGACGATGATCAGACATTAAGATATAATATATTTAGTAAGGCAACACAAATATGAAATTAGTTGCATGACAGAATTCAAAGTTAACTTCAAAAAAATCGTGTAGAACAATATTAAAGGAGATTAATCCTTAACTTTGGATATGTTGTGCGGTTTTGTGACTAGTTTTTGTAGAATCTATCAGATTGCAGTTTTGATGCATCTACCTCGAGAAACAATTTTTTTGTGTCATCTTACAAATCTGAAAATTTTGGCGCACCAAAATCTAAAACTCACTTTCTAATGGTATCATAAATGATCCCGAATTTATTAAATTTTGAATTTTTGATATGTTGTATACATTTGTATCTAAATTCTAAATAATCGAGAGGATTGTGATTTCGTCGTTCCTACATAAAGACACGAGAGTTTTAGTAAAGCCACACAAAATTGAAACTTTCAGGAACCTAGAGCTAACTTCAAAATATCATCTAGAAAGATTCTAAAGGTATTAAATTATGATTTTCGGATATGTTAGAGATCAAGATGTCTAATATTTGGAAAATCAAACCGTTCATGGCTTTGATGTTTGTACAATGAGATATAAATTTTCTATAATAGATATTTCAAGCTGTAAAAAAAGTGACCAAAAACAGAAAAAGAGACTAAGATTACCTTGAATTATGCAACTTTCATCATAGGCTCGTAGCTCACAATCTGTAATTGAAAAAAAAATTGTGTCTATTTATAGATGTCATGTGGTGGGAATAAAATATTTCTCCTAGTTCAATTAGAATTCTTTTTTGGCTAGGGCAATAGAACGGACATATGAATATGAAATTGAATGAAATTACAATTTCTAGTTCAAATACAAATATATTTTTTTTCTGACCATCTCCAATCCACCTCTATTTTACTCTTTATTCTCTATATTTAGAGAGTAAATAGAGAATGGACACTCCAACCCACCTCCATATCAATCTCTATTCTTCATATTTACATAGGTGAATAATAGTTCTCCAAATTTGGAGAACTACCAGTCATACTCTATATTTCACTTTTTGAATATTTTATTATTATTTCTATTACTTTCTAATTAACATATTACTTTACATATAGTGTCCTTAATTAAATATCAAATTCTCATAATTCTTTTCCAATTTAGTATGATGTTTTAAAAATATATTATAAATATATACTACTTGCATCCCGAATTAATAGTATTTTAATTTTTTCTAATTTTCGTCAATAATATAATATGATTTTATTATTAATTGTCACTATAAAGAATACAGAAAATTAAAATGATCAGCTAATATATTTAATTAAAAATACAATACATAATATGATAATTTAAATACAAGATAAAATACAATACAAAACATAATAATTATATTACGATTAAACAAGAATCATGCCAAAAAAATGTTGAACGTGCATTTGGAGTTTCGCAATCACGTTTTCCAATTATTGCAGAACCGTCACGCTTTTTGGAGAAAGAAAGTGTTACATGATATAATGACTACATGTATTATACTGCTCAACATCATCATTGAAGATGAACGTTATCTTAATGCACCAATTTAAGATGTTGTAAAGGCTCCAACTCCAACGATCGAAATGTTGATAGATGAAAATCTTTGGCTTGAACAATCTTTAGGTAGACATAAAAAAAAATTAGTACGAAAATGCTCATTTTGTGCTTTGTAATGCATTTATAGAGCGTTTATGGGAGAAACATAGTAATTTAGAAAATTGAGTGTTTATGTAATATTTATGTAATTGTATTTTATTTTTATTTGAATTTGTATATCATATAATATTTTCTTGCAATTACTGTTTTATGAAAATTTAGAATAAAATATAATTTTATATCAAATAAAAAGTTTGAAAAAATAAAATTTATATCACATGAAAATTATATAATGTAAGTATTGGGAAAAAGAAATAAAAGATTTATATTATGAAATAAAAAAATAAGAACAGAATATTAAATTACCATATAATATTGGGGAGAGAAAACTATTCTTTTTTAGAGAGTAAAATAGAAAATTGAATTGACATTATTTATGTATAAAAATTAAAAACTCTATATTTAGAGAGCAAAATAACGTAAATATAGAAAAGAAATTGAATATGTAATTAAGAAAGAGTACTGTCATATCCTAATTGGTCAAGTATAAGGGATAATATTGTGATTCCATATCTTGATTGCCGCAACACGTGAATCGCAATTACTTTGGAACAGTACATGTACCTATGGTGAATATTGTTTCGGAAGCATATGATATTAATAATATATTATAATATTAAGTTAATACTTCAAGTCTAATCTTTAAAAGATTAAATATCTCGACAAGACTTAGGGTGTGTTTGGTATGAAGGAAAATGTTTTCCATGGAAAATGTTTTCCTAGAAAATGTTTTCCTGAAAAACAAGTAGATTTTGGACTTATTTTCTCATGTTTGGTTGGTGAGTAGAAAATATTTTTCGGAAATAATTTTTAGTGTTTGATTTATGAATGAAAAATATTTTTGAGGAATATTTTTTATTTTTACTAGAATACAAAATAATTTATGAAATTGAAAATATTTTTTAAATTTTTTTTTTTGTGTGGTGGTGATAAGAGGTGGGGGGTAGTGGTGGTGGTGGTGGGGGAGGGGGGGCAGAGGGAGGAGGTAGGAATGAAAAAATAAAAATTTGAAGTTGATAGTATTTTTTAAAAAAATAAAATTTTTTTTGGGGTTGGTAGGGGTGGGTAGGGGGCTGGCCGGGGGACGGGGAGAGGTAGGAGCTTAAAAATAAAAATTTGGAATTGAAAATATTTTTAAAAAGTAAAATTAATTTTTTGGGGAGGGTGTGGTGTTGAGGGTGGGGGGGTAGAGGGGGAGGGTGGTCAGAGATCGGTGAAAAAATAAAATTTTGAAATTGAAAATATTTTTTTAAAAATTTTATGTTTTTCCAAAAAAAAATGTAATTTAAAATTGGAGGAGAGCTTTGGAAAATGTTTTCCTTAATTTTTGAAGGGAAGTCATTTTCCTTAATTTTGAGGAAAATGAGTTGATTTGGAAAACATTTTCCAAAACTTTTGTCTCAACCAAACATGAGATAATTGGAAAACATTTTCCAGAAAACATTTTCATTCATACTAAACACACTCTTAAAGAAGGAATATTTTATTTAATATAAGTTTATAAAATAATTTAGGTTATATTAAATTCATGAATGTATTAGTTCAAAATAAATATTATGAATTAATATAACTGAGTTAATTATTTAAATTTAATAAATATGAATTTAATTAATGTGCGCTATATAAATCTCATATGCCATGTCACTTAAATTTGATTGGCCGAAGGGAGTCCTCTTTTAAATACAACTCCACTATCTGAAAACTATAAATAACGGTCCTCATAATTCAGTAAAAAGACCAAGAAAGCTCGTAGATCAAAAGCTGCAAATTCACTACAAGCTACAAGTTCAAGAATTCGAGTCAAGATTTGAATAAGTCAAGATAAAGTTCAGGTTAAAGATCAAGATCAAAACCGTGGGATTCAAAATCAAGCTTGAATCCTTGGATTTAACTAGAAGTCAAGATCAAGATAAAGTTTAAGTTTAAAAAATAGTCGAGATCAAGACCGTCGAAATTCAAGATCAAGCTTGAAACCCTTCAATTTAACTAGAAGTCGCGATCAAGATAAAGTTCAAGTCAAGATCAAAATAAAATTAGACCTCAAGTTCATCAAAGATTTAAGAACAAACTCAAGAGCCCCTAAATTTATATTCGAAAAGGCGAATTCAGAAGAATCATAGAGATTATAACACTTTCACTTTAAAATAATAAAATAATTGTTACATAAATTTTTATTTTTAATTATTATTTTCTCAATACAAATTTTATTGTCTACTCATATAATTAAATAAATGATTATTATAATAAAAATACGGTAAGATTTATAGACATCCTACTTTTTATGTTACAAATATCATACTAAGTATATTGGATAGATTAATTTTTGAAGCCTAATAGAAGAGTAGAAAAATTCTAAAATAGAATGCAAGTATTGAAAGAGATAACACTTATTTTATCTATAAGAGAAAAGAATTGATGAAATATATTACAAACAATAAAATAAAAAATATCATACCGTTCACATTTGATACTTTAATGCTTATTTACTGTCTGTTTATTTGTCTTATACGGCAACTTTATGAATATGATATTGCTAACTAATTATGAATTCTCTCATTCAATTATACGCACTAAAATCTTATCTTATCTGTTTATTTGTCTTATATGACAATTTAGTGCGTATAATTGAATGAAAATACACTATCTTTTTTTATGTCTATTTGATCTTTTTTTATCAACTAACTTCAAT
This sequence comes from Solanum habrochaites, assembly GCA_027704765.1. Lineage (NCBI taxonomy): Eukaryota > Viridiplantae > Streptophyta > Magnoliopsida > Solanales > Solanaceae > Solanum > Solanum habrochaites. The sequence goes on along the minus strand of JAKWJA010002497.1, from coordinate 44,469,581 downwards.
TGTATGATGTTGATTTTGTCCCCTTGAAAGACAAGTAGATAGGAAGAAAAAAAAGATGGTATTTCAATCATTATGTTACTTTTTATCACATTTTGACGCTCCTTTTTTTATTCTCATTCAAATTATGTGATTAAGATTTCAATAGAATTATTGATATTATTATTTACAGTATTTTTGGATTGAAATTGTCAATTATTTACAAGTTGATAATAAAAATGTTGACATGAATTATGTTGCAAGGCATAATGAAAGCGATTTTATTGTTAAAATTATTAATTATTTGCAAGTTGTGATGAGGAAGCATAAAAACATAATTTTTTATAAGCGTCACGGAAAGGATACACGTTACATTACAATTTTACATCAGAAGAGAGATTTCAAGAAATGACAGATCTATTCACTCTATCAATAATCGAGCCGGATCTGATATATCAGAAAGAGCGTAAAACATATATTTTTCGTATTTAATAAGCAAATGTGAAAATATTCAAATGATGATTTTCTTTATTTATCCTTCTCTAGTTTGTGTATACCTTAAACAATTAATTACTTTCTTTATTTGCACATTACCTTCATACTTACACTAGCAAATTAAATTTTAATATTTCAATGTAATCTTTAGTCATCTCAGCTGTGAAATACTTCCAAAGTAAAAAGTTTTTTTTTCTTAATCTTTACCACAAATAAAATTGCAACAATTGTTCTTTTGAAAAATGAAAGTTTCTGTTTGAAAATTTACGAATATACGATGGCTTAGAAAGTTAACATGACCCATATATAGAGAGTATTAAACATGTAAATGAATATGCAATTATAAAAAAAACAATTCACATTAAATACTATTTTATTTTTAAAATGATTTGAAGCAGTTCTTACAATTAAACAATAAATAATTTTAAAACACTTCTAAATAATTGTTAAAAGAATGTTGAGTTTTTAAAAAATAATTTTATAAAATAATAGATTAATTAGTTTTATAATCTACGTTAAAATAAAAATAAAATTTAGATCCAAACCAAATTTATTTGTTTCAGTTACAAAGAAACAAATCATAAAATGTTGATTTAATGTGTTTAATTAAATAATTAAAAAACACATATTATTAATTTAAAAATATTACTAATTGCATAATACATTTTATTAGTTATGTTAAATTTAAATATTATAGTAAATTTTAAAATATTCACGCAAGCACGATCATGTATACTTGTTTAGATAATGAACGAAGCTTATTTATTGATTTGTTGTCACAAGTATTCTATTATAACATGTCGAAGGTGCTAAATGCTAAAATTCTCTCATGTAAGTTTATAATATTATTTTTATGATAAGTTAAATTTTAAAATTGTCAACAAATAATTATTTAAAAGTGTTTAACAAAAATTTTAAAATTGTCAACAAATAATTATATAAAAGTGTTTAACAATAGACTGCAACACGTGGGTATATATACTAGTTACTAATAAACCACCAAGCATCTCACCAACACTTTGAATTCTCAAGAAAATAACCCAAATTTGTACGTCTTCAAGCTTGGATTCAACATTGGTTACAAATTATACATGAAATAGAGTTTTTTATGGGTAAATTATCTTTACTTCTCCATTTATGAGTAGCTAAACTTCTATCTAGGGGAGTATATGTGGGTGTAAAACTTAATGGATAATGATTAATTTTTAAAAATAATTATTATTAATTTTTAAAAATAATTATTATGTGTGGATCTATTGTTGCCTTCAAATTTTAATCTAAAAATCATTGAACTCTCTGACACTTATTTGACTTGAGAATGTAAAATAAGTTGGATAAGATTTTATCAGTGAGGACTTAGAAATTTTCATAGGGTTTTAACGAGAGATAGTCTAATTTGATTTTATTTCTCATTTAAGAATAGAATGATCTTAGAGATTTAAAGAACATTATATATATTCGAGAGAATACTGAATATAGCTTAGACCAAATGCTATCCATGTATTTTTTTATTTGGAATTGAATAGTTATTTCATATTTTAATGAAACCTCATCGTAATGCAAGCACCCCAAGTCATCTCAATCTTGTTGAAACTTGTTTGTGTTGATTTTGTGTGATTTATACTTAAAATTGAAGTAACTTAGTATTTTCAAAGTCACCCCATTTTATATATATGTTTAAGATGACATTGGGTTAGTTATATTTTAATTGACAAATTGATTGAAGTGTAATCCTCTCTACGCTCTCTTTGTGGTTCCACCCCGACCATCTATATTTAAACGTGAGGTATACTTTACTATTAGGGAATAACTATTCTAATTTTCTAGAGTTTGAATATATTGTGCCCCATGAGTACATAACCCATTAAGTTTGGGGTGGTAGCTGTTGGGTGGTCTTGGGCCTTCTCAACCCAAAAGCTAGCTCAAAGGTTAAGGCTTTCCCTCACACTTATAAATTGACTACCAGCCCCTTCCACTTCCGATGTGGGATAACCCAACAATCTCCCCCTTCACACATCGGGCCTTGGGCTGGAGAGAACGACAACCCAGTTCCTCCCGGTGGGCTGAGACTTGTTGATAACCTGGGCTCTGATACCAATGTTGGGTGGTCTTGGGCCTTCTCAACCCAAAAGCTAGCTCAAAGGTTAAGGCTTTCCCTCACACTTATAAATTGACTACCAGCCCCTTCCACTTCCGATGTGGGATAACCCAACAGTAGCAATACAAAATCGCCTTTGTGAGTAAAAGATATTAAGTAAACACTAAGGGTTTTCTTCAGACTTTGTTTTCTTTCCAAAGGAGTAAATTTTGTTTCTTGATTCTTTATTTTGTGTGTCGAATAGGATTAATGTTTTCCTATGATAGATTGAGATGTGACTTTCCTAAGGAAAAAATTCACATTTTAACTTTAGTTTGAGACTTGTGTCACACTTCTTGCCAATAGAACCACAAAAAGTTTGGTTTGGCAAAGGAAAGGTTAAAAGTATTTTGAAAAATGAGGGAAAAGGTGATTTGAAGTAATCTCTTGCCATTTCTTGTTCATTTTTCATTGGCCTTTGTAATTTACAAGTGGAAGTTAACTCAACCGTTGTAGTTTTTCAAAAGTCGTCTGGCTTAATTAATTTTGAGACAAGTTTGAGATCTTGTTAGGTTGTGATGCCATGTATGGGTGATGTTTTAATTTATTTTTGTGTATGCATATTGTCTAAAACTTGTCTCAAAATATGCTTCAAGGAAATTCTAGATATGTCTTTGTTTGGAACAAGATGCAAGACCCTCATTGACTAACCATTTTCCCAATTTTTCCCTTTCCTTGACATTTATCCTAGTCAACCGCATTGAGTGTGAGCCAATTTATTTAGTCATCATGTTGCACACCTTGACCTTTTTTAATTATCTGTTTTGACACCCTCATCTCCTTAATATCTAATGATGAATTGTAGGCTAAAAACCTGTATTTGGAGGAGAAGAAAATAATGGAAATGTCACATAGGAAATAGCCTAAGTTTGAGGGAAGAGGGGGGGGGGGCACCAAGAAAATAAAGACAAAGAGACAAAAGTGTTTAGAGTACCATAAACTTTGATTGAAAAGTGCATAGTGAACTCGTGGAGGAAAGAACAAACGAAGGAATTATAAAAAAAAATGGTGCTAACTTATGTTGAAATAAAAATGGGTGTTTGAATAGTTTATTGATATCTTGAATTGGAGAAATAAGGTGAAAATGAGTTAATGATGTGAGTGACACGCTCAAAATGAGACATCATAGGATTAAGGAGGTTTCTAAGTCACTTTGACCAAATGGCATCATACCTTTTGCCCAAGCCTAAATTAAACCCATAAGTCTTCTGATGATTTGAGTCTTGACAATCTACATTAACAATGATTTATATACCGGCAAGCATACAGTTCAATGTGTGTATACTTGAATTACTTTGTGAGAGTGAGTGAAATTGCATGATATATAATCATGTGATATGATATTCATAATTGTAAGTGAGATTATTATCTGTTGTGCGAGTGGTGCACTTAAGTGAGGTCTTTATTTCAATTAAGCTAAACGAATACAATAATTTCATGTAAATCCTTAGAAAAAACTTGAAGCTTAATGTCATAGGCTTGAGATACTTTTAAGTTGTACTTGAATGAAATATTGTCCCAAATTTGTGTTTGAAAAGTTAACTGAAAATGAGAATGATTTCGAAAGAAGGAAGGCTTAGACTTTTGTTAATGGTGGAATAAATTTTAAGTTGTGTTTATATATAGCCTTTTATTTTGAGTGTTTTATTTTTAATGTTTTTGAGTCTTAGTGTATAATTATACATATCATATCGCGTGTATAGCGGAGTCTGAATGTGTACAAACCGTAGTTCAAGTTTGAAAGTTCAATGATGTAACACCTCATATCCAAAAAAAGGGTAGTGAACCAAAAATGCAGGACCTACAAGTGCCAAACATGAGGACCACAAATGGTCCATAGGTGGACTCATGGATCGTAGGTGGATTTTGTGAATTGGCCACCCAAAAATTTGTATAGTCCTAGGACCACGACTAGACCTACGGACCGTAGGTAGGTCCATGATCCTTGGTCCACGGGTCGTGGTTTGAAGCCCCAAAAGTACTACACCACCCAACCACAGACGCGCAGGACAGATCGTAGGACAACCCACGGTCCGTTGGTGGGGAGTCGTGGATCACTTTTGTCAGCTAATTTTCAGGAGCAGTTGGGTCTTTTCCTAATTAATTAATCAATTATTATAATATGTCATTTTGCCTACATTTAGAAAGATTCTCCACATAATACATTCTTCCAAATTCTCCAAAAGAAATCAAATCTCCTCCAAAATATTTTCTCACTAGAAAACATGAAGAAGAACAATAAGATTTCACCTAGGGTTTCAACATAAGGGTTCTATTTCTCATTGAAGGTTAGCATATGGCTTAAAGGTGTGGTACTTTTCATCCATGAATCTCTTTCATTCATGGAGTCCTCAATTTCCTCTAATTCAAATGGTTCAATTACCCAATTAGCTAGGGTTTTCTTCAAACAAGATCAATTCTTTTGATTATTGATTTTGATGATTATGTTTAAATATCCATGAATTGATGATTTACAATGCTTTTACGATGTTTTACCTATGAACTCATGCAAACCCCCATGTTTTCCAAATTGTGATAATATGATATGGGTTGTTAATTATGAAAGAGGAGGTCTATCATCTAAAGCATGAAGTAGTAGAATTACATGATTTGATGATAAAATCCCTATCTTGATTTGTATATTTTGTGATTGAATGTAAGCCTTTAACCTTGAAAAGGCAAAGTATGAGTTTATGCATGATCCTAAGAAACCTAAGAAAATGTTAAGGGAGCTTTAAGAATAAAGTGGAAAAATGATGATGTTTTATATTGTTTTTTGAAAGGCTATTCTCGTAAACACATACTAGTATGGTGTGAAAAGTTTTCGCACATAGAAAGGAATCTCATATTGAAAGATCATTATCACCTAATTGAATCAGTGAATAAGAGCTATCCTAATGAACTATCTTGGATTGACAAGATGCCATGCCTTTCCATGGATAATGAGAATAATTAAGAAAATACTATTCCATGACAATTACGCTCAGCACCAAGTGGATATTGACATTGAGATGTAAAGCTCTCTTATCAGTAGAGACCGTCTTTCTAGAAGAAGACTCATGATATGGAAGCTCTCCAAATAGTAGAGGTTGAGTTTCTAGTAGCAATATCATTATCCCTTAAACTAGGATCTCTCATAGGTTGATAAGCTAATGGATCCATTTAATCTAGAAGTTCATTGTTCTACCTTAGGCAAGTAGAACAACCTTTTTCAATATGGGAAAGATCGGTCCATCATGTTATATTGCACATGGTCTATATGTCAGTTAAGGCTAATTTCCCACAACAAGATTATTAATGAACTAAGGTTTCTTAAAGGAGTATTTCTGGCGTGTTCAAAGTTTTAATGTTAATTTATCTTGCATTGACCATAGTTATTACTTGTGTTTTGTAGCCTTATTATAGCATGTTTTACTTGGTCAATTGCATTTCATGAAATGAAATTTCCCTTTTTGTATGTTTTAAATGTTTTTATGCATAACTATCATAGTTAGTGCATTTTTATACTAACGCATACTCCATCCTAGATTTTCCCCAAATGTATGATCCAACCTACAGTGTTCCCATTTTAGTTGTTAGGGATTGGACTTTGATTCTCCCTTAGCTTGGTGAGTCCTCATGGTTCAAGGACGGACTTTCCTTATTGTAGTTACTCATTTGTATTTCCTTTTTGAACATTATACATGGTCTAGGGCAACTTTTATTCAATTGTAATAGATGGCTATCTTGAGACATGAATTATACTTTCGCTTTTCAATAAACTATTTTAGAATTAAATGTTGTTTTATTTTTGTATTTTTCTATTACTTTCTGTCATGATATGCTAAGTGTCATGTATGGTTCTATACACCACGTCACATCTTGAGGGTACCCCTAGGTCATGAAAAATATTGGTAATCAAAGCACACGGTTTAGAATTGTCTTAGGATGTCTCATAATCCATGTCTAATAGAGTCTTGTTCATGAGTGTGAAGCGCGCCACATTTATAAAAGACAGACTACAAGATGATTAGAAAATTCCACTTCATTCATTACTCTTAGATCGTGCAATAAATTTTAAATCTATAAAGTATCTCTCTTAATTCTTCCCTTATGCTTTTCACGATATGTGTACCATAAAAGGCTTATGATAGAAGTAATTTGAGGGAGAACGTGGAACGAGGAGGTCTTCTCGAAGCTCATCCTCAAGCTCTGGTTTATCCTTTGGCCGAACAAGTTACAAATGCAGAGTTAAGATTGGTTTTTCAAGTGTTGGCTCGAGCCATAATGGTACAAGCCAATAGAGAGGTGGTAGTCCTTATAAACCTAAATGTGGTAGGGTGGATTCAAGGTTAAGGGACTTTATGAGGATGAACCCTTTGGAATTTCATAGATCCAAAGTTGAGGAAGATTCTCAAGATTTTATCGATGACGTCTATAAGGTACTTGCTAATAAGGGAGTTGCTCCAGTAGATAGGGCGAAATTGGTCATCTATCAATTGAAAGGTGTTGCTTTAGTGTGGTACAATCAATGGAAAAAGGCAAGGTTGGTGGGAGCGGGTCTCGTAAAGTGGGATAGATTAAAATTGGTTTTACTTGATAGATTATTTCCCCTTGAGATGAGGGAAGCGAAGGTGCTAGAGTTTATTAACCTTCACCAAGAAAGCATGAGTATGAGGAAATATGCATTAAATTTCACTCAATTGTCCAAATATGCTCCAACAATGGTTCCGGATTCAAGATCTATAATGAGTAAGTTTGTAGCAGGTGTGTCTAAAATAGTAGTTAAATAGTGTCGTACCACCATGCTCATCGGTGACATGGACATTTCTCGTCTCTTCTGCATGCACAACAAATTTAAGAAGAGAAATTCAAAGAAAACTTAAAAAAGGTCTAAGATCTGTGATGGTAATTTCTCACGTTGTAGATCTAATGGGCATAGTCGTTCTTAGTTTCGATAAGATTTTTCCGGTCAAGGAACCTTTAATGATCCTCCTAATTCTAACGATGATAGGATGTCCAGCCCTAAACCTCAAGGAGGAAATGAAGGTGGTTCTTCATTGGCTATAACTACGTGTGCTAAAAGTGGGAAGAAACACAATTGTAATTTCCCAGTTGACATTGATTGATGCTTTAGTTGCGAAAAAAGTGGACACAATATGAGAGATTACCCCATGTTTGCGACTAAAGGGATAGAGGTCAAGCAATATCCTCATATGTTAAAAGTTTTTTCAACTTGCTTTATATGTTTTGCTTGATCCCGGTGCTACTTCGTCCTTTGTGACACCTCATGTGTCCATGAAGTTTGATGTGCTCCCTGATATATTGTTAGAACCTTTTTCTGTCTCTACTCCTATGGTGATTCTGTGGTAGCTAGGAGGGTCTATAGAAAGCTTTTTTGTTTCCCTATCCCATAGAGTAACTCTTGTAGACTTTGTAGAACTTGACAAATAAGACTTTGATGTCATTGTTAGTATGGATTGGTTGAATTATTTCTATGCTTCCATGAATTTCATGACTCAATGTCACATCCGGGGATAACCCCCTAGAAGTAACCGGTGTCGTCGTCCTCGAAAAGGACTAAGACTAACCTCTTAGCATTCGTCATTACATTCCATAGGTTAAATTAGCAGAAAATTTTAAACTATTCAATTACTTCTACATTGAGGTTTACTTAGACCTCTCGTTTACACATAATATATTCATATTGAGTATACAAAGACCCTTCGTATGAGAAGACTACATAGTCTTCTACTTCTACTTTTATGACACACACACACACACACACACACATACATACACACACACACACACACACACACACACACACATATATATATACATACATATATATATTTATATATAAGATGCATAACACAATCTTAAAATGGATGTCTCATATTAATCCATCTAAACAAGAGTATAACAATTGGGAGGCGGCGTACATCAACCAAATAAAAGCCACATATAGGCTATATAACAATCGTCTCTAAATGAAAAGGAAAGAAACTAGAAGTCTTATAACTAGAATAACATCAATAGCTTGATAATGGCATCATTCTCGGAAAGTAAGGACCTATCCAACACTTGGAAAATATCCAGGTAGTCTTCAAATTCCTTCTATAATCTCAACGTCCCAAACCCAGCATTTTGTAGTAAACAAAAAAAAATGGGTTAGTACACACTTGTACTAAGTATGAGTATATGAACATAAAACAATTGAAATCATGCAAAAGAGGACGTTTGTTCAAAACCATGCTAAAGTACTTTGAAAAGTCTTATGCACAATCATGAATCCATATAGACCAACAATTACATAATCCATAAGTCAAACCATGTACAACAGAAGACCAACCTCAACAAGTAATAGTCAAGTCAACATGTATAAGAGTTCATAACATCATAACATAATTAAGACTCTTACTCATAACCCACCCTTTAGCCTATAAGTTCAATGACCAATCAAAGCCCCATAACCTTACTCAATCAAGTAAACCAAACAAAGGATCACAAGTAATATCTCACTCTATATAACATAGGATCAGTAGTAGTGATCATCGTATTTATCAATATAGACCAACATCATGTTCATGAACGAAACTAACATCATATATATAGAGTCAACATATACATTTTAGAACATAATAACAATCTCCTAAGGCTACCCTCAAGGCAAACTAGTGCAAGGCATAGGTATAGTCCCATATCCCTACCTAGGCTAAGTCAAACCTCTTAAGTCACCCTAGTTAGCGTTTATTTCATTACTTCATTTTACTTTTAGGAACACTTGCCTTAACTGACATAGACCACAATTTATAAGTGTGGAATCCGGTCTTGAAAATCCTTACATCGATGGAAGGTGGTCCACCGGCCAAAGTAGAACCAAACATGAACATAACATCTAGGTGGATCCAATAGCTAGTATTCCTATAGTGTCAACATAGTTTATGGAGCTTGGGGGCTTTCATGGTAATATCACTCTATTCCCTTTTTGGGCTATGAGACTATCCACCCCGTGAGGACTATGGTGAACCTTACCTTCCCTCCTTAGGAAGGTGTCACCCCTCATCTATAAGTTCACTCGATGCTAAGCTAGAGTCCCTTTTGAAATGTCTTTTATTAATAATCATAACTTAGTTTACGTCATAGGGTTCTAACCCCTTGTATAGTCATAGTCATTATCTCAATAGGTATTGCATGAGAATTGTCCTTTCATCACAACCCTTCATTTGTGAGATTAGCACATTATCATCATCTTATCGGAGTAAGACACATAGGTCATTCATAACCAACCTTATATCATTTCATCTTAAGCATAATCTCTCAATAACATAGTCAAGACATTTCAATTCACATCGTACCAGCACCTACTTAGGCTAAATCACAAGACATGCTTCAATTGAACTACATCATCAATTGCGATCCATCATAATTGAAGTAAAGTTTAGGATCATAAAGACTTACCCAATCTCCTTCAAAATACATCATCATGTTCTTACAATCAACCAACCAAATCTCATCCAATAATAGGTATCGTAACATCATTAAATAGTAATTAATACAATAACTAAGTCAATTGTATCATCACTATTCAATTTACCTTGAATTCATGACCTAGGGTTTGGGGGGAAAGGGTTCATCATGAATTCTTCAAGAATTAGATTCAATCCCAACAATAAATTACCCTAAATAGTCTATGAATGAATTAGAATAGATAAACAAAAGTCTAATAATCAATACATTGATTAATTCCCATCAATTCATAAGCAAGATCCAAGATTTTGGAGAATTTGGGGAAAGGACACGATCTACATTAAATTCCATCAATTAAAATCAATTACCCAACAATCTACACTTAATTAGTCATAGGAAATCATAATTAATCATATTCAACCATCAATTTGGAGTTTAGAAGAAAACCCATAAGAAAAGGAAAACCCTTGGAATTGGGTGTTTTAGAAATCAACTTTGAGAGGAACTCTTGGGGAAAGAAAACCCAAGAGTTAAGAACCCATACCTTAATGAAGATTAATACATGAAATTCAAGTGAAATCCTATAGAAATTGGTCTTCTTCTTCAAGCTTTGTTCTTCCTTCAATGGAGGTTAAATAGAGAGAGAAAGTAGAGAGAGGTGACAGCTTTTGGGTTTTGAATTGACTGAGTAAAAATGTGTGGAAAACTAATCTAAAATCAATATAGAAGCATCTCACAAAATATCCAAAATAACCCTCACTTAAGTTTACCCTTTAATAAAGTCAAACTTGAATTCCAATTTTCCGATTTTCATCGGGGAATAAGTCCGCGACGCGGAGATTCTCTCACATGATTTTCTAAATTAATTCTCGAGACAGTGGAGTCCGCGACCTTCTGGAGACTCAGACTTGAGTTTTGACCAAAGTCCACCCAAGTCCGCGACATGGACTTGTTTCTGCCATGTGTATTTTGGCTGCTGTTTTGGCAGCTCGCCAAGCCAAGTTTGGGGTCCCTTCGTGGACCCCTAGGGAGACCCTTTGGGGTCGTACCTGGAAGTTTCCACCCTATATGCATTTTTTTACCTATCGAAAGTCATTCTACAAGTTGTTTACATCATCCAACGCCTCCAAACCTTTCCGAAACCTAAGGATTTCACTATCTAAATTTGACTAGTTTTCGGATTTCATGGACGTTTCTTGATGTATTGAATCCAAAACTTACTAAATGGATTGTTAACATTTTATTAGGACTTATGACAGTGTTACTAACCTTATATCAACATGTGAGGGTCTAGATAAGGTCTTGTACTTTTGGAGTCTTACATTAAAGTGGTAAAATTTTAGTTTCCAAATGAGCCTACCCTTGAGTGGAATCGGGGAAATTCTATGCCCAAGGTAAATTTTTCTATTGTCTTAAAGCTAGTAAGATGATCTCTAAAGGTTTTATTTACCATCTAGTTAGGATGAGGGATGTAGATTCCAAAGCCCCTACTTTTGAGTCAGTCCCCGTAGTTAACGAGTATGAAGAAGTTTTCCCTGATGATTTACCCAGTATTCCCTTCGAGCAAGAAATAGACTTTGTTATTGACCTTTTCCAAAATATGCAACATATTAATTAAAGAATATGTTGGATAAGGGCATGATCTGACCGAATATCTCCCATGGGGTGCTCCGGTGTTGTTTTTAGGAAGAAGATAGTTCCCTCAATATGTACATTGATTTTCGTTAGTTAAACAATATGACCATTAAGAACAAATATCCTCTCCCAATAATAGATAATTCATCTAATCAACTTCAAGGGGCTAGATACCTCTCTAAGGTCGATCTTCGTTCGGTTACCAATAATTGAGGAAGAAGGATAATAATATTACAAAGATTCATTTTCCAAATCATTATAGTCATTGTAAGTTTTTTATAATGTCGCTTGGGTTGACTAACTCTCTGGCGGTGTTTATGGATTTGATGAATAAGGTGTTTAGACAATACATTGATATGTTTGTAATTGTGGTATTGATAATATTTTGATCTATTCAAGAAGTTATAAAGAGCATGTTGATCCTTTAAGGATCGTGTTGTAAATTCGAAAGAAGTAACAACTTTTTGCAAAGTTTAGCAAATGTCAATTTTGGCTAAGGTCTGTATCTTTTATCAAGTATTGTGTCAATCAAAAGTATTGAGGTAGATCCTATCAAGACGCATGTGGTCAAGAGTTGGACTAGACCTCTAAGTCCTTCCAAAATTTTAAGCTATTTGGGTTTGACCGGTTACTATAGAAAGTTTGTTGAGGGGTTTTCCTTCATTGCTTCTCTTTTGACGGCCTTAACTCAAAAGAAGGCTGAATTTATATGGTCGGAAGCTTGTGAGAAAAGTTTCTAAGAATTTAAATGTAGACTTACTTCTGCTCTAGTATTGACCTTACCAGAAGGTACAGGTGGCTTTCTAGTGTATTGTGATGCCTCTAGAGTTGAGTTCAGATGTGCGCTTATGCAAAATGGTAAGTTTATTGCCTATGCTTCAAAGCAACTCAAAGTACATGAGAAGAACTATTCTACCCATAACCTTTAGTTAATGGAGGTTGTTTTTGCCTTAAAAATAGGCATGCCTTATTTTTTGGGGTACATGTTTATGTGTTTATAAATCATTAGAGTTTGCAATATGTTTTTAGTCAAAAACATTTGAATATTCGCCAAATAAGGTAGTTAGAATTATCAATGGATTATGACATGACAGTCTTTTATCATCCAAGTAAAGCAAATGTGGTTGTAGTTGCTTTTAGTTGACTATCAATGGGTAGTCTTGCTCATGTTGAGGATGAAAAGAAAGAGTTGGGTCAATAAGTTGATAGGCTTGATTGATTAGGTGTTAAACTAGTGGATTCCACCAAGGGTGGTGTTACGGTTTGTAATGCCTCTGAGTTGTATTTTGTGATGGATGTTAAGGCCAAACAAAGTCTTAATCCAATTTTAGTAGAATTGAAAGATGTGATTCTCAAAAAGTCTGTTAAGGCTTAGATATTAAGGTCGGTTATGTGTTCTGAATGTTCATGACTTGAGGGAACATATCTTGTTAGAAGATCATAGTTCTCGATATTCCATTCACCCGGAAGCCATCAAGATGTACTGTGATTTGTGGGAGATATATTGATGGAATGGAATGAAGAAGGATATTGCGGGATTTGTGGCTACATGTCCTAATTTTCAATAAGTGAATGTTGAGAATCAAAGTACAGGAGGTTTATCCCAAGATATTAGTATTCCTATTTAAAAGTGGGAAGATGTGAATATTGACTTTATTGTAGGGTTTCCACGTACTTGGCAAAAACATGACTAGATTCGAGTAATAGTGGATTTGATGACTAAATCTGCTCATTTCATTCATATCAAGGTTTCCTATTCGGTGGAATATTATGCTAATTGTATTTGAGAGAGATGGAAAGGCTACATGGATACCCTTGTCCATAATTTGTGATCGAGTTACCAAATTTACTTCACAGTTTTGAAAGTTATTACAAAAGGGTCTTGGTACAAAGGTTAAGCTTAGCACAACTTTTCATCCCCAAACCAATGGACAAGCGGAGCGTACTATTCAGAATTTTGGAATATATATTTAGGACTTGTGTGATTGATTTTAAGGGGTTTTGGGATGACCATTCACCATTAATTAAGTTTGTTTATAATAATAGTTATCACTCGATTATGGATATGGCTCCATTTGAGGCTTTTTATGGAATGAGATCTCCTATAGAATGGGTTGAGGTAGGTGAAGTTGCTCTTATAAGTCCAATATTGGTACATGAGACCATAGAGAAAATTTGTTTTTATTTGAGAGAGGTTGAGAACAGCCCAAAGTCGACCCAAGTCTTACGTCAATTTTAGGATGATGAATCTTGAATTTGAGGTTTATGATTGGGTTTATTTGAAAATCTCACCCATGAAGGGTGTTATGAGGTTTGTGAAGAAATGAAAGCTTAATCCCTGTTTTGTAGGCCCATATTATATTTTGAAGAGTGTTGGTAAAATTGAATATGAGCTTAATTTTCGAAATGAGTTGGCATCGGCGCATCCAGTTTTCCATGTATCTATGTTGAAGAAATATGTTGGTGATCCAACATCCATAGTTTCCTTAGAAGGTATTGAAGTTAAAGAGAATCTTTAATATGAAGAGGTGTTGGTTAAGATTATATACCGGAAATTCAAAAAGTTGAGAAATAAGGAAGTTTCTTCCGTAAAAGTTCAATGGAGGAATCATTTAGTTGAGGGTGCTACTCGGGAGGCCAAGTCTGATAGGATGTCTCGATATCCTCATCTATTTCCTTCTACTCCTACTCTAGCTTGAGGTGATGAGTTCCTCTTGGTTTGTTTTATGTGTTGTGAGTCATGTATATTTTATGTGTTTCCATGATCTCATTTTGTTATGCATGTTCTTGAAAAAGCCTAAGTTTTGAAAGAAATGACTTATATGATTTATTTTCCTCATGATGTGTGCATTTAGTATGAGTTGCCTATAGACTTCATAATATGAATAGATGAACATGTATAAGATAAACTTTTTGAGAATGAATTGCTTAAAGGCTCCATGAGATTGTGTTGAGCATGTTTTAGCTTGGAGAAGTTAGTTTTTCCTTGAATATGGGAATCTGAAATTTTCATGCATATTGGGTTGCTATATGTATCTTCTATTTACTTTTGATGCATTTGAGTATGATGAGTTCGAAGTTGATGTTTCCTCCTTATTTATGTGCATTGCATGCATAATGGGCTGTCAGGGTTAGCTCAGCCCTCATTTGATGTTTGAGAACATCCTAGGTTGGAGTGGATAGTTACTCCTTATTTGCATGCAATGCATTGTTAGGTTGGGTTGTTAGTTCCTCTCCTACTCTTTTAGAACAAGTTTGAATCTTATTTGGCGACGAATGAACCAATGGGGAAGATATTGTAACACCTCATATTCGAAAAAGGTAATGAACCAAAAATGTAGGACGTACATGTGCTTTAGATTGTGTCATTAGTCCATTCTTGTTGCATACATTGTGTTTCTTCAAACAACATGGGTTCTTTTGATTATTTATCTTAATGATTTAATTATGTTTAAATATGCATGAATTGATGATTTACATTGCTTTTATGTTTTCAAAATTATGATCGTGTGACGTGGGTTGTTGATTATGAAAGAAGAGTGTTATGATCCAAAGTATGAAGTAAAATAATTACATGAATTGATGAAAGGTTTTCTTACATAACAAGATTCTAAAGTTGAAAGATTATTCCCACACTCCTACTGAACTATCTCGAATTGACCAGATGACATGTATTTTCATGAATAATGCGAATAAGTAAGAAAATACTATTACGTGGGAATCATGCTTAGCACTGAGTGAATATTGATATTGAGATAGAAACTCTCCCGTTAGTAGAGGTCGGGTTTGTAGAAGAATTATCATGAGATGGAAGCTTCCCCACTAGTAAAGGTCGGGTTTCTAGTAGCGATCTTGTTCTCCCTTAAACTATGTTCCATCATATGTTGATTAGCTAGTGGATCCACTTAAGCTAGAAGTTTATAGTTCTACCTTAGGCAAGTAGATAATTCTTTTCGGTGTGGAAGACACTGGGGAATAATGTTATAGCTCACATGGTCTCTATGTCTATTAAAGCTAATTTTTTTCACAAAATGATGATTAATGAATTAAGGTTACTTAAAGGAGTATGTCTCATGTGTTCAAAGTTTTAATGTTGATTTAGCTTGCATTGACCATAATGTTATGACTTGTGTTTTCTAACCTTACTATAGTATGTTTTACTTGGTCAATGGCATGTCATGAAATTAAATGTCCCTTTACACATGTTTTAAATGTTTTTATGCATAACTATCATACTTAGTGCATTTTTTATTAAGGTCCGACAGATACGGTTCCATTTTAGTGGCTAGAGCTTGGACTTTTATTATCCCCGAGCTTGGTGAGTTCTCATGGTTCAAGGAGGGCCTTTCCTTATTGTAGTTTCTCTTTCGTATTTTCTTTTTGAGCATGATGTATGGGCTAGGCCCACTTTCATTCTATTATAATAGATGGATATGTTGAGACATGAGTTAGATTTCCGCTTTTCAATAAAATTGTTTTGGACTTATATGTTGTTTTATTTGTTTAATTACATTATGTTATGATATACTAAGTGGCTTGTATGGATTAGTTCGGGGTTCTATACACCATGTTACATCTTGGGGGTATCCTAGGTCGCGACAGATGAGTTGTTATCTTTCAAGCTTATTAAACTATATTAATTTATTATTTTTATACTTTAATGTTAATGGAGGATATTTTAAGCCATAGTTCTCTTATGCGCATACATTTATGAGAAAATTAAAATTGAAGTATTTAGAGCAAAAATTCATTGAACACATCGGCGAGGAATCGATGTTCAGCAGGTGAAGATTGACGTTCTGCCAACTGGAAACGGAGAAATTGTCTGAAGCATTGATGTTGAACAATTAGGCATGACATTCCATTGAACCAAGCATAGGTTTGACCATTAGGAGATGCGCTGAAGCAGCATTGCAACCAATGGTGGACATTCGGTATTGGCATTCCGCCGATGCAATGAAAGTGAAATATGAAAGCTCGGGGGAAAACTCGTTCTTTGTGGTGAAAGTGTTTCCTTTTGAAGATTCTAAGTAAAGAATGATCATATGTGTAATTATGTACTCTTATCGTCTATTTTATTGCAGTAGAAAATAGACATTATAGAAGTTCTTATTTGCCCAAGAAGATAACTCAAATTTGTACATCTTCAAGGTTGGATTCGACTTTGGGTACGGATTACGCATGAAATTGAGTTTTCTTTACGAGTATAATCTCTATTTCTCCATTTATGAGTAGTTAAACTTTAGCTAAGGGTGGGTGTGCAAGATGTGGGTGTAAAACTTAATAAGTAGTGATTCAGGATGTGTTTGGTATGAACGAAAACATTTTATAGAAAATATTTTTCAATTTTTTCATTTTTGGATGGTTTAAATATTTTTCAAATCAACTCAATTTCCTCAAATTTAAGGAAAATGATTTTCCTTCAAATATTAAGGAAAACATTTCAAAAACTCTACTTCATCCTTCAATATATTTTCCTTACCTTATCCCGTACACCCGACTTCTCATCCCATAATTTTTTTTAAAAAAATCATATTTTCTAATTTAAATATTTTTTATCCCTAAGCTCAAACCAGCCCCCCTCCCAAAACCAAAAAAAAAAAAAAAAAAGTTAAATATTATCTTTTTAAAAATATTTTAACATTTTAACATGTTCTTTACCTCACCCAACACCTACCACACTTACCCTCTCCCCCCACAAAAAATATTGTTTTGGTTAAATATTTACGCAACCCCAAACAGGCCAACTTCCATAAAAAAAAATCTTTTTGAAAAATATTTCAAAATTTTAAAAAATTTCATTTTTATGTCACCCCAACCCCTACCCCCCTCCCCCAACCAATCCACCACCCCCCTCTCTCGTAAAAAAATTAAAAAATTATTTTTATAAAATATTTCAAATTTTAAAATTTTCAATTTTTACGCCACCCCAGCCATCCGCCAACCAATTTTTTTAAAAGAAATAATTCAATTTTATAAAATTTTATATTCTACGCCACCGGGTCAAACGTTATTTTTTCTAAAGAGTATTTTCTAGTCTCAAGCCAAAAATAAAAGATATTTTCTGAAGATATTTTTCGTTCACCAACCAAACATTTCCAGAAGATATTTTCTACTCACTAACCAAACATGAGAAAATAAATTTAAAATCCACTTGTTTTCAAGAAAACCTTTTCATGTAAAACATTTTTCTTCGTACCAAACACACCCTAAATAGTTCTAAACTCAATTATTATGCATATATTTGTTGTTGTCTTAATGTTTTGAACTAAAAATTAATGGTTGCAAACATTGATTGAACTGTAACACTATTTTGATTTGAGAAAGCAAAATATAGTTAGGTAAGACTTCATTAGTGATGACTTAAGAAATTTGTCATAGGTTCACGCTAGAGATAGTGTAATTTGATTTTATTTCTCATTTAAGGGTAGAGTTGGAGACCAAATGCTATCTATGTATTGACTGATTTGAAATTGACTAATCATTGCCTATTTTGTTGAAACTTCATTATGATGCATACACCCCTAGTCGTCTTCATCTTGTTAAAACTCGTTCGTGTTGATTTCATGCAATTGATACCTGAAATCGAAGTAATTTAGTGTTTCCAAATCCCCCCCCCCCCATTAGTCGTTGTGGTTCAACCCCACCCTCAAATGTTACATATTGTTTTTGCATATCTATGCCTTATATGCGAGGTAGAGTTGAGCATTATTAATACTATTTATTCATTAAAGTAGTTTTGAGTGACAAGTCTTTTGTGACCAATTCTAAGAAACAACACTTTTGTCAAAATTTGCCAACACTAACTACTTGTTAAATAATTTGGAAAAAAGGGGATATAACTTAAATAGCAGGGTGAAAAGTAGCTAGTGAATAATTCCTAGGTCACTTTTCAAAGATCATGTACATTTCAGTAGGTTGTAACATCTTTCCTGATAATAAAGCAGAGGCAGATATCATTGCGTCGTCTGTCCACGAACTCATATTTAGCTATCCTAACTCCAAAGTAGGATTCGGGTTTAGGTTAAAACCCTGAGAATTCCCTCAACTCATATTTTTGCTACTATGAATTGAAGGTTCAATTGTCCAGTGTGGGCACACCCGATATACCAAAGGAGATAAACTCTCACCCCCTTCAAATTATATGCTAGCTGTCAATGTAAACAGTAGTGGTACATAGTAGCCACCCTAATAGTAATAATAGCCAAAAGCTATGAGAAAGGTGATTCATCCAAACAAAAGAATTTGAGTATAGAAGAAAACAGCAACAGCTTCAATTATATCACATATAGTTTATAAGGAATCCACAACAGATTAACAAAGCACTTGGCCAACAGTTAAGACTCTAAGAGAGTAATAATGAGATGATGTAAGCCCAATCACAAGAAAAGTTTCATCTGCTTCTTCACTGGAAAAGTTTTCTATATTCATCTGCCTCTTCAGCCATCTCCTCAATGCTTCTGTCTTTCCTTTCCTTGTCCAAATCAAGTGACTGCTTCATCTCTTTCTCCTTCACGTCCAACTGCATCAACAATACAAAAGAATTAATATAATTTATGTTTCAAATCCACCCAATCAGTAGCACAATTTTGAATCTTACAGCATCATAAATCTCATCATTCTTTTCAAAATCGCCACTTTTCCGTGGGATGATGTGAATATGAACATGCGGAACTGTCTGTCCTGCCTGGGGTCCATCCTGAGATATTAACAGAAAAAAATAACTTAGCACCAGCTTCCCAAGCAGAGGAATAGGGCAAAAAAAACAAAATTCAAGGAGTATGCACAATTCAAACACACTTAAAATGCACCTATCCATTTTATATCAACATTGATGTATAGAATTTTTTATAAATGTCAAATTCTCCATTTACATGCCTTTTCAAAAATTTCAGCATATCAGAATCCTAGTAATTTTTTGAGAACATACAATAACATTATGGTTTAAGGATAACAACAAAAAAGCCTACTTACTTGGATTGCAAATGTAAGAGAAGACCCCTTGTGGTATAACTCAAGTTGCTTGCCAACTTTTTGTGCTGTAAGCCACAAGTCGCTAGTCTCATCAGTAGTAAGCTCAGCAAAGCGTTTTACTTCACGCCTTGGGCAGACAAGCACATGTACATTTTGTTAAGTAGACCAAATATGACGGTTGTAACCATAGCAAAGTTTTAAGATTGGAGATAACTGAGGGTCTAACCATATTAGCAAAATGTTTAGAAGAATGCCACCTCATACTGCAGGTCAGAGGTTAGAAAAGAAAAAAACAAGAATGCTAGCTTTTTAAGAAACAAATATGATGTAGAGTATTCTGTGTGCAAAAGCCAATAAAGCACAAAACAGAACCTAATACATTGGTGGGAGAAAATTAAAATTACAGATATTTCAAAAGATTGGAACAAACATCATTTCCAACAGAGAACAATTTGTTCATAACTGTCTATTCATAATTCAAGAAATATAAACCTAATAATGTTGGCCTTTGAATAGTTTATTAACTGCATTTGGAGGATGAGTCTATGAGAGCAATCACATAAGCTACAGTAATGGGAGCCAACTCCTCCGTATTGCAGAGTTTTTACATAAATTAGTTTATTATCAGACAAAACATATCCTTAAAAATTAACAAAGCAAGTTTAATTCATATATGTCCAGAGGATATCACAGGTAGTTTTTTGGATGTCTTTTCTGCATCTACTTAGGAAAGTAGCACAACCAGAAGAACCAAGTGATAAAGGAGTGAACCAAGGGAAAATACAACTGCCAACAAATTTTGATCAAAGATGGGAGTTAGAGAGATGAAGATGTTATTTCAATCAATTGCTCAACAGAAATCACGAGGAGAAATGGCATATTTTGATGCATAAATCCTTATTTAGGTCTGCAAAAGTAAAGGATACCATGAACAATATGAGAGATAGAAAAGTATGTTTTCCACATGGTATCCTGTCGAGTAGCATGGCAAACGAGGCTATTTAATGTTGTACTAAAATCTGAGACGAGTCAAACAGGTGAAAAAAGTACTTTGTTTCGAATATATACAAATACAAAAGAGAGATTCAAAGTCTTGCAAACCAATGTGGTATTAGGTGTATGATCACATCATGAAGCTTTGGAAAAGAGTGAAAGACCATAGATTTAGGGAAACTACAAAGATGATGGATAACCAATTTGCATGGTAGATTTATAACAACGTTCCTAGTTTTGCTAAAAAGATTAGACGAAATTTATAGAGGTAGAAAAAAAGATCTCCATAAGATATTCATTAAACTAGAGATGGAGAAGCCATCTAATACAAGTGTGAAGAAATAACCTTTAGTTGGTACCTGAGAAAGAAAGTAATTCATATCAAATACACACAACTCAAAAAAAGGATATATGAAAGTGTTCAAAAGGAATGGAACAGTAAGAGAAGCTAAGGAGATATGGAGGAGATATAAAGGAGTTTCCATTAAGGGTGGATTTATACAAAGGATCTACACTGAACACGTTCTTGTTTACCTTGTTATGAGAGAGCTAATCAATATTCAATAGCATATAGGATGAGGTTACATGGTGCATGCTCTTTACAAATGATAATAGTATAGATTGATGAAACTAGAGAAGAAGTTGATGAAAAGTTGGTGATGTGGAAAAGTAATATAGAAAGTAAGAGTTCCTGAATAAGTAGAACGAAGACAACATCGAAGCAGTGTAAGCATCTTCATAAAGAATATAAAGGCGAAGTCGAGAAAATTACATTACAATTTCAAAAGAGAAGAATGTAGGTGATGTGAGATTAAACAGGATTATAGTGTCTAAGTGAAGACAATTCAAATATTTAGGCTAATATTTTAGGAGAATAGCTCGATAGATTAAATGTAAAGGAAGCCTGGTGCACTAAATCTCCGGCTATGCACGGGGTCAGGAGAAGGCCGAACCGCAAGGGTCTATCATATGCAGCCTCAACCTGCATTTCTACAAGAAGCTGTTTCCACGATTTGAAACCGTGATCTACAGGTGACATAGCAACAACTTTACCAGTTTCTCCAAGACTTTCCTTCCCAGATAAACTAAATGTAACACATGACATTTGAAAGAGAGGAGTGCTAAGGATTCACTTAGAGATAATAAACATAATAAGATGAAAGCAACTACTATAGAATGGTTGTAAAGTAGTAATTTTGCACGAGAGAGAATTCGGGGCCCTAAAGCTCAACACATTAATAGATGTGAATATTCAGATGGATGTGCAATATACAAATTTGGACAAGATTAGAAATGACAAAACAGAAGAAAAATATGCTTCATTATTCTTCTTACATTTACATAGGGATTGGTTTTTTCAGAGGTCATTATATAATGGTTGTGACATGCATCCATGCAACGATAAGTGTAAGACTTGAAAGTTACTACTCCCTACGTTTCACAAAGAATGACCTTGTTTGACTTGACACGGAGTTTAAGAGTAAAACGAAGATTTTTTTATCTTGTGGTCATAAATTAAAGTTAGGTTAAATGTACAAAATTGCCCTTTGATCTAGTGGTCTTAAACATGCCACGTGGAAAGCTAATTTTAAAATGTTACCCAAATAAAGAAAAAGGTCATTCTTTTCGAAACGGAGGGAGTAACTTTTTTATTTTAAGAGAAGACCTTCATTTGAACACAAAAAAAAAACCTTAATTTGCCTTAAATGAAAAATAATATAAGGCTTCAATATAAGAAACAGGGCACATGAGAATACGGAGTTGACACATTTACTGTATGATGATGATACAATAGAGTTTAGTGAAGCAAAACAAGAACAATTATGCTATTTAAGGTTGAGGCTTGTTCTGGACTCAAGGTTACTTGAGAAAAAGAAATATCTTTCCTCCGAAAGATGTTCAACAGATACAAACACTAACAAACATCTTGAGGTTCAAGGTACAGAAGCTACGAACACTTTATCTAGGCATGCCATTGGGGGCAAACCATAAAGCCATTACTATTTGGGATGGAATTATTGAGAAGACAAAGAGGAAGTTGGCACTTTGGAAGTCTCAGTACCTTTCATTGGGAGGTAGTCACTTTAATAAAGTGCTAGATTCCTTATCAACTTATATGATGTCCTTTTTCCCTACACCTGGTGAGGTGATCAAAGTTCTAGATGCTTTGAGAAGGAATTTCCACCGGGAAAAAAAAAATTAGCAGTTTCCATTTAGTAAAATGGACAAAAGTTCAACAAGGGAAGAATTATGGGGGTTTGGGAGTAAGGAAGCTCATGTTACTGAACAAAAGTCTGCTAAGCAAGTGGCTATGGAGGTACAACCAAGAGGAGCATGCACTATGGAAAGAGGTGATGCAACACAAATTCAGCTAAGAAGGGGAATGGTGTTCAGGTGAAGTAACAACCACTTACGGATTTGGAATTTGGAGGACTATCAGAAGCTTTTAGCCAACTCTAGAAGTTGATATAAAAGTTAAAGTTGGGAGGGGGGATAAGGTTTTATTCTGAAAAGATGACTGGACTGGTCAAGGATCTCTTCAAAGTTTGTTTCATGGACTTCATTCTATCAATGTGCATCCCGATAACAAAATCAGTGAGTTGTGGTCTCAACAAGGGTGGAATTTGGTACTTAGAATGTTGTTAAATGACTGGGAGATAGAAGGGGTAATTGAACTATTGGATATGTAGAAGGCTTTCTGGACATTAACTTGGAAACAAACAGTCTATTATGGAGACAACACCCAGATGGAAGAGTCGTTGTCAACAGATTGTACATGTGGGGTCAATCAGGATAACACGGCCATGGAGCTGTTTGGAAGAGTGTGGCTCCCACTAAAGTGAAGTGTTTTCTCTAGCTGGTAGCTAGGAGAGCCTGTTTGACTCATGAAGCATTGCAGAAGGGCATCAACATCGACTCTAGATGCTTACTATGCAAAGAGGAGCCGGAAACCAACAAATACTTATTTTTGCATTGCAAAGTAACTACAAGTATGGGCTTTATTCTTCGGTTTAGCTATCCTAAACTGGTGAATGCCAGAACGCACATCAGATTCATTGAGTTGTTGGATCATAAAGGGGGCAGCAAGAGTCAAAAGAAGTGGTGGAGGACAGTACCTGCTTGTATCTGGAGGAATATTTGGAAGGAAAGGAATCAGATGAGTTTTAAAGGAACGAATGCTCGGTACAGAAGATTAAATGGAAAGTAATTACTTCCTTAGGTTTTTAGTGTAAAGAACAAAATATAGAAGAGGAAACCCAATTAGTTGATTTCGTAGATTCTTTGTAAGTATTTATGTTTGTTTCTTCTTCTCCTTCTTTTCTCTCTTCTCTGTTAATACTTTTTGGAGGTGACCAGCTTAGCCCTTAATGCTGAGGAATACATGTTTACCCATTTCAAAATAAGTAGTACTTAGAACAGAATAAAATGGACAAAAAAAGAATGGACTAGATGATAAGGGTTCAATTGAGCATAGTTGATGTACTAACTGACCGATTGAGAGTGTCACCATTTAAAAGAATGTTGGACTTTCTAAACTGATCTCAGAGGCATATTTTATTTGCACATATACACCCACATATGTGTCTTGCATTTAAAAGAAATACATAAGCAAAGGGTGACTGAACAGAAACATACTAAAAGTAAATTGAGGAGATAAACAAGTGCCACATTCAGAATCTTCCTCGGTATCATCACAACTGACCATATTCACAAAAAGAGATATTTAAAATGAATCTCCATCAACCAATCAATTACAGAATGCACAAGGATATGACCTGCATGAAAATAAAAGAGAGCTCAATCGCTGATATTCATGCAAGAACTGGAAATGATGACACAAGTAAAGCTTTTGTCTTCCAGATACATAAGAAATATGAATAAATACCCCAATGTACAATGGCCTAGCAGAAGGATATACAAACGACAGAAGTATGAATTGAAAAAGGAAGTAGCAAAAGGAACACACTGAGCATAAGAAGAATCTGTTCTTGGTGTTTGTTTATACAAATTGTTCAGAGAAAATTTTATATAAAAATAGCAGAATCAAAATAATTTCGAAGATTCCACATCCTAAGAAGTTTGGTTCTGACAAATTACCAGATCAGCACAGTAGAAGTGTTGTAAGTGAGACCATAGTCTAGACCTACATTGCTCAGACTCTTTAAAATTGTCTATGGCTGGGTGCCGGATCCTTCAGAAATAGTGCATTTTGGGGGATCTGACAGTGGTGCTGCAACAATTTTTGGAGTTCGAGCAACGTAGGTCTAGACTAGCAGCTAATTTACAGTAATAGCATCAAAGCACTACCAATTGTCTTATGCCTAAGTCATTATAGTGTTCATTTTCCTACTATGATGTCGGCTATTTGCTTTCACTAAAAAAAAAAGAAAAAGTGGTCCAGCAGTTAGTATTCATGCTTGAAGTATGAGGCATTGAATGTGTCTAGGGCTGAATAAGCAAAACCCAATAAACATGCAGTCACTGTGCTACAACTTTGTTAATTATGCAGTCCAACTTTGATTGTCACCAGGCATAAAGGGTGTTTGACTAAGCCTATAAGTTGTTCAAACTAACTTATAGGCACTTTTAGCTTATTTACACATTTGGTAAACACCAAAGTACTTTTTAATCAAGATAAACACCAAAGTACTTATAAGTCAAAAATCAGCCGAAGTCATAAGTTGATCATCCCAACTTATGGTTAGACTCAGAATATCTTTTCCAAAACAAACCTCCTAACTTCCTCTTCACTCGATTTGTTTTATCCTTAATATTTTTTCTAATTCTCAACATATCTTTCACAAAACAAAACTTCCAGCTTACTCATCACTGGTGTCAGTCATTCCTCTTCCGTTCTTTTTTTTTCTGACCGTGGTGTTCGGGCCAGCTTTCCCGCACCTCGACTAGATCCACGGGATACCTGCCAACTTCCAACTTCCACCAGCAACATATTTTTTCAATGACCGTGGTGTTTGGTCCAACTTTTGTGTGCCTCAACTAAATCCACGGGATACCTGTCATCTCCCACCAGCAACTAATACCAGGTAACTCTATCAACCAAGGCTAAGCAAATGGGATGAATCACCTAGTGTTCTTTTGTTTCCACTGAGTTTTGAGACTGAGACCTCAAAGGTCTCAACCACTTCATTGACCGCTACGCCACACCTTTGGTGCATCCGTCGTTCCTCTTTTTCTTTACAAACATACTTTAAAATTTAAATTTTTTTATGGAAGTTTTAATGGTATTTTTGTCATTATAATAAAAGAACAACTTATCAACACTTATTTTACTAAACTCATCAACCGCATATTAGCAATTTCCTATGTTGCTCAGACTCACCAAGATTTTTACCGCACCCGTGTTGGATTCATCTAAATGCACTAGTTTTGGAGTACCCAACATGCACCATTCGACATCTTTGAAGAGTCTAAGCACCATATGCGGTTTAAACACATAACTACTTATATATAAAATAAGTTTCATTGCTTAACAATGATTTTTAGCACTTACAACCTATCATGTATTTACATTCAGCTAATCCTGATAGGCTCGTAATGATGAAAATTATTCTTTTGTCATCTAAATGATTGTTGTTAATTGTTATGTATTGTTGGTGATCAATGCATAAAGCCTCCTAGCCTCATAGTTTTAGAATGATGTTAATTGAAAAATACATGTCCTATCACAACTAAAGCAGCACTACGGATTTGTCCTTTTGGGGGAAAATCAATATTTTTTAGTGAATGTTTGGTATTACAGCTCAAAAATTCATCCCATAGTTGGAAGTTGATCAAGTTTTGGGTAAAAAAAAAGTAAAGGTAACAAATTAAAAATAAAAAAACAAGAAATCCAAATACCAGGAAGAAGGGGGCGGAGGTTGACCAAGGCATAAGAGAAATGAGTGGAATAAAAGACTTCTTTATTGTGAATCTTGTATGGCCCAAACATATAAGAAGCTGTCTCCATCTGGGTTCCAATTATAAGCAAACAAAAAAGACGTGTGAAATCAATGGATCGAACAAGATTTCAGTAAAGAGAGAGAGGAGAGAGAAACCTTAGACTGGGAGTGACTGCGGCTTGAAGAGGAGATTTGCGCTAAGGAAAATAGATGATTATTCGCCTTAAAATGAAATTGAAGGAAATTTGACAATGGAGTCGCGTTATGCTTCAACATTTCTAGGTCTCGTTTCTATTTTATTCGCCTTTTCTTCATATTAATTATTCATTTTTATTCTATTCCTCAAAACTCCATCATCATTATTTCTTCCTTTTATTTTATTTCTTAAATTACATAACTAATAGAGATAATTGTATAGAATAATAAACTTATAATATAAAATAAATATAATAGTTATCCTTTGATTTATCTGTATTTCATAACAACTCGTTGTCCGTACCTCTCTCCCTCTTATTCTAGCAGCCACTCTCCCTCTCTCGCTCGGTTCCTGTCGCTCGTCTCTGTCGTTTTATTCAATAGAATTGTATAAATTGTGTTTCTATTTGTATAAAATGAGAGAAAATTGTATAAACGCATGCAAATACCTATATTTTTATCTTATACACTTATAATTATACAATATAAATATTTTCCTGCCCAAGTCTTTTTCGACTTTCTCTTTTTATACAAATTCAAATTGTATATAATTTCTCTCTTTCTCGTTTTATACAATTCCATTCAATTGTATATTCCCTTCATTAGTCTCTTTTTGTCTTTCTCTCTTTCTTGTTTTATACAAATTCAAAAATGTATATAATTTCTCTCTTTCTCGTTTATACAATTCAATTCTGCCTTTCTTGCTTTCTCGTTTTATACAATTCAAATTGTATATAATTTCTCTCTTTCTTGTTTCATTCAATTCGTTTTATACAATTCGCTTCAATTGTATATGTAAAGCGAATTAAACATATATAAGTTTGTGATGGAACACAATTATTTATATTTTGCTATAACATTCAAATATGAATTTTATGTTTACTATATGTGAAAATTTTTTATACTTTGATAAATAAAAAGTTAGAATTCGTGAAATTAAAAAAGATCAATGATTCATATTCACAGTATGTTGATAGAATAAGGAGATAATTATACTTATATCTCAAGAGTAATGTACAAATTCCATTAGTCCGTCGTCAAATCATGAACTTAATATCTCAGCTAATCATGATATAGAGGTGAAGAGATAACATATAATCCATCCGAGTTTGAAATTCGAGAATGTACTCGTAGAAATGTCATTGTAAGAATTAACAGAATATTATATATATATATATATATATATATATATATATATATATATATATCTATATATATATATATATATATATATATATATATATATATATATATATAATTTTATTTAATTTATGTTTAACCTTAAATGTATTATATCGTTTTATGAAATAGACACTAGAATATCATAAAGTACTATACAATGCATGCTCTATCAAGATTATTACGTTTGATCTTGAATTGATGTCAAGTGTAGTGATCATATAATAGGCAATGTCATATAGAGGATAATTCACCGATGTATGAAATAAATTTATTATATACTTTGAGTTGTTTAAAAAATCAAGTGTTCTATATTAGTTGTTCGATATGAAATACATTATCAATAAAAGAAATACCGATGATCAATTTAAGGAGATTTATGTATCAAATTTGATAAAATCCACCTCAAGGGATTTGTTTATACTAAATAAATTAATCAATACCTATCTCAAGTAATCATTAAATTTAAATTGGTATTTCTTTAAAAAAAATACGATTGACTAAACGATGTCGTTATTTATTAAGTGTTTTTAAATATGGATTATTATTTTAAAAGATGTTGTTGACACCCAATTTTGATCGACTTATAACTTGTAACACTTCAAAAGTCTATGACCTTAACTAGAGCCTCACATGTTGATATAAGGTTAGTAACACTTTAATAAGTCCTAAAATAATATTAGTAAACCATTTGGGATGTTTTGGAGTCAAGACATCAAGAAACGTCCATGACGTCCGTAAGCTAGTTTAATTTAACTAGTGAAACGTCCTTAGGTTTCGGGAAGATTTAGAGGTGTTGTATGAGGTCTAAAACTTGTAAAATGACTTTAAATACTTAAAAAAATAGTATATAGAGTACAAACGTCTTGGTCCAACCATCCAAAGGGTCGCCCTAGGGGTCCATGGAAGGACCCCAAACTTGGCTTGGCAAGCTGCAATGGCATCAACCAAATAACACATAGGAGAAACAAGTTCGTGTCACAGACATAGATGGACCTTGTTAAAGTTAACTAACATTATAAATATAATTATTATTTCATTCAAAAAAGGTTTCATGCAAGACCCATATTTAGAGTTGAAGATAGATGAAACTAGGGTTGAAAACCCATTTGAAAATTCATTAGAAGGGACTCCTTGAATGGAAGAGAGTTAAAGGATCGATACCATACCTCACATTGAATAAATACTAATGATTTTTTATGAATATAGATGTCCAAACCATCCCTTATTTCATTCCTTGAGTCTTAGATCCAATGGTGACTTTGAGAGAGTTTTCTATAGAGAGGGAGTTTGAATATTTGAAGTGAGGGATGTTTTCTAGGTCTAGGACTTGAAACTAAATTAATATAACTTAAAAACACTAAAAATATTTACCTAGGGTTATAAAATACTTGGGGTGAATTTACACAAAACACCCCAAGTTGGAAACAAACTTCAACAGCTTTTAAAGTTGCCAATCGACGACCCAAGCTAGTGGGCGTCGATGGGTTAATGGCCTGTCCCGCTGGGCGTCGATGTCTTCAGAGAATGCATGATGATGGTATATGTATGGGACCACGCCCCTCTATGGATAGGGCATTTATGGTCCTACGCCCAGTAGACTGCCTCGTCGTTGGAGCAATTTTCTTGGCAGTTTTGTCCACGTCTTGGGCCCCTCATCTAGCGCCCCTTATGGGTCCTAGGTGGGGAGGTGCACGGACTTTAACCCCCTAAACTCGTCTATGTCTTAGGAACATCTCATGCAAGTTTCAAGCAAAATATACACATAAAACTCACTCGAACACCTCAAGACAAACAAGTACTTTCTAAGACACACCTTCCGAACGTCATGGACATTCTTAGTCGATTGACCTCCAAACTTAACAAAACTTCACACACTGCCTAATAACACTAAATTACCTAATTTTAAAACAAAATTAACTCAAGAAACACTCACGAGGATCTAGTTCACCTTAGTTCATTTTGGGTCGTTATGTTCTCCCCCATTAGACTAACATTCGTCCTCGAATGACACTTAAACCTTAAAATCATTAAGGACTCACTTAGCATCACATAAGAAATTACAATAATGATCAAAACACTCAAAATTAACGCATCCACTAGCAAGGAGCCGATATTCACACTTCAAAGACTTTGCCACACTAGCACTTTAGGAAAACTTGCACAATTCAAAATCTTTTTTTATCCTTCACTTATGGAGGAACTACCTTCTCCAAAATCAAACATTCTCATATGCAACACTTTTGCACATATTAAAACTTCTATCAAAGGAAAGACAATTTTTCTCAAAATTCAAAAATCTTATCGTGAATATCATTGTAACAGTGTTAAGCATGCCTAAAATTTCAAAAAATTTATTTCTTTGAGCAATTCATAAAAAAGGCATGATCATATGAAGTATAGTACCATATAAACTCATCTCACAACACATTGAAACCATAATTCGTGAAAAATGCATTTCTCTAAAAAAATTTGTCTCCTTTAAAGTGACTTCAAAACTTCACTGTGTCAGATGCTTAATATTTCAAAAATGGACCTTCCAAGACACTTTAACAGGATGTCATGGCAATATGTGAGACAATACTACACTAACATACTCCAAAGACACTTGGTAGGTTTCACTAAGTGCAATGTGACAGTAGAATCCCGTATTACCTCTCCTAGTTAGTGACCCTTGAGAATTGTCTTGGACTAAGTACATTAAATGCAATTCTACAAAACTCATTCTCCCCCATTTAGGGTAAATCCATCTTCAAGGTCTCATACTTGAAAGCACCATTATGCCTCTCATAAGGTATGAACTCATACTACCCTCAACTCATGAACATCAAGACTAGACATCAGCCTTACAAGTCAAGAATAACACTTTCCTCTTAAGATTCAAGCCTAAACATAATCTCTTAAACACCGCCTCATTCAACTCTTAGGCACTACTTAACTCAATTTCATTGAACAAAACTCCCTTACTAGGTCACATGTCATTCATACATTCAAGTCCTAAAGCTTTAAAATCATAAGTCAAGACATCACTTATTCATAATCATATATACATCAAGTAAGGGACACAAGTCAACCAAGACAAGACACCACATACTTCACTTTTAACTCATAATGCATGTCATTCTAGAAGCATATAGAAACAACCCTAAAATCTTCAAGTCATCCTATATACTCTCAAAACATCATAAATGTGACCAATAAAGACTCATATACTCAAGTAGGAATAACAAAGACTCAACCCTTAGACTATACAGATAAGGCCAAAGTCATAGTCTAACTTGATCACCTAAGACAACATGAGTAGAACACACATACTTTCAAATTGCTAAACATGTATATTAATATCATCATACTTAAAAAATATTCATATTACTTCAAGTAGTTGACAATAAGGCCATGATCATCATATTGCATAAAGTAACGCCAATAAGGTCACATCAATTACAAGTAAAACACATAACACCGCCACCATAAGTGGACCATACCAATCATAATATAATTGAAGTATAAACAACACCAATATAAAGGAAATAGGGCAGCTTACACCCACTCAATCCTCAACACCTCAAACCAATGCCAAATCATCCAATTCAATAGCATAAGACCCTTACCAATGGTCATGAACATCAATTCATCATAAAAACTACAATAATCAATTAACTACGTAAATTAAATGTACATTAATCAATCTAACACAACCTAGAAATCAATTTACTACAATTATTACACCAATGAATAGCCCACATAATACTACTTAAGAATTCATCAACATTAGATCAATATCAAGTAACCCACAACTTAGTTAAAAATTAGAGTTCATCCAAATTCATTATATATTAGGTAATTTAGGTTAAAATCCTCAATACATTAACAATTTAATCCATAATAGATGTTTAAAAACAATTGATGCAATAATCCATGATAGAGTCATGAAATTGGACAATTAAACTTTGATAACATTAGAAAACATCTTGAGAAATGGGATCCTTGATGAAACGAGTTTCAAGGATCAAAATCAATTACTTAATGAAGATAATTGTTCACATTGATGAAGAATCTCCACTTAATTTGTCACCCCAAGCTCTTCCTTGACTTTTGACTTCAATGGAGTCTTAAGGAGTTTTTTAGGATTTTGGGGTTTTGATTTGGAAGAATGAAATATTGTGAGTGTTAAACAATTATATACATGTTTAAAAGAGAAAAAATACCCCTAATAAACCTAAAATACTCTTATTTGGATGTGGGGGGAAATTACAATATCACCCCTCACTTAACACTAAAGTTGCGTGCAGACAGACCACCACCGACGATTGCCCATCGACGGGGCGTAAGTCCATGCATGGGTAATCCTGGACTTTGTTGATGGGTTCAGAGACATGGAACTGGTAGATTATCTCCTCAGTATAAGTACCAAACGACTCCCACCACCTACAAGGCGTCGACCAGGCCACAGGCCGTCGATTGCCATCCGTAGGTGGACTGCCTTGGGCAGTTTTAGCCACCAACATGGGTCCTTCCTCTAGGACACTTGTTTGTTCCTTGGAGATGTTTACCCAGAAGTTTCCAACCCAAACATTACCGTATACGATTTTAGCATCTCTCACATAAATTTAATCCAAAATGAGCACGTAAAACTCAATAAAACATGCTTAGACACACAAGTTTATTTCAAGGCACATCTTTCGAACATCATGAATGTTTGACCTAAAAACTTGAAAAAAAATCCTATATATTCTATAATAACTCATTTAAGGAACATAAAACCTCATGAATCACACATAAACACATAAAACCCCGTATGAGGCACATAGGTGACTTAGTCGTCGAACGTGTTGGTCATCCCATGATGTTTAACATACAATGCACCTAAACTCTTAGAAACTGTCTCAATAACACATAATAGACCTATTTAGGACCTTAGATCATCAAGACAAACATGTTAGTCTCTAGTTCAGCTAAGTTATTTTTGGAGTGTTATATTGGGGTCTTTATATGGATGGTTAAATTAAGTTTATTAGACTTCCCTTAATCCCTAACTAACCACCAAACCCCTTAATTACTTATTTAAGACTTAGTTTAAAATGTGTACAAAATTACAGCCCCATCGACCAGTCAACGAACGATGGATCGTTGGTCCATCGACGGCCAGGTCCTCATTCCGTGTTGCTCATCCATAGTCTTGGTCAGAGACTGTGAAAAGGAGGCCATCCTATGATTTGGCTAAGTTTAATCTAAGAATGGCATCTACGCCCTTTCAATAAACACAAGCTCAATCGTCTGCCTCTCGTGGGTGCACACTGCCCAAGTAGTATTTGACTCCACTTGCAAGGGTCTTCCTTAAGGGTCCTTGGTTTGTCCTTGGGGAATCATACATGGATGTTTCGACCATGATTATACCTAAGCTCATTTTAGACACCCTTCAAAAAAAATTATCATTTTCTGACTCCTAAAAGCTAGTCAAATAGGCCAAGGCATGCTAGTACCTCCTTGAACTACTTTCCCAACGTCGTGGACGTTCTTGGAAGTTTTGGTTCCTAGAATTCCTAAATGACTTATATTCATTTAAATGGACCTTAAAACAGTGTCTAATCCTTATGACATTTATGTTAGGCTGTAGAACACATCTTGGATTTTTGAAGTATTACATTTTCTACCACCCTGACAAAGCCAAGACGGTTTTCGATGTTGTAAGTAATATAATCATGGGTAGTATGTCTCATATAAGTGAAAACAAGAAAGACATAGTGAAAGTTGTTCATAAATTGGCTCATTTGGGTGTTCAATTGAAAGTTTCTCCTAACTGTGGTATTATGGTCCATAATAACTTTGAATCTTCTTTTGTGGTTGTGATGAAGCATAAGGAATACCTTGATCCATCATTGATGAAGTTAAATGAATCAGTTATTTGCAAGATTAATGAGTCATTCTATGAATTTGTAGTATTTGAACTTTGGTTTCTTATTGTTGTCATTCTTTTTTAGCTACATTATGATGAAATATTGAGTAAAATGTTATAGGTGGTGAAAGCATGGATGAAAGGGAAAGTTTGTTATGTTGGTTAGCTTTAATTTTGAATTTCCCTTGAGTGGTATGGTCCACCTTCTTGATGAGAGATTTTACTTGAATCGCATAAATGTGAAGTTACTGTTTATTGTTATTAAGGTCATGAAGGCATGTTAGTTTAAGTAGGATAATGATAAGGTTACTCTTGTTAAATTTATCTTATAAGGCGATTATGTAGAGTAGAAAAGAGTTTATGCTTGAATGAAATTATACTTATTAATTGTTTGTGAAGCATGTAATGAAGTATGTTAAGGATTATATATACTGGACTTATATGATTATATGAAGCATGTAGAGTGTGTGATGTGATGAATGAAGGTCTAGGCATTCATAGAAGTTAAATGTAAATAAAGTGAAGCTTATGTGCAAGAAGTTCTCATATGTACATACACTCACATTTGAATGAATAAATGAAGCTAAGTTAAGTCCTAATAGGAGAGTTTTGGGGTAAACACTCTTTGTGAGTTAAGATGAATTGTTTAGTAGTAACCGCACTAAATCCATGAGATTTCTAAGATATGTTGGTGGATGACTACCATTCGTGAGTTGAGATGTGGTGTTCACTAGTTATCCTTTACGTGTAATACATTATGTTGAGAATATGTGAGAAGTTATGCCTACCACCGAGAGGATATGAATGATAGGTGGATTACACTTCGTGAGTTGAGATGTAGTATTCTAATGTACCTCTTAAGAATAGTACTCCTCGTTAGTAGTGAATGAGTTACTTAGTAGAAATCTCCATATACCTTAACTATGCGCCCGCATAGGTGTATTGATTGGCTAAGCCATGTAAAAGCTGAGAGAATGACCTCATTCTAGGCAAGTGAGGATCCCTCATTCGATAGGGGTTAATATCGGGATTCCGTCTTATATCTCATGGTCTATGTCGGTTAAGCTAACTCCTACAAAAGAATTGATGGAACTATGTGTTCTAAAAGAACTTACTACTTAGGTCAGGTTGTGGTATGAGACGCTATCTACTCATTGCACTAGGTAGGACCTTCCAAAAGAAAAGACTTGGTGCCAAACCTTATAAAAGAATGTACTACTTAGGGTAGGTTGTCGTATGGGACGCTATCTACTCATTGCACTAAGTAGACATTCCGAAAGGGAAGACTTTGGTGGTTTATTGGGTGTCTTTTATGGTCTTGCCATTGATTGAGGGGATTGTTTCTCCCAAGAAAAGGGTAGTCTTTAGGATTGCTTTGGTGTGTATTGAAGGAGGCATATGCTTATTTCCTTCATGTCTTACCTTACTAACTGTTAGGATAATCCCGAGGTAGAAAAACTCTTACAGAAAATGAGTTCACTTTCTCTTTTACTTGGTCTTGGAAGTTCACTCATTTATAATAAGATAGTTCATTGTAATTTCTCAAGTTAGATACATTTTGAATGCTTCAAATGATTTATTGTTAATGCTCAAACAGTTTCACTGTAAATGCTTAAGTATTTCACTGTATTGACAAGTTGTGTTCACTGTAAGTTTTGGAATTTTACTGTAGGTTGTCTCTTTTGGTTTAAAATTATGGAAACTCTTATCTATGTTTTAAATGATGGTTCTTATGATGTTTTTCTTCTAAATTCATGAATGTTTTACTTAATTTGCAAGAACTGTTTTTTTTTAAAAAAATGTCTCTTTTCGCATGTTTTTGCATATGCTATACTTAGTACATCATTTGTACTAACCCCCTACTTTCATATACTCAAGAATTGGTATGTCCTCATATATTCGAGGACATATTCTATTGTTTCCTAGCTTTATTATTCACACTTAATATGCATTTGATTTCAATGTAAAGGGTCGTGTCCCTAAGATATTATATGTCGTGCCTTAAGTTTTGCTTCTTACGATGAGATTTCTTAATTATTTATAAAAGATTTATTTTTATATCAAATATCTTGAAATGTTTTAATTCCGCACTACTTTTAATGTTTTATGTAATGAACGTTTGTTACAGGGCTTTTACAAGACCCCAAAAGGTCAAGTATGCCCGGTTAAGAACACAGCGTTCTCCCTAACTTCTAGGGGGTGCTTTCGGTTCGTGACATACTTGGTATTAGAGCATAAGGATTTGTAAAATAGTTTGAAGTCTAAAAGTTTCACAAGCCACGTCTAGTAGTATATTGGTCATTGGTGTGAGTCGCGACACATCCATGGACAATAGGATATAGGACGATAGAGTTTCAGTTTCTTCATTATTCATGAATTGTGCTATAAAAAATTACTCCATAAGGTCTCTCTCTCTTGTTTTCCCTTTTCCGGTTGTCTTCTAGGTGTGATTTCTTGTAAGGGGAGATGTTTATAAGTTTGGGGGAGAGAAAAGGTGAGTTTTTATGTTAGGATGGTTTTGTGGATAAAAGAGTGAATGTGAAGGTAAGTTTTAAAATTTGGGATGTGATTCCATTCATGACTAGGTGTGAATTATGAGGTTGGGAGTGTTGTGATGAGAAACTTTATGGTGATGTAGTTCTGACAATAGTAAGAGTTATAAGAATGAATAAAGTTCTTTTGAGAATAAATGAGTTATTTTGTGATTATGTTCAATGATTGTAGATGTGCTTTAACGTGTGAATTTAAGGAGATGTTGCGAGAATGTGGAGATGTATAAGAAGATGATGGAAACTCCATTGTGTGACTAATGTTTCATTGTTGTTGTTGTGATTGGTCGATGTTGTGGTGTAGGCTTACACTAAGATAGAAATGTGGTACGAATATCTAGTGAGGAAGTTTTGTTCCATGAGATTGTGTTAAGTGTTGACTAAGAGTTGAATGAAGTGATGTTTAAGAGAGTTTGTTAAGGCTTGAATCCAACAAGGGAAGTATTATGCTTAACTTGTAAGATTGATGTTTAATCTTAAGGTGTATGAGTTGAGGATAGTGTGAGTTCTTACCTTGTGAGAGGAATAATGGTGATTTGAAGTATGAGCCCTTGAGGATGTCTTTACCCTATATGGGGGAGAATGAATGTTGATTAAAATGGCATGTATGTACTTAGTCAAAGATAATCCTCAAGGGACACTAAATGGGAATGGGAGTATGGGATTCTACTCTCACATTGCACAGTGAAAATTACCAAGTATATTTTGAGTAAGTTATTATAGTCTTGTCTATCATATTGTCATGTCATCTTGATAAAGCTGCTTGGAAGGTGAATTATGATATTTTCAAGCATGTGACAGTGATGTTTTGAATTCACCGTATTGAACTTCAAATTTTTGAGAAAATTGCATTTTTCATGAACAAATATTTCAATGTGGTTAGAAATGATGGTTATAAGAATGTTAAATGTTGGAGAAAGAAGTTCCTCCACGAGTTAAGAAATGAAATTGAGATTGAATTTGTGAAGTTTTTCAAATTTTCCTGTGCAGTGATATTCCTTGTATGTTTTGTGGGTTTTGAGAAATTTGTTTTGTCTTAAATTGTCGTTTCAATGTATGAAAAAGTTTTGTATATGAGCATGTTTAATGTTGGATAAGGTAGTTCCTCCATAAAGGAGGGTTAAGAATGAATTTTGATTTCTTGAAGTTTTGCTAAAAGTGTGTGTTGGAAGTGTTTGAAAGTGTGAAATGGTGATACTTGCTAGTTGATGCTTTTATTTTGTGTGTTGACCATTTTTGAAATGTGTTATGTGATTCTAAGTGAGTCCTTGTTGTTCTTAAAGTTTAAGTGTCATTCGAGGACGATTGTTATTCCAAGTGGGGGAGAATGTAACGCCCCAAAACGAACTAAGGTGAACTAGAGCCTCATGAAATTTTCTTGACTTATTTTGAAGTTAAAATGATTTAATTTAGTGTTATTAGGCAGTGTGTGAAGTTTGGTTAAGTTTGGAGGTCAAACATTCAAGTACATCCATGACCTTCGGAAGGTGTGACTTAGATAGCGCTTGAGACTCTTGAGGTGTTTGAGTGAGTGTTATATGTTTGTTTTTCTTGAAACTTGCATGATATGTTCCTAAGAACGAAAAGAATTAATTTAGGGGTTTAACGTCCGGGCACGACCCCACATAGGACCCAGAAGTGGCCCTAGATGAAGTCCCCAAGACTTGGACCAAACTGCCAAAGCATTGACCAAACGACGATCCTAAGGACGGTCGTTGGTCCACCAACGGTCAGGCGACCTAGGGCATCGATTGACCCTGCAATTCAGGATGTAAAGGATCCATTTGGAGGTAAGTATCAACCAAAGAGACCTAATAAATGGACCGTTGGTGGACAGATGGTCCGATGGTCCCCAACCGTTTATGGTGCTGTCCAAAAGCTGTTGAAAAATCTGCCAAGTCATTGGTTGTTTAGTAAACTTACCCCAACTCTTTTATGACCCTAGAACGTTATTTTTAGATTTTATTAGATATATTAAAGTGTTCTAAACCCTATGACCTCATTTTAGACCGCTTTTCCTAAAACCCAAAACCCCTCTCCCTTCGAATTCTCTCTCAAGTCTCCATGGAAGCTAAAAGTGAAGAAGTGCTAGGAGGGCTGTTGGTGGTCGTTTCTTCATTAAAAATCTTTGGTATTTAATCAATGTGAGGTATGGTATCAATCCTTGAACTCTCTTCCATTCAAGGAGTCCCTTCTAATGAATTTCCAATATGAGTTTGCAACCCTAGTTTCTACTATCATCAAATCTAAATAAGGGTCTACCATGAAAAAAATTCTAATTAATTAATAATGGTATTCATAATTTTAGTTAATGATTTTATAGTTAAAACTTCAATGAAATGATATTAAATCTTTTCACCTCATGTTGGCTTAAGAAATGGGTTAAATGAGCATGAATTGGTAGTCTTTGAATTTTTGTTTCTTATTGTTGTTATTCTTGTTTAGCTACTGTCCAAGGGGCATTAGTATGATGAAATATTGTGTAAATTGTAATAGGTGATCAAATCTTGGATTTAAGGGCAATTTGATTATGTTGTTTAGCTTTAATTTTGAAATGCTCTTCGGTAGAATGGCCAACCTTCTTGTTGTCGGTGTTTACTTGAATTGTATCAATATGAAGTTACGTGTTTATTGTGAATGAGTCAATGAAGGCTTGTTTTTAAGTAGGATGATGATAATGTTACTCTTGTTAAATGTGTCTTATGAGGCGATTATGTGGAGTAGACTAGACTGTATATTTGAATGAAGTTATCCTTATGAATTGTCTATGAATCTTGTTATGAAGTATGTTAAGGATAATTTATAAAGGACTTATATGATTATATGAAACATGTAAAGTCTGTGATGTGATGAATGAAGGTCTAGGCATGTATAGAAGTTAAATGTAAATGAAGTGAAGCTTATGTGCAAGGTATGCTCAAATGTACACACACACACACATTTGAATGAATGAATGAAGCTAAGTTAAGTCCTAATGGGGATTTTTTTGGGTGAACACTCTTTGTGATTTGAGATGAAGTGTTTAGTATCAACCGCACTACATCCCATGAGGTTTCTATGATAGGTTGGAGGATGAATGCCCTTCGTGAGTTGAGATGTGGTGTTAACTAGTTATCCTTAACCTACAGTTTATAATGTTTAGAATCTACGGGAAGTTATGCCTACCACCGAGAGGATATGAAGGAGAGGTGGATTACACTCCGTGAGTTGAGATATTGTATTCCAATGTACCTCTTGTGATGCGTACTCCTTGGTAGTAGAGAACGAGTTACTTAGTAACAATCTCCCTATCCCTTTACTATGCACCCACATAGGTGTAGCTATTGGGAAAGCCATGTAAAGCTAAGAAAATGACCTCATTCTAGGCAAGTGAGGATCACTCATTTGATAGGGGTTAATATCGGGATTCCATGTCTTGCTCTCATGGTCTATATCGGTTTAGCTAACGCCCACAAAAGAATTGATTGAACTAAGTGGTGGTATGGGATGTTATATACTCATTGCACTAGTTTGGACCTTCCAAAGGGAAGTCTTGGTGACAAACCTTTTAAAAGAATGTATTAATAAAGGTAGGTGGTG
This sequence comes from Solanum habrochaites, assembly GCA_027704765.1. Lineage (NCBI taxonomy): Eukaryota > Viridiplantae > Streptophyta > Magnoliopsida > Solanales > Solanaceae > Solanum > Solanum habrochaites. The sequence continues at coordinate 44,429,621 of JAKWJA010002497.1, read as the reverse complement.
GTATGGGATGCTATCTACTCATTTGACTAACTAAGCATTCCGAAAGGGAAGACATTGTTGGTTTTTCTGGTGTCTTTTAAGGTCTTGCCATTGAATGAGGGGCTTGTTTCTCCCGATCAAGTAAGACGAAAGTGGTAGTCTTGAGGATTGCTTTGGTAACCTTCCGAAAAATTACATGTGTAGTGAATAGCCCTATAGGTCTTTTAAATTATGTATTGGGAATACATAGGAATTCCAATTCCTAATATTGAGAAATATTGGGCATAGAATAGAAAATTGGCTAAGGAGTATTAGCCGATTTTTATATAATACCCAAATAAGCGAACTATTTGGCATAGTAGAAAATATTCTCTTAAAGGGTGTTAGACAATTTTTCTAAGTATTAAAGAGATTGTTTAAGAAATGTACTTGCTATGAAGACCCTAAGCTAACAACCTCATAATTCAACAGATTATATAAGAGACATCAAAGTGTCAAGCCAAGGTGTAATAGTACATGACCACTTAAAATTATCATGTAGATTAAGCAGTGCCCAAAGACATAGTGAGGATCCTTGGGACAATACGTAAACATACCAAATGAACCATCAAGAATTGTTTGTTAGTAAAGCACAAGCAACACATGTGCAAGCCCATGGTCAAGAACATGGGGAGAAATAGCCAAGTAGGGGCCACCCTAACCGAATTAGGTTAGGGTAGTTAGAGGGCAGGAGTGCACAAGGGTTTCACCATGTGGGGCCAAGATCTCTAACTAACTCTAGACTCTAAATAACTGACCAAACTAGCTTACAATAACCTGGGACAAAAGAAAAATAAATTATCGAGTACACCCGACAACCTAAGACTTAATTGGGTGACACTAACCTAGTAACTAGTTAAAGAGACAACCTAGTACCTAACCTAGGATGGTCCAAAGGGTTAGTTATGGTCCTAACGACTTAAGGGTACTTTATTAATTACCCTAGGTCACCTAATTATTAATATTAGAAACTTAATTAATTATATTAAATGGTCAAACCGAAATCCGTACACTAACCTAGTATAACTCAAGAAATATCCTAGTACATAACCTAGGATGGTCAAAAAGGGTTGGTTATGGTTCCAATTACTCAGGGGTACTTTTGTAATTATCCTAGGTCCCTTTATTAATTAAATAAATGAATTAATTAACTAAGGAAAAATTCGAAAGCAAGGCCAAAATTCTTAGAAAAAAATTCAGATTTGACTAATTGTTAGGTTTTCCTATTTTTAGTCAATCTAGGAGGGTCTTATTAGTAATTAGTTAATTAATTAATTTATTTAATTTTATTAACTAGCCTAATTTGAATGAGTAAATATAAGTTCCTAAGACTTAAATTTTCATTTGGATCCTATCAACTTAGAGAGTGTCTAGATTAAGACACTTCTCGTATTCGGACTATCAAGATCGACTAAATGAGAGTGTGGCTGACATGGTAAAAGAACAAATCAGCCACACTTTTCTGGACCCCTTCTTTTACTAGATTTAATTCCACTCCCAGCAGGTTACGTTTAAACACTAAGAAATTCACGAAGCAAAACAGTAAACGAACGAAAGAATAGCAGAAAAGTTTCTCTCGATTTCTCTTAGACGATTTCAAGGTTTTCTTGAAGGTTTCGTGCAAGGTGATCTATGTAGATTTAATTCTACATAAGGTATGGGTTTTTTATCTCATGGAATTCTTTATCCAATAGACTTTTCAAACGTTTGAATTCATGAACTTCGAAACTAGGGTTGTTCCCCAATGATATTGTTGAACGCCAATCTCCCTAGTATTCCTTGTTTTCGATTCTATAAGTATATGTAATCTTGAACATGTTGTTGGCATGTGGTGCTAAATGATTTTTTTAATTTCTTTATTTTTTAATTACTAATGAGGTCTATAGATTGGATTCGAATGATTTGAGTGTTAGTTACACGAATTAAGGAATGATATAATGTTTATTTCTGTTTCGAGAATATAAAGTTACTATAAATAATCATACAATTTAGTTACTGTTAAAATGTTACGTTTTTGACTGGTACATATTGGGGAATCACTATCTTACATTCATGAAATTCATTGATGTGGTTAGTGATGACATAATGAATGTTGTTTAAGTGAATGTTTGGTTTATCCCAATAAAATGGCTAACGATGTCTTGCCCAAAAAGTTGAATGAAATTGGCTTACAATATTGCTTTCAATGAAGGATGGAAAGAATGGATAATGGCTAATGTAAACCCACCTAATCATGGGTAAGTTAACTTTTGAATTCATAACAAATGGTATGCCAATCATTGGGACAGGTCTCAACATACATTTTCAAAATGCACTATGAACATTGTAACTACATTGAACAAAGTTCTAAACGTTTATAAAGAATGGTATAAAGCTAAGAAAAGACATGAAACAAGTTAAGGTGAGGAATAACATAATTAAAATTCTTAAAATTATGAAAGTGACCAGAATGCGGTGTTAAAGGAAGTGACACAAGTCTCAATTACACCTACGACAACTATGTTAAAGATACTCACAAAAGATGGTGTTAATAATCGTGAGACAAGTCTCAGTAACACCGAAATGATAATGTAAGGGTAAATTTCACATTTCATCAAGTAAAGATAGGTATGACCGGTTATCAAAAGAATTAAGTAACCTCATAACTAGAAGCAAGCTTCCGTAATGTTTGAGTTAACTCTAAAAGATTTAAAGAAAAAGAAATTGAGCAAAGCACTGATAGACTCGCAATGAGCTTGTGCCAGCACATGTAAGTCTCATGAGATGAGTCTACCACAAAGGCGTATAAGTAGTCTCCGTATGTCTCCTAGTCTTCAAACTATTTTGCCAACATAGTAACTAGCCAGTGGATTCCACATAAGAGAGCTAGGTATGATGTGGTTTCACTTTGGCCGGTGACTCCACCACTTTTTGGTGTGGGGAAGCCACCGCATTTCATGTTTATCTTTCATGATCTATGTCTATTAAATGCTAAAAGAAAGTATTCGGTTCACTTTAGCCGTGAAACACCTCTTTCTGGTGTGGGGAGAACACTGGACTTGGTTTTACTTTAGCCAGTGAACCACCACTTTTAGGTGTGGGGCAGACACTGGATTTCATGTTAGCTCACATGATCTAAGTTCACTTTGATCGGTTATTCACCCCTTTTCGATGTGGGACAGACACTAGATTTTATGTTAGCTCGCATGATCTTAATTCTAGAGATGTCCTTAATAAGGTAATAAAGAAAGAAGAAGAGATGTATGTTCAAAGTGAGCTAAGAAATTAAGAGCCCAATCGTCAATGTTTGATAAGAATGGAGTTTTCATCAAATAATGGGCATAACCAATAATGATTTCTTTTATCATGAAAATGGGCATAGCCAAATAACAAATGGCTGATAATGACTTCTTATATTATGCTAATAAAGGTGAGTAAAATGTAATGGCTAATCAATTCCCTATGATCTCCCTAATATGAGAAATGATGAAATAACTGGCCTAGCCAATAAAGATTGGCTTATAATATGTTCCTGCCGAACAAATCTATAATGGAAAGAATAACTTGTTGTAAGGATAGCCAAATCATTTCCTTAGTCCTTGGATTACTTACATGATTCATTGTAGGCATGGGACTATAATGAATACTTTCAATAGTATGTAAAACATATGATCAAAGGAGATCATTTAACTACATAGCAACAATAAGAAAAAGACTGGGAAGAAAACTAAGTGTCAAAAAGAGTCTCTCGGGTTTGGGACATCAAATTTAAAATTTTTTGCTCGAATTGTTATAAAATTATGCTGATGATTCTATGGTATTGTATTTACATCAAAAATGAGTTGTGTGCTCTGAATGCATTAAAATACGTCATATTCATACCATAATTCACAAATAACGAATTACGAAAGTCTAGTGATGTTATTTTCCAAAAATTGTGTGCTGTTATAGGAAGAGCTTTCCTTTATCATGCATAGTATTTATGTGTATGTGTGAATACACCCATACTTAGTACAAGTGTGTGCTAACCCTATACTATTTTAATGTTTATAGGTGCTGGTCAGAGAGAAGGTTGAAGACTCATTGAAGCAGTTTGGATTGTCGTTCTCCAGACTTTGGTAGGTCCTCTTGATGTTCGAGGATGCTAAACTATTATATCTGGCCTAGTACTTTAGACATAGCTAGTTGATGTTGTCCCTAGTGTTTCTTTTAAGATGTTTATTTCGAAGCTTTGTACTAAGGCCATTTTGGCAAACTATTATATTATATATTGATATTTTTATTTCAATTGATCCATCAATTGTAGATGGTTGTTTTAGTTTGAGCTTATTAGAATATTACTCTACATAGTAATTATATGAAGTCTATGTATACTTCATTATGTGTTAAAAGTTTTAAATTTTCCGCAAATTTAACAATATGATTGTGATGAAATCTAAAAAGAGGCTTGTCTGCAACCGTTGAGAGGTTAACAATGCCGGTCATATTCGGACTCCAGAATCCGGGCGTGACAGCTTTGGTGTGTATTGAAGGAGTCATATGCATACTTCCTTCATGTCTTACCGTAGTGAATATTAAAATAATTCCGAGGCAGGAAAACTCTAACGAAAAATGCGTTCACTTTCTCTTTCGTTTGGCCTTGGGAGTTCACTCATTTAGAATAGGATAGTTCATTGTAATTGCTCAAGTTGAATACATTGTGAATTCGTCAAATGATTTGTTGTAAATGATCAAATGGTTTCACAGTATATGCTTAAGTAGTTCGATGTTATGACAAGTTGAGGTCACTGTAAGTTTTGGAATTTTATAGTAAATGGTAACTTTTGGTTTAAAATTATGGAAACTCTTATCTAAGTGTTAAACGATGGTTCTTATTATATTTTGCTTCTAAATTCATGAATGTTTTATTGAATTTTGCATGGCATTTTATTTTATTAAAATGTCCCTTTTTGCATGTTTTTGCATATGCCATACTTAGTACATTATTTGTATTAACCCCATACTTTTCAATGCTATAAGTATAGGTTGGAATCATTTTGAATGTTGAAGTCTAGAAGGTGAATCTTGGGAAATTAAGTCTCTCAAGAATTGGTATGTCCTCATATATTCGAGCACATAATCTATTATTTCCTATATTTATTAATAAGACTTAATAAGTATTTGATTTCAATGTAAAGGGTCGTGTCCTTATGAAATTATATGACGTGTCTTAAGTTTGTCTTGTGACGATGAGATTTCATAAGTATTTATTGAAGATTTCATTTATATATCAAATGCCTTGAAAAGTTTTAATTCCGCACTACTTTTCATGTCTATGTAATGAACGATAGTTAAAGATATTGAACAAGACCCCAAAGAGTTAAGTATACCCGGTCACGAAATGAGGGTTCTCCCTAAATTCTAGGGGGTTCTTTCTGGTCGTGACATCAACATAATTAGTGAAATAGTTAGGGTTTTAACTAGGGGTTAAGGGTTGGTTAATTAAGTTAGTTAAGTGGTTGTATAAGCTACCTAAGTCTATAGAAGAGTTTATCAGAGTCCATGGTCAAGGGCATTATGTCTTCAAGAACATCACTTTTCTCCATCAATCCTCAAGAAATTAACAAAGTATTGGAACCTTTCACCTTTTGGGATTCCTTTCCCCAAAGGGTTCTTCCAAATTGATTTCTAAAATATGATATAAACATAGGTTTCTTTCTAATCCTAAATTTTTCTTGATTTATAATGATTATTATTGATTTATTATGATGTATTGTTATTAAATTATGGTATTTCTTGATGTTAAACCTAGTATGTGGAAGAGGTGATGAATTGACCTCGCTTCCCTAACCCTAGGTTGTGAACTCATGTTGAATTTATTAGTGTTGATGCAATTGACTTAGTTCTTGTGTTAATTGCTATCGCATGATATTATTACGACTATTTTAGAATTCAATTTATTTCTTTATGGTATGATCATAAATGATGGATTTTGAAGGAAAATTGGTAAGAGTTTTTGATCTTGAACCTTTACTTCAATCGTGATGGCTTGTATTTGGTGATAAAGTTCAATTGAAGTATATCTTGTGAAGAGATTAAGTAGGTGTTGGTATGATGATGTATTCTAAATTTATTTATCATGTGAAATGTGAGATTATGATTAAGACGTGATGATATAAGGTTGGTTGTGAATTACATATGATCCTTATTATTACATAATGAAGATAATGTGTTAAATCTCACATATGTGGGTTCTATTGTAAGGATACTATCATGCCATTTGTAATAAAATAATTACTAATACTATACAAGGGGTTAGTCTCATATGGATTAACTAAGTTATGATTGTTAAAGGAAAACTTAATGACATATCAAAAAGGACTCTAGCTTAGAACCGAGTGAACTAGTTGTGAGGAGTGTCCGTTCCCTAGTAGGGAAGGTAGGTTCACTATTTTAATCATGAAATAGAGATTACAATGCCAAATTCATAAAGAGAATCTCAAACATGCCTCCTAGTTCTTTAACTATGTTGCCTCCATAGGAATAGTAACTAGTGCATCCACCTAGATGCTATGTTCATGTTAGCTTCTACTTTGGAAAGTAGACCACCTTGTTTCTGTGTAGGGTTTCATGACACAGAATTCCACATTTAGCTTATGTGGTCTCTATCATTTAAGGCAAGTGTTCCTTAAAGTAAAATGTAGTAATAAAGTGAACACTAACTAGGGTGACCTACGTGGTTTGACTTAGTCTAGGGAGGGTATGGGACTCTACCTATACATTGCACTTGTTATCCTTGAGGGAAGTCCTAGAAGGTTGTTCTTATGTACTTATAAAGTAAATTCTATTCATATGTTTACTTTAAATGTTGATGATCCTATAGAAAGTTAGTTTCACTTATGAACATGCTATTGTTCTATATTTCTAAATATGATGATGACTACTCTTGAGGTTATGTTATGTAAGGCTAGGCATTGTTTTTGGTCTTTTTTTTGGTTTACTTGATTGAGTGAATACATGGGACTTTAATTGGTCATTGCATTTGTAGACTTGATGGTTTGTTATGAGTAAGGGTCTTGCATATGTTGTAATGTTATAAACTCTTATATATGTTTGTTGTTATAACATGATGTTTGAGTTTTTTGGTTATGTACTAAAATATACTATTAGACATGTTGACATGGTTATATTTAATGATATCGGTCTTGTGTTAAGGAATATGTGATGATTGGCTTGTATGGGTTCTTAGTTGTGCATAAGTGTTTTCAAAGTAACTTAGCATTGTTTTGAATAAACATTCCCTTTAAAATGATTTCAAACGTTTTACGTGCATGTTTCCATACTTAGTACATGTGGTGTATTAACACATATTTCTATGTTTCTACACTTATGTAGGTTTCGGATGTTGAGATTTTAGGGGGACATTTGATGAAGACTTTCTCATTCTCCATGTTTTGTAGGTCCTCACCATTGAAATGGCGATGCCACTATGTAGCTAGTAGAAGTTGTTATAGTCTAAAGAAATTTAGTTTCCTTCTCTTTCATCTGAAGACTATTATTGTATAAGACTAAATTTGGTTTATGTTTTATTGATGTATGGGCTATGCCCAAATGTTGTACTCATTCTATATGGGTGATGTCTTCATGTCTTATGTCAGGGGTCTTATGATAACTTTGGATGGGGGAATTTCTAGGGAAATGACTTCACTGTAAGTTGTAAAGAAAGTGGTACATTATTATGTTTCTTCAGTCCAGTGTAAAGTGCAGTTTGGTGCTAAAATTATGAAAGTTTTACATTTTATGCTAAATGATGATTTATATGTTGTTTTACTTCTATATTAATGAAGATTTTACTTATATATCAAGAAATATTTATTTTAATTAAAATGACTGCTTTTGCATATTTTTGCATATGCCATACTTAGTACAATGTTTGTACTAATCTCATACTTTTCTATACTCTATAAGTATAGGTTGGAGGTAAGTGAAAGTTTAGAAGGCAAGATTTGGAAGTTTAATTTGTCAAAACTCGGTATGTCCACATTTATTCGAGGACATAGTCTATGTTTCTTTAGCTTTAGTAAGACTTGTATAAGACAATTATGTATTTTTTTTTCAATGTAAAGGGTCGTGTCCCTAAGTTATTTAAGATGTGTCATTAATTTGGTTTGTAACAACGAGACTTATTCCTTAGTATTTTATAAAAGATGTTTCTTCTTATTCTTCTTGTGAAAAGTTTTATTCCCGCTCAACTTTTCATATCTCATGTAATGAATGATATTTAAGAGTATTTTACAAGACCTTCGAAGGGTCAAATACGATTTGTGACTACTCAACAATGCTCTCTTCATCTAGAGTGTACTTGCTGGTCATGACAGATAGCTTTAGAAGAAAGGCATATCCTCTCCTAATGTTAGCTTGACCTGTATGCAAGGTGCATATCATGTTATCATGACTTGCATTCAAAGTGCATTTAATGGAATAATTTTGAGCTAAGTTTCTCATGATAGCTTCGGGTTGAGGATTCATGGTACCCTATTATTTGCTTGCATCTATATTATTGATTGCATGGTGGTTAGGTTGGTTCTTGCGTATCCTTCTTTTTTCAACTTGGATTCGGTTAGTCTAGAAAAGTACTTAGTATGGGTAGTAGTATGGGATTCTATCCATACATGGAACAATTATGACTTGAAGCTACCTTTTACAAGACCCTTATATGTAGTATCTTTAGCCTGGGTAGTGACTATAATTACATTCCATGACATGATTAACATAGAGTCACGATCGGAATCTAGACCCCAGACGAGACCGGCGTCGTTGACCTCTAAGAGGTCTCAGACAAGCCTACATACGTCATTCTTACTTCATCTAGGTTAATTTTAGAGGAAATTTTGTACTTTTTATCTTCTATTTCATCATAAACATTTTAAACTTGATATCATAGGCGTTCACAAATCAACCATCTAATATAGAGATAATCAAATGAAAGAAACAATTCATAATTGCATTAAAAGTATTTTTGCCAAAACGGCACCAATAAAAAGTGTGAAATAAAAGTGGAAAGAAACACTAGTGGAACATGTTCCACTAGCTAAAGCCTACATCTAAGATAGATAAACAGTAGACAACCTCGAAAGCATGAGGGCCTACCAAGTCCAGATGAAAGCTTCACGTCCAGATAGCTGCAACGTCGTACTGTAAGATCTAACGTCCACCTGTGCCTGCACTTATAAGTAGATATTAGTATGGAATGAGTAAATACTTGTACGAAGTATGGGTATATGCAAGCACACACCAAGGACATACAAGAGAACGAATAGCTCTTTCCTAACAACATGATTTATGGAAAGTAAAGTCAGTGGACTTGGAAAATTTTGATCAGGTAAGTCAATGGACCTGCAAAATTTGGATTTGGAAAGTCATGCCATGAGTGTAACATGCATCATCAAACTTATCATTTTGCAAATAACACATAACATATTTCACATATCATATCACGTAGTTCATATCATTCTTTCATATTCCATGAGACCTTATGATCATGGACTTGACGTTAGGTTTTCCAATAATTAGGGCTCAACATATGGGACCTCAACTAGGGATCCTTCTTTAGTAAACACAAGGCTGCTTCATTCATTCATACGTACTTCTTTTTTCATTCTTTCATATACTACTGCAACCACCAGTCATACCTGGGATGTAGTTTTTGACTCTCATCGGGTTTGCTGTGCAATGACCAAGAATAGCCTAGCATCATTACTTTAAGTCTATCTCACCCTTTGATTATCCTATCCTTACAACTTTGGTATAGTTCATTTCATGATGTGCATCATTTGAGGCTCGCCTCATTCATTCTTTGGAAATGTTAACTTTAATCGACATAGATCATGTGAGAATCATGAAATCCAGTGTCTACCCCACACCGAAAAGAGTTGGAATCACCGGCCAAAGTGACCCAAAACATGCTAGCGGACAAGGGAATTGAACCCCGCCAGATCCATATATTGGTAGTATAGGTTTGAAGACTAGGAAATATAAGGAGAACCATACCCGGCATGACGAACAGTCTCATCTCATGAGAGTTAAGTGAACCTCCGTCTTTCCCAAAAGAAGGCATCACCGCTCATAGCTAGTCTATCGGTGCTCAGTATAAAGTTCCATTACATTCAACTCATATGTCATGGAAGTTGGCATCAAGTATAAGGGCATCATAGATCAATAGATGATTTCTCATCTCATCATTAGTATTATGTGTGGTAATCTTTATTCTTTTATTAGAGTGTTAATAGAGACTGGTCTCTTCATTAACATTACACTCTCATAGATGAGTATGTTTTGGTAACATTTACTTAGGCTAATTTTATATTGCTCTCATCTTTTACATTAGCCTCATATCATGTTGTCACCACATTCATTAACATTAGAACATTTTCTCTTCATAATTATTCATCCCTTTTTACGTGAATGTTTATTTCATCATATGCCAATGCACTTGGCCATTTGGTGTGTTTCACACACTTACTTATCCTTCTAGGGATTCATCATTTCATTGTTCATTTCATCATTTCATTGTTTATTTCATCATTTCATTGTTCATTCCATCATTTCCTTGTTCGTTTCATCATATGCAAATGTAGTTGGCCATTTGGTATGTTTCACACTCTTAGTTAACCCTTCTAGGGTTTCATCAAGTCATTGTTCATTTCATCATTTCATTGTTCATTTCTTAATATGCCAATGAACTTGGCCATTTATCGTATTTTACACTCGTACTTAACCATTTTTCATCATTTCATTGCATACATTTTAGGTTAACTTATTTTTAAATGTATGCTAGACTTATGGGTCTACACATACAAGCCATGAGACTTCATTCATAGTTTGTTTATGTTATTCATATCTTCGTAAGATTATGTAGTACAATACTTATGCATCTTGTATGTATTGTGAGAACTCAACTTAGATCTAAGTAGATTGCATTATTCTTGAACATTTAATTCAAGTATGACTTATGCATGAATACGGAAATTTGGGCAAGGGAACCCAAGTTTGAATCCCTTTGATAACACTTTCATATTTCCTTGATTTTATTTTTAGTCCGCATGACATTGGGACCCTAGATCGATCCCCAACTTCAACATTTCTTTTTAGTTACTTTTCTTTAGAAATTCTCTCCTTTGGCCGAGGGGTTGTGGGTTCGAACCCCCACACACCCTTTTTATTTTCCTTGCGCATCTGACATTAACAAAGAGGTTATGGAATCAAAACCCCACAACCTCTCTTTATTTTTATTTTATTCTCTTGGGAACTAAGAGGTTGTCGGTTCGAACCCCCAAAGCCTCCTTATTTTATATTCATTTAGATGTTGACTATCTATGCGTTGGCAGTGAGGTTGTCGGATCGAGCCCCCACAACCTCACTTTGTTTTCTTATATTTTTCCTTTCTCCTTTACTCTCCTACACAACCTTGATGTTGTGGTTTTGATTCCCACGCCTCACATTTCCTTCTTTTTATTTTTCTTTCACTTCACTCGCTGCCTGGATGTCGTGGTTTCGATTCCCACGCCTCCCATTTTATTTTATTAATTTTTGTACTCTACATTTTCAACCATCATACCCCATATCGATTCCCCTTGACCCCACTTCCGTTTTTGCGATTTTAAGGCAGTGTACGGGTGAGGTCACAAGTTCTAATCCTGGTGGCCTCATCCCTTTAAATTCAAAGAAATTTCCAGATTTATTCATCATTATTTAGCCTAAACCAAACTCGTAAGTTTGCTGGAATTTAGTCATTTGTTAGCTTATTTTTCACCAACATCTTCACTTAAAATCTTAGGGAAGTTCATAGATCATTTAACACTTCTTGGGATGCATTTCCATAGATTCTTTTAGACAAAATATTGATACTAAAATCAGAAACACTTCCATTTTAATGAACATCATGATTTAGATAGCTTTAACTTGTTCTTATACTTTAATAGAAACTATTTGTAGACATAATGTCGCCTTCGCTAGAGACATAGTCAAGATATCTTGAGAAAAGATTCATCAAAAGAGGATATATACAAAAACATGACCACTTTAACACATGTAAGCAATCATAATTTTACTCTTGACCCTTTTATATTTATTGCGACTCAAGTTTTATTGAGGATTTGTACAAGGAGCTGCTGACTTGCCATGACAATACTGACGATTTGCAAGTTGATTTTGAGCTTCAAATGCTGAAGGATTTTTGAAGTTGCTATCAACCTTCTAACTTTATTTATTGGAACTTTTAGGTCTTCCTCAAAAATTATATCCCAATAAAAATTTTCAGCAAATCTCAAAAATGATCTTCCATCTTGACTTGCTGTAGATAGAACATGTATTGTGAATTTTTGAGATATTCTCAAAATGTTGTCCAAGTGTTTATTAAAAGAAGAAAGAGGAATCACAGTGGGTATACGACCGAGTTGTCGTGGCGTTACATATCCTGCTGCCTCAGGAATAAGGTCAAATCTAGTTTTTATCCTGTAGATGATGAATATTACAAAGAACATGAGAGATTATTAGTAGAAATTTTACAATATGAACATGATGAAATATGAAAATGGTACTCCTTGTTATGTTCAAAGCCTAAATATAAGATATATCACATATTTGGGAAGGACAACCCCATGAAGTAAAATAGGACTGTAACACATACAAGATTAACCTAATGACACCTTTTACAATGAACAACTCAAAAAAACAGTTTTTCTTCTTTTTTTTAAAATGGAAAGACTCTTCAAAAAAGGTTTAGAAAATATTAAGGAGAGGGTGCTTGGTAACTTTTTTTATTTCCTTTTATTTTTGAAAAACAAAGAATGTGATGAGACAATCAAATTTTTATTACAATGGTTACCAACAATAAGGGTTACAGGTAAATCTCTCATTCTCTTTTTCTAATTAACATTGAACTTAAAGTAATTCTTACATTTTCTAGTGGTACCTCAAACATACTTAAGTTTCAACAAAATTTATTCATCTTACCTCAAACACAGGTTTTGAAGTGAACCAATCCTCATGTTTCAAGTGACCTTACGACAAAGACTGATCCTATTTCACACACATTTGAAACATTTGATTTTAGGACATTTTTTAAATTGCACTACAACTCCAAGAATGTTCAATGTATACAACTGTGATACCAAATGCTTCACCATTATGTAAATCTCCACTTATGTGAGAACATTTGGAATGAGATTATACATGGATTGTCAATTGGCCTGTAATTTAGGCTTAGAAATGGGTAGGATATTTATTTGCGATAAGAGTCACTTAATTCCTCCTTGAGCGTCACAAATAATTTGTTCCCTTAATGATTGATACGCCTTTGGCGTCATATCGTCTTCATTGTCCTCTCCTTTTTCAAATTCTTCTGAGTTCTCATTTTTAGGAGCTTTTCCTTTCCTTTTTTTTACCCCCTTTGTTTCGACTTCTTTTTAATCCTTATTTCTTGGAGTTTTTCTATTATTTCACCTGTTTCTTTTGGCTTCTTGTATGTCCTCACTTCTTCTATCTTTTCTTTTGTTTGACTCTATTATTTTGAATTTTTCTCCTCTTTTGTCGGAGGATTTTCTTTTCATCTTTCACTGAACTTGTTGCGGTGTTTTTGACTCTCTTTACTTCTTTCAACTTTTTTCTTTTTCCACAAGTATTTTTTTCCTACACTTTGGGAGAGTTTGTATCTTTTGTCTTTTGCTACTTCAAACATTGATCTTCTCTTATAATTTGCACAATCTTGGTGCACTAAAGAAGGTTGGTCCAAAAGAGGAATAGTGCATTTGCGAACTCAAAAGGGATAGTGTCTAAAATGTGGTTGTCCAAAGAAAAGGCTTCAGGCTCAAAATGGAAAAACTAGGGATTAATGTCATTGGTAAACTTTGAAAGGCACAATCGGATCAAAGAAAGCCTAGAATCCTTTTCCAGACCAAACATTACTCAAGATTTTGCCATGATAACATAGAAGTCGAGTTCTAGATCAATATTGCCATGAAATTTAATTTTGAACCAAAATTCCACCACAAAATGCACATGAAATCATGAAGTTTACTTTATTCTTATCCTGAATGCATGCAAGATAATTTTAAAGCATCACAAAAGTACCAGTGAGAGGTACAAAAAGAATTTATATTTTACCACAAAATCAGTCCTATCCATCACATTAAATATTTTAACATGCTCCTAACTGTATTATTCGAAACTTAGTTAAAGACATTACTCTTATGATATATACAGAATGTTTTTTTCTTAAAAAAAGAATACCGAACCCAAAAAGGGCTGCCTTCGTATCTCATTAAGATAAAAATCAGGTGTACGTAATTCATGCTGTTATGTCTTTGAAAATATGCACGAATCATTTTGAATTATTTTTTACTTCAGAAAACAAATACCGAACCCAATAAGGGCTGCCTACGTATCTCACCTAAATGAGAATTAGGTTCACGTAGTTCGTGTAGTTATGCCTTTGAAAATATGCTCAAACTATTTTATATTATTTTTTACTTTTGGAAAGCATAATACCGAACCCAAGAAGTGTTGCCAAGGGCTTCCTACGTATCTCACTTAATTGAGAATCAGGTTCGCTTAGTTTGGTTAGATGTTCCATATAATAATTTTAAAATTTAGACAAACTCGAAACAATTCTTTGTATCCTCTTAACTGTAAACTTTTGTGCAATCAGTTGAATGTTGTCTCTCATTTTTTTAACAGTAACCACTTGTTTTTGTATTCCTTTTGAATATCTATTGGAACTATCTCTTCTCCAAATTATCCACGAGAACCACACCATGATATCACCATCCCCGACTGTTGTCGGGGATAATTTTCTTACAAAAATATTAGAAATATGTGAGAGTAAGAACATTATGAAAAATAATTTCAAAAAAATAAATGAGTGTCACCCCATAGTAAAATACTCCCATGATTGTTCATCTAGACTTGTTGTTAATGTCTTGTGAGATACAAAGACTCGAAATTCGCGAGTCCTCCTGTCCGTTGCAACTTCGGACGAACAATGATTTCTCAATTTTGATATAAATCAACCTCTCGCTTAAAAAAAAAGAGAAACTCAAAAGGTAAATCTGTAGTTGGTGTTCATAACAAATAATGCAAAATATCATATAAAAAATCAATTAAACACTTAAGCACTATTTTGATTGAAGCCAAACTCAATTACATTCATCACATAAGATACAAGTAATCATTACGCATCCTACACATACATGTGACCTATTTCAAGGGTAGCCATATCAATCTGAAGGATGTATTATGCCATTTGACAACATTCTATTGTCCCCCAATATACTTAGTAAAATTTTTATGAATCATTTCAAATA
This sequence comes from Solanum habrochaites, assembly GCA_027704765.1. Lineage (NCBI taxonomy): Eukaryota > Viridiplantae > Streptophyta > Magnoliopsida > Solanales > Solanaceae > Solanum > Solanum habrochaites. Next base: position 44,414,283 of record JAKWJA010002497.1, on the reverse strand, counting down.
TGATTACAAATAAGAAAGAAAAAAATGATACAAGTAATCAGACCCACATAGGGGTACAATCATAAACTAAGCCTTTGTAGAAGGTATTTCCTCTTGAACGTATTCTTATCTGTGAATGCAAACACCTTTGGATGAAATGATAACTTGATCTTTCTTGGACTCGAACAAACCATTAAGTTTGCTACCCCGAGTGACAATTATTTGCCAAATATCGTATACATCCTTTAAATTTAAACTCATACACATAATTTGTCTTTTATTGACCAATAGGCCAAATAGACACAAGGTGTGTCTATAATGGGCGCAACACGCCTTGGGTGTTGGGTCAACTTTGTTAAAATGTGCTAGAAATTGGGATTTGATTTCACACTTCGCTAGTTAACTAAGAGTGACTTTGAAAGACCGGAAATCCAAGTGGATAACTTAGGCTGGAATTCACGCTAACCATTGGACACATGACGAACCAATAAATTGACGATCATTCGGAAAAAGGGTTGAGTATAAAAAGTTCGGGTGCGGTTCTGCAAAACCAACCTTTAATATACTATACATACAATAGGAATGTGCCATAAGATGAAATAAAAATATACATACAATAAAATAAATAATGAATGAAAAACAAGTATAATATACAAATAATCAAAAAATATACAAAATACTGAATATAACATAATAAAAGTAAATGTTCCTCAATTTGAAAATAATGAATTTATATTTTAAAAAAACGTCTATGTCCCCAACGGAGTAGCCATTCTATTTAAATTCCTATTCTATTAATATGGGGCTAAACGTCGTGGTGACTCAAAATTAATTAATTTATTCAATTTGAAATGAATTTTAAGAATAAACGTATTTTAAAAGGAGTCTCCACCTAATTTTAAGAAAAAATAGGAAACCAATTAAATATCTACAAAACCGAGAAATTCTAGGTGAGGATTCAAGTTATTCCGAAGGGAAGGCGTTAGTCACTCTTCGAAATTCACAAATGTGAGTCCCGACTGAATTCATTTTTTTAGGAGGAGATAAACGATATATAAGTATAATAGGCATGCAATATACACAAATAAAAAAATAAAAAAATAATAAGAGACAACCTTTGCTTTCTATCGCCAATAATATACACAATAAGAAATGATATTACAATTCATATTTTAAAGGAGTAACTTTGATAGAAAGCAACTCGGTGTTCCTTTAAAGACACTTGGTAAAAGAGTTAGTACGAAATAAATATAAATATAAAAATTAATAACTCAAGTAACAACTTAAAAATAAAAACCCATCTTATGAACATGGGAAGCCTTGGAAACTAATGATAATTTCTTCTTCAGACATTTTAACAAGTCAATAATATAAAGTTAACTAAATTTCCGTCTTTTAAAATGGAAAAACCCCCAAAACCGACGAATAGATTTTCTCATTGATCATTTTTAACATACAATTTAAATAAGACTAATGACGGAAAATAAGAGGCAACAAACAATAAATATCAAGCAGAACAAAACATGAACAGAAGCAAATTGCTAAACTAAAACTAGAAAATCCAAATATCAAACCGTATGAACACATTACGATAAGCTAGAAGCAACAATTAAATCAATTAACAAAGTACACATAATTAATGATAAAATAAAACAAGTCACTATATGACAAGACATGAATAATGAAAATCAATACAATAACACATCCAGTAACAATTAGAAATAAAAGATGTAATGTAAAATTTAGCCAAAATAAGAAAATGTTAAAGTAAAAAAATAAATTTCCTTTTTTTAAAAAGACAAAATGATAATCAACGACGATGAAATAATACAAAATCAGTCCCAAACAACAACAATTAAATAAATAAAGTAACAAAAACTAGAAAATAAAAATAAACACCTATAAGAATGAGAAATGAAACAAAGCAGTAACATAAACTATAAAAAAAAAAGTAATCAAAAAGTATTTATATAATTTTAAGGTTTTGGAAACATTCTAAAAGAAATATTTACCAAACAAATATATATAAAAAAGATAAACTCATAAATAAGGCTAACAAACCCAAAAATAATCAACAACAATATTTACTCCACCCAATAGGAACATTAAACACTTCGCAACCGGAACATAAAAGGAATAAAACTAAAGGACAAAGAATGATTTATGGATTACCGGTGAACATTGAAACTGGTGGTTTTGCTGGAATAGGCATCGTAGTATTGTGGATTGGTACATCTGATTGTTTATTGTTGCTCACGACCAAAAAAAGAACTTGTAGCTCACTGAAGTACCTGTAAAACAAAAATAAAAATCGCAAAGGGGTAAAGGGAAGAGAACTGGGGCATCTTTATGTTGCTCTATTTCATCGGAGCTTTGAGATCCTTGCCGGAGCTACTTATTGAAGCTAGCAAAAGGTAAAATAGAGATGGAGTTTTGGTGGAGATCTGGTAGAGAAGAAGGGGAAAAGAGATGGGAACTGAAAGTGGTTTTTTTGTAGTTTTCTGGTGGGTCGTGGAAGTGGTCATCTAGTATGGTTTGGTTGCTCTCTGGTGGGGTTTTAGAGTTTGGTTGAAGAGAAAATGGATGCAGAGCTGGCGGGATTTCTCCGAAAAGGGGAGAGATGTTAATGTGGTTTTTTGATTGGAGATCGAAAGCTCGCTGAAAACGATGGATAAAAATAAGAAAGAGCAGCATGGGTTCGGTCTGGCATAACTCGTTGTTGATATGGTGGTGCTAGAGGTGAGGGCTCAGATCTGGTGGCTTTTAGTGGCTTTTTAGGTGGTGTGATGATGGTCTATTTTTCCGGTAGTTTTTAAATGATTTGGAAGCTGGTCGCAGAAGATGGTTCACTTCATTAACTCGTGGGTTGAAGGTTACCGAAAATGGATTGGCGTATAGGTTTAATTTCCTCCGAAAAAAATGGAATAAGTAACGGGTTAGAGCAACTGGGTTCTTTTGATTGGTGCTCGCCGGAATCTTGCAGAAATCCAGCGAAGTTGTCACCAAAAAATAATGAAACATAAAAAATAAAGAGTCTGCAAAAAATACCCCTGAAATATTCCCACCACCCTTGTTTTCAACCTAATTGTTATTTAAATAGTGAATTGTTAATCATTGGTCTCAGATTATGACCCAAGCTTATTGGATAATCCGCATATGCAAAACTTACTTGTCATATTTAAAAGATTTTTTAGATTGTGCAAAAATATAAAACAAATATTTAAAAAGTAACAAATAAAATGAATATTAAAAAAACATATAATAAACGTCAATAATGAGATAAATTTAGCAAAAATAACGATTTAATTAAAATTAAAAAACCTTGAAAATATTAAATCGGATGTGAGAATAATAATAATAATGTAATCTAAATTAACTGATAAAAAAGATCCTAAATTTTTGAAAAATAAGAATAGCAATCGATAGACTTACTTAAAATTATAAAATATATATTGAACTAATAAATAAACAATCTTAAAAGTTAAGAATTTTTAAAAAGTTCAGCCAAAATTGGGTGTTAACAGTTATAGTGCACACGAACCATTTGGTGCTGAGGTATTTAATGGAAAAAAAGGATTCTAAACCCAATTGATTTGATAGGTGTTATTGTTGCAAGACTATAATTTTGTGGTAAAAGATTGCGAGGGGACAGAGAACCAAGTCATTGATCACTTGTGTAAATTAAAGGATGAAGCTTTGCTAGATTTATGTGACAAGGGTGAAATGAATTATATGTTCCCGATGAAAAAGTATTGGTTGCTTCCGGTGACCTCATTCCTTGGTTTTCAAACTTTTCTAATTATATGACAAGTGATGTGGTGCCTTCGGATTTTTCGTTTCACAAAAGGAAGAAGTTCATGCATGATGTCAAGACGTTCTTTGGCATGATCCATACCTATATCATAATTTTGCTTATGGGAATATTCGTCCTTGTGTTCCTGAAGTTTTGATGCTCAGTGTTCTTGAGGCATGTCATTCATCACCTGTTTGTGGGCATCATATTGATGTTTGGACTTCACACAAATTTTTACTACGTGGATACAATTGGCCAACAATTCTACAAGATTATCATGATTTTTCCAAGTCTTGTGACCGCTGCCAGAGAGAGGGTGAAATTTCAAAGAGGCAAGATCTTCCTATGAACCCAATCATTGTAATCGAGTTATTTGATGTATGGGGCATTGATTTTATGGGGTCATTTCTGAGTTCTTATGGGATGAAGGATTATTGTTGCGTCTGACTATGTATCGAAGTGGACGGAAGCAATTGCACACCCAAAGGGAAGAGTGTCACCACGTTTTTGAAGAAGAATATCTTCTCCAGATATGTCACCCTAAAGGCAATAATTAGTGATAGATGTTCTCATTTTTGCAACAAGTTATTGGCAATATTTCTTGAGAAATATGGTTTCCGTTTCAATGTAGCTTCTCTTAATCATCCACAGACTAGTGGGCAAGTCCATGTTTTTAACAACCAAACAAAGTAGTTATAGGCGAAAACCGTGAATGTCAATAGAATGGATTGGTCAAGGAAGTTCGATGATGCTTTATTGGCTTAGCCACTGCATATATGTGTCCTATAGGTATGTCTCAATACCAACTTGTATATGGAAAATCTTGTTATTTGCCAATGGAGCTAAAGTTTAAGGCTATGTGGGCAATGAAGAAGCTTAAATTGGATTGGGGCGCCACATCAACTCAAACAGTGAATGACTTGAATTTTCTCGATGATTTTCTCCTTAAAGCCTATGAAAGTGAAATCTTGTATAAATAGAACATTAAGAAATTCCATGATTAAAGGATTGAAAAGCGAGATTTTTATTTGGAGATCTTGTTCTACTATTCAATTCTATCTTGTGCTTATTTCAAGGAATGTCCAAGTGGTCCGGACAATTTTTACTCAAGTAAGTTTCCCGCATGGAGCGGTGGAGCTAGACAATGGTGAAAGAAAAACGATTCAAGGTTAACAGACAGAGGATCAAGCTTTACCATGGAAATGCGTAAAGTGTTCAACAAGTGATTGAGGCGTATTACCTTGATGAAGTCAGAGTAATCAAGAGGCTTGAGTCATGCCGCGAGGTTAAATCAAGCTCTAATTGGGAGGCAACCCAAGGTGTAAAATCTACCAAAGCATAGGTTTACAATTATGGTCAAGTTGTTTAACTTTGTTTATTTGATTTCTTGTTCAAGCGTAGTCAGTTTTAATGATGTTTTTTGGTTTTAGAGTTGGGTAGACATAGCAAAGGGTCCATGAAATACAAAAAAAAAATGCGGAAAGGGTTGCTACATGTGCAGGAGCTAAGGGAAAAATCTGCTGGAAATAATTTGGTGAAAGAGGTCTACGGATGCCCTCGACGGCCCGTCAATCAATCGACGAACCGTGAATGGAGTTTATAAATACTAGGTAAGTCTCTAATCTTTTATAATTCATAAAATAATCGAAGGTCCCCAGTGATGGATCAGAACTCGATCCACGGACTGTTAACGTGGTGTTGTGGGTCCAAGGATCCAGCGTGCCCACCCGACCCACACTCCCCAATTTATAAACGTCACAATTCAAATTCATTCTCCACATCCATTTTAAGACATAAAAAATGTTTCTCCCCATTTAAAATTCCCTAAAATCAGTCCCCAAATCACTCTTTGACTCCCATAAACTATCCATATCTCGATTCCCTAAAATTTTACCTTCCCCTCTACAAAACTTTCCCCCATATCATTCCACAAGTTCATTGTTCGCATTCGGTGCTCAAAGGTAACTTCTTGGGCTATTAAATCATAGTATTCAGGCAATCATACTGCTATTCATTGCTTTAAAGCTAATAAGACATCCTCTCACATTGAATTTTGATTCATAGATTAAATATATGAAGTCGGGAGTTGGATCTTCACTTGGGGTTTAGTTTATGAACAAAACATGCTGCAATGAAATTGATAACACCCTTATTATGATGGATTGTGATTGTGAAGCATTTCATTACCCATAAATTGTGTGCCTAAATTCTAAATGTATGTTCCGACCTAAGGTTCCATAGTTTGTACGAAATAAGCGTATCAAATTTATTCATTCGCACCCTAACAATGATGGACTAGCATAATATATGTTGAAATACATGAGTAGAGTAGGATACTATTAAAATAGATCGTAACATAACGGTACATAGTTTGAAAGAGGTCTGCACCCTTGCACATACCTCATCCATGAGACCATATTTAGAGACAGTCGTTCAATCGATGATCGGGTTCGTGGATTGTTACACACATAAAATTCACAAGTGCTAAACTTTGATGTACACTAAGGTACGCCGATTAATCGACGGACTGTTGTTTACATACGTTATTTTTATCACAGATCATGCTTTTGTCCATCTTGCAACAACCTTAAAATGACTATACTAAGTAATTCCTAAGGTATCTAGAATGCCTAGATTAGACAGGGTTAACACGGATCGATGCTTGTAGAACAAGACCTCTAAACCTCTGCAACCGCCAAGCCAACTAACTTGGTAATTTAGTAGAGCTAGGAAAGGTTGGGTCCAGCCATGTAGGGCACCCGAATATGAAGATTTACCCGGATGAGTCTTAACCAGACTTAAAATAGGGTAATTGTTATGTTGTAGGGTCTAGGGGTAAAATGGTATTTCCAGGCTAAAGTCCGTATTGTAATTACCCTAAATATTTAATTACTTAATTAATTATTATGGTTAAGGGTCAATTTGGGTGGAGGTGGACGAAATTGACCCTTTAAGCAAAATCTTGCTCCAACCAGGTTCGAGCCTTGGTGGAAGTAATGACTTAATTGATTTCTTGTATTTAGAATATTTAATTTGCTGATTTACTTAAAGTAAAATAATATTTTTAATAAAATAATGATAATAATTATAATAATTATATTAATAAATAATAAGGAGTCCTAGTTTGACTAAGTCTCCACCTAACTCTCCTAATCCTAATCCTTTCGTTCTCACGTCTCTCACTCTAATTCTCACGTTTTCCATCAGCAAAAGAACTTAAAATAATGGTTCTTCACTCTTGAAGAAATCAACAACATTCTTCTCAATGGTTTGTGCTTGTGATTTTTGTGGTGAGGCAGTGGTGTTGTCGGAATTGGAAGCATTGAAACAAGTGTTGAATGACATTAATGTATGGGTTTTGTTCTCCATTGGTCCCTTTCTTAAGAGACCCTTAAGATTTAGTTGAATCGCGATTGAAAAACTAAGGTAGTTTTCTTTGTTTTCTTTGCATGCCCATGTCATTAGATCCTTTCAAAAAAATCAAAACATTTGTTGGTATGTGTTCTGGTAGATAATTTTAGGTATGGTTGTTATTATATGTTGAATGTGTATCCGTAAATCATGTAAGGGATTAAAAATATATTCCGGAAAGGTGTATTAAGTTGGCCTTTTTTAGGATGTGTGTGCTCTAAATTTACTATCTTTGCTGCCTGAAATTTGTATGTTATAAATGTTATGTTTCACGTGAATAAAAATGTTAAAAGTGCGATGTTCATATAGGGTTAATGTGGCTTAGTAAATGTCACCCAAAACACTAAAAGAATCAATGTAAAAGAATGAGAGAAAAATGGATTAGAAGAGACCAAATTTTCAGCTTGCTGGAAATTGGTGGTCTCGGCCAAGGATATGAAAAATGAACTATGTTCTAAATTTTTTTTAAAAATGTGAACTCATTGGGGATTGAAACCATGACCTCACCAAATGTAAACTACATAAAAATTTCATGAGAAAATTGAAAGGAAAAATAAATGTGGAGAGTGGGGATTGAACCCACAACCTGTTGAATGGATAATAGAGTTAGGAGAAAAATAATTGTGAGGAGTAAGGATTGAACCCACAACACCTTGAAAAGGTGATAAAGTTAAGAGATAAATTAAGAGAAAAAGAATGAGCTTGTGGAGGATTGATCCCACAACCTCCTGGCCATAAACGAAAAAGAGAAGAGGAAAAGAAAGGAAATAGTATGTGAGTAATGGGGATCGAACTAAAGTCGCCCAAATCTGAAAAATACAAGTACCAAATTTTATATAATATTAAGTGTTGGTCAAGGGGTTCGTAATCGGGTTCCCTTTCCCAATTCCGTATTGACACATAAGTCATACGTGAACAAATAAATAATGAATGATGCCTATAAGGGTCAAAATCAAGATCTTGACATACCAACAAGATGCATAAATTTTGTACCACATAATCTTGGGTAAGTATGATTCACTTAGACGAATTATAATTGAAGCCTCATAGCTTGTACGTATGGACCCATAAGTCCATCATACATTTAAAAGTAAGCGAACCTAAGATGTATGTAATGAAATGATGTTAACCTAGGAGGTTTAAGTAAGAGTGTGAAACATACAAGAAGGCCAAGTGCATTGGCATATACGAAATGAACATTCATGTGAATTATGTATATTCAAATCTCAAGCATACTCCAAAAGAAAGTGTTATGAATTAATTCATTGTTTAAATGTAAAGGAAAGAATTTCTTCATGACTATAGGCTAGTGCAAGTAAGACAAGCTTCCTCTACGCTTAAAATTAATGTCAGTAAATGAAATGACTAAGACAGTATATTAATGCTAAACGATGAACAAGCTAAGAAAGAGTGGCGACATGAGGATAGGCTAGTAAAAGTTACACAACTTGTAACTACTTCTAGAATCAAATAATGAAAGGTGAGTAAATATGAAATGAAAAGATGTTAAAAAATAACATGGTCGCATCACAATATGAGGCTTGTGCAAGTGAGAAAAGATGTACATACGCCAAATATAAGGTCCCCAAAGTACTCACCTAAGAGAGTGTTGAAAATTAAGAGGCAAGTCTCAATCACACTCTATATGTAAGTGTAAGGACAATTCACACTTAGTACGTAATGATGAGATGAGAAATCATCTAATGAGCTATGATGCCTCATGCTAGAATCGAACTTCTATGATGTATGAGATGAATGTAATGGAACTTTATAATGAGTACCCATAGGCTAGCTATGAGTCGTGATTCCTTCTTTCGGGAAGGCAGAGGTTCGTGTAATTCTCATGAGATGAGATTGTCCGTCCAGAAGGGTATGTTTCTCCTTATATCTTCTAGTCTTTGAACCTATACTGCCAATATAGGGTTCTAGGAGGGTTCGAATCCATATATACGCTAAAATGTTTTGGTTTACTTTGGCCGGTGATTCCACCTCTTTTCGGTGTGGGGTTACACACTAGATTTCATGATGCTCACATGATCCATGTCGGTTAAGGTTAAAGTTCCCAAAGAAAGAATGAGTCCAGCCTCAAGTAATGCACATAATGAAATGAATGATATCAAAGGTGTTAGGATAGGATAATCAAGAGCTGAAATTGACTTAAGTAATGACACTAGGTCATTCTTGGTCATTGCACAGTGAACCCGATGAAAGTCTTAAACTACATCCTAGGTATGACTGATGTTTAAAGTAGCTTACGAACGAAGGAAAATGAAGTACGTATGAATGAATGAAGCACACTCTGTGTTTGCTAAAGAAGGCTCCCTTGTTCAGGTCCCATATGTTGAGTCCTAATTTTGGAAGTCCTAATGTCAATTCCATGATTCCAAGGTCTTATGGCATATGAACGAACAATACGAAATATGTTATGTGCTATATGCAATACGTTATGTGCTATGTGCAATATGATATGTGTGATATGAAATATGTTATCTGCTATGTGCAATATGTTATGTGCTATATGCAATATGTTATGTGCTGCGTGCAATATGATACGTATGAAGATGCATGTTACTCTCATGGTGTGACTTTCCTAGTCCAATTTGGCAAGTCCAATAACATGACTTTCCATAACTTATATTGTTAGGAGAGTGATCTTCTTAATCATGCATGTCCTTGGTGTGTTCTTGCATATACCCATACTTAGTACAAGTGTGTACTAATCCCATACAACCCTTTACATTTAGGTGCGGGCACAATTGGACACTAGACTTTATGAGATGACGCTGAAGCTATCCGAACGTGTAACATTCATCCGGACTTGGTAGGCCCTCATGCTTTCGCGGACTCTTTCCCGTTATATTCTATCTTAGATGTAGGCTTGAGATAGTGGAGTATGTTCCACTTGTGTTTCTTTCTCAATTATTTTCAAACATTGTATTAATGCCATTTTGGCAACTTTATATTTTATGATATGACTTTTTCATTTAGTTGAGTATCTTAGAATTAGATGGTTGTTCTGAATGCCTATGAGTTTTTGTAGATAGTCTTATACGAATTCAATATTTCTCACTATAAAGTCTAATTAAACAAAAAGTTCAAATTTTTCGCTAAAATTAACCTAGATGATGTAACGATGACGTATGTAGGCTTGTCTGCGAGGTCTGAGAGGTCAATGACGCCGGTCTCGTCTGGGTCTAGATTCTGGTCGTGACACATCTGATCCACTAAACTTCTTCACGAACCATAGATCACACTATGGACCGGAAAAACTACCCGTTAACTGATAAGTGATACAAATGTGCAATTTTTTAAATTTTTATTGTTGTTCACTCATCATACTAAAATTATTTCGAGTGTGTCTTTAGTCTGTTTTGGTATTATTAACCCCTCCACAGGTACTATGGCTCCCAAGAGGCAAGTTGTCTGCTCAAGGGGAAATCCAATTTGACCATCTCGACCCTCTGATTAATTCACGAAAAGATATAATTTGAGAGGGACCTATCAAATATTTATCCATCTCACAAAAGAATCACCTACATCCCCCAAGAAACTAGGGGTACCCCCAAAAGGTGTACCACGACTTAGTCACTCCCTCCTAGTCTGATGAGGATCGCATAATAATTGGGTCACAAACTTGGGCTTCTTCAAGTTTAGAAGGTAGCTCCATATCTGTCTTTGAGTCAGCCGACTCTTAGGCTATGGGTCCAACCATTCTAGAGGGCCTAAGCCGGCCCATGCTTCCATCCCTATCTCTAAGGGAGCCACAAGATAAGGTTATTATGAATAAGAAGCCTCGTTTCATGAGGCTACTATCTCGGAAGAAACACCAGCACAACGAACGGATGACACTCCTCCATTTGCTAGTGAACTAAACAGATGGCGTATCGATGGTCAATAGCAGGTCAATAGAAATTCAAAGATGGTTAAGGAGAGGGGGGGGGTGATGGAACGAGTGTCACTAAGGATTGTGAAGTCCTCACATTGAGCATGCATACAGTGCCAGAAGTACACTGGACATTCAACATCTAAATGTGCGAATGGATTCTATGTGACATGGGTAAATATAAATAAGAAATTATGCAGTATATCTATGTTTCTTATGATGTCACTCTCGAAGTTCAATTCACAAGATATCCAAACTCGCAAAACAGGACCCTCTCACTTCCACAGCGGTTCGAAGATGCTAGGTGGACATTTCATAAGCCACCATCGATCGGATTTTATACAGTTTAGGGTTTAGGGTTTAGGGCCAATCCCGCCCACCTCCTCTCATGCCTCTAGTAGGATACCAATACTATGAAGGTCCACACCACCCACAGCAGCAACGGTTATCCCATAGGCCAACGTATAGAAACTAAAGGCTTATATGGCCACTTTTTTGTACCATATCAAGCCTTGGATGCAGAAATCCATATGAGAGGCTGAGACTCGCATAGAAAAAGGGTGTACAAGAAGACTGAGCACCAGATCCAGGATGTTCACAAATGCTTGGACGGAATTGAGTTAAGATTCCTAGCACGACCAACCACCACCACAGACCTTGCCTCCATTCGAATTGAGTTGGCTAGTCTACGAGCTGATGTAGATTCCTTCTTTGAGATGGATGAGGTTGAGCAAGAGAATGGACCCACGAAGTTGAAAATTAATACTATCCTTAGGGCCATGCTCAAGACACCTGCACAGACATATCCTATTTCATCCCATGCTTGTTGCACGAAGTACCATTCTAAATGTCCCTATGAGGCTCAAGATAGAAAAAAGGAATGATACACACGATGAGTAGGATAGGAGTGCCTCCATAGTACAAAAAGAGATTCACAAAAGAAAGGTGCATGAGGTGGATGATGGGGCATCAGGTTCAGGTCCCGTGAGTTGAGATATCAACAGTCCTGAGGGTGCAGTCAGAGCAACATATGCGACTACTGATGGTTCCATCCTTTTTATGAGAGAACTAGTGAGGGTAAACAAGTTATTGATCCAGCGGGCTCATAGAAATTGGAACCACTCGCTTGTTTATAGGTCTTTGGCACTTTCCACCATAGATTTGCTTCACCAAATCCTTCACTTTTTAAATTTTAGTTTGCATTGGGGAAAACTTCACTATATTTTGTTGGGTATGGAGAAAAACAGATTGTAAGTTATAGTGTGAAGTCTGAGTAGCTTAACTAGTGATCCTTGCTTGGGATTTTCTTACATGTCGTCTTTTTTCCCAAGAGAGTGTTTTAATTTCTGCCAAACTGACATATACTAGGATTCTATGTGTAGGAGCAAAGAATATTGAAGTATGATGTCTTGAAAACAAATGAGAATCCTCCAAAGTTTGTGACATGTGAATGAATTTTTAGGATATGGTAAGTTTAATATGTTAGATTTAAATATAACATGATAGTGCACCAATTGAACTGCCTGAGACTACAACTTGAATTGTTTAATTTGATAATGAAATGATTTGCCGAAAGAATTAGAGCATAATCTATCGTTCAGTAGTTGGTGTCGAAGTAGACATTTCCTTATTAGTCCTACTAAGATGATCTACTCTAGAGGCTAGGAAGTGATCATAGACCCTTGTTCAAACTAGTCCGTTATTAGCCTAAAGTAGTCCGAACAAATGAAAAGAGTTTAGTCTTGAAAAGAAAAAAAAATCAAAAACAAAATAGGATGTGACTTTGTTAAAAAAAAAGTAAGTGCAAAATAAGAGGAGATGCAAAAATGAAAGTCGCATATATGGTTGAATGAAATAAGAAAAAAGAAAGAAGAAAAAGAGTAGAATGTTGATGATACGGAAAATAGAGGTAGCAGGACTACTGTACTGTCAAGGAGGGTAGAAATTAACTAAAATGTATCAAAATATACCACAACTGACCCTGAGCCTACGTTACAATCTAAGATATTCATATAGTGATCATAGAGTGTAGTTTGGAAAATCTAAGCAGTGAAAATAAAGTCAAGCCTGTGGCATGGAGCATTAACAATATTTGAACTTACATCTCTGTGTGAGTGTTGAAATGAATTCTTGTACTAAAACAAATAATCATTGTGTAAAAACAGAGGATTTCGTTTGAAGTGAGTGAACTATTTACATTATTAGAAAATTGGTACCTTTGTGATAGGAAAATAGTAAAGGTGTTTGTTAAGTTGTAAGTCAGTGTCATGTTATGATCCACATAAGGTAGCTTAACAAGTCTAAAATATATCTATGCACTAAAACTATGGAGAATCAGGATAGATAGCCATGTGATTTCTCGAGCTTAAAGTGCATCTTCTTACACAAGTATCGTTTAGAGTAGTAGTCGTCGCTTGAGGACAAAGAAAGAATATATGTTGAGGGCATTTATGTGCCGTAGTTACAATATTTCTATAGCATTTCACCTATGACTTGTGTGTGTCTAGAGCCTTTTGAAAGTGACTTTGATGGTTTTGTATCATGTTTTGCAAGAAACGTGTTGAGACGTGACATTATAAAGACATCTGACTAAAATACAAAACAAAGTATCCACGGAGGCAATCGACAGATCATTAATCCATTTACGCATCGTAGAGTTGCATCATAGATAAGAAGCAAGGATTTTGAAGAAATCAGGAATATCGAACCAAGTGTGAAACTACAGAAAGTATTGACAGTCCTTTAATCAATTGACAGACCATACGCGTCAACCATAGATTTATTTAGAGAAGGTTCCATTACCTGACTTAATGAATATTCTTAGAATGGAGTCACGGAGGTCATTGACGGACAGTCGACTTGTTTATGGACCTTACTTATCGACCGTCATTAATTCAAAGAAGGAGCATTTTGGAGGCTAATAAAATTTCTATCTCCTGTTGACGGAAGTGACTTAAAGACAGTAAATCAATTTATAGTTCGTTGGTAAATCTTGTAAATCAAAGAAGTGTGCCAGAACAAACGCTCCTTATATTTTTCCTTTTAAAAAAGGAGTTTGTTTTCTATAAATAATGTATTAAAACCTCATTTTTGTTGGTTAGAAACTACTACTATTGTTCTAGCTTTTGGCTTTGGAGATAATTTCTTTTGCAACTTTAGCAAATTATTTATTTTTCATTTTCGTTGAAGATTTAGGTTTGCAATTCAATTTGGATTTTTGGATTTATCATTGTTCTTACATAAGTTCATTATTTCTTCATCTCTAATTATGAATTGTGTTTTCGATAATATGGGTAACTAAATAAACATCTAGGGTTGTAGGAAGCATGAGTGATTAGCAAAGTATGAATTATAATTAAGAAATTGTTGAATAGTGTTGTCGCATGCATTGGTAATTCTTTTATTTCAAAGTCTTTTTAGTGGTGCCCAACGTTAGAAATCTCCTTGTCTCTACTTGCCGGACCAAGGAGTATGTTAATAAGAATACGATTATCAACATAGATTTAGTGTGATACTGTCTAATAGTGTAGTGTCAATTGTGCAAGGGTGAAAACTATGTCATGTATTGATGTGATGTATAATATGAGCTAAAGGTAAGGGTTAGTAAATTATACACACGTAGCCGGACCAAGGAATTAGAGATGCCTAACTTATCACTTCGCATGTAACCCACTAGGAAAGAATAACTATTATTAGGAATACCACATTATGATCTTATGGGGAATATATTCCTAATTATTTCTACTAATCCAAAAATAAATAATATATAGTTCAAAGATACTTTTGTTGTTTTATTTCAATTTATTTCAAATTAAATCCTCCGTTGTTATATAATGACTTTCGAGTTAAATATTTAGTTTCTATTTGTATTTTGGAAGTGTATTTGAGCTATCAAATATTAAAACATTTCATTTATATAGTTTTGATTACTTAATTAATCGGGAGAAGTTTAATACCAAGTGGACTAGGGTGGGACACCCTCATGTCCCAAAACTAAGTGCCTCATCGGTTGTAATTTTTTTTTGTAGGCTTCATCGTAGTGATCACGCCAGCATGCCTATAAACTGTTGTCGAGTGGATTGGGTCCTCTTTATAGGGCGTATACATCGGACTCAACATTTAGCTCATGTATGTTGGTTATTAGTAGCTCCTACAGTTCAGTCAGATCCTATTACATTGACCATCTTATTAGTATATCTTATTATTAAGTCTGACCATGTTATAACTTTGTCATTTCTATCAGTTTTTTCATGTTAAGTATTTTCAATATCCTTATTATGTTAAGACTACATCTTTGCTTTATTGTTTGTTCTGCTCTGCTAATATTAACCTTTGTTCTATTATGCATCATGCTCAGTAACTTCAAAGTACTGGCACATATTTTGTTACATCATCTCGTGATAGAGGTCCAAGTCCATATCAGTTAGATCACACATAGATTTGTTCATGATCTTTATTAAGCAACATAAGTAGTGAGTCCCCATTTTTTGAGGACTAGTGACATAATTATATTTCTTGCGTTTAGATTTAGTTTTTGTTTTTGCTAGATATAGTTGAGGCATGTCACAACGTTTATAGTCGGTAGAGGATTTATTTCATCCACATTTAGTTTCAGCTTTATTCATAGAGTTTAACTTTTCACTTGTATTAAAACTTTCAGTTTTTCTTATATTTAGAAAGTATATGGGTATTCCCCTTCATTTCACACTATTCATATGATTTAGATTCCGCATAGTTTCATTGCATCAGTTTATCTTTCGTAGGCTTCTTATTATGCCAACTTTGCTAGCTTAGGGTCACTCGTGATCTTAGGTGTCGTGTCCACATCCATTTGTAGCCTTGGGTCATGAAAGCAAGCATATGCATATGGTTGGCATGTAATGAAAATGCATTAAATATATTAAGTAATCAACAGGTTATTCTCAATGATAATTAAACTTATGTTCACCATGTAAGATCATACTATTTTAAATCATATCAGTTAAAATAAGCTTAAGAGATAGGTATAGGATTATTACCTGTTATTGTATAGCTGTAAAAATAAACAACACTTTCTGCCTAGTAAGAGGGAGACATTTCATGGAATTGAGGAGAAATATATATATAAAAGACAAAAAAATTGGAAAGTCAAATGAACTTTTGAGCACAGTGAACTTTTCTGTCTTTTCCTCGTCAGAATGGTGCTTTAGGTTTTCCCATTTATGTATCCTAATTTTCTATTTGATCACCATCATAAAGATTATATATTTATGAAATATAAGATAAAGATTCTATGTTCTAGGAATATCCCTAAACCAACAAAAAATTTCAATCAAATATCGACCACACTAAATGCAAGGATCAAGAGACCAGGATGACAAATGCAGCTCTACAATGTTGATATCCTACTCCCATGGCCTTAAAATTTCTAAATTTTGCAATAAGTAGGTAATCTCATCTTTATCTCTACTTAGTTACTGTGAGTGCTTCCCCTTTACCACATGTTTATCTCTACTTTGTTATTGTGAGTGCTTCCCCTCTATAAGGTAATATATCATTTTCTACACTCTCCCGAAAAATTAGATACAGATTGAAGTGTAAAGTGTTGGTCATGTTAAAATGCACACATTCATAAATTATTTTATTAGGAATAGTTATGAGCAAGGATATCCAAAGAGATTATATGGATTGGAATCAACAACTACACTATGCCATGGATTTCATTAATTAATTTTAATAGGGAGAAAATTGAATAAAAAGGATATATATGAAATGTTTCTTAATTTCCAAAACAAACAAAGCATGTTAGTTATAGCTTCACATTGATTGTTCTCACATTGCTTTAATGCTATGTATTACAACTTATATACACAGACCTACTCCTGCGCTAGTTCTATACTAAATGATAAGGACAACACTGACTCTCTAGGGGACATCTAGTTTTAGAAATAGTACAAGTTAAACAAGTCATAATTGTCTTTGGGGTGAGGTGGAGGGATATCTTAAAGAATAAAATGTAGGTAGCAAACATAAATTTAGCAATAGGTCCACTCAACATGGTAATATCCACTTCATGAAAAAATGTTGGTCAAAGAATATTTTTTGCCTAAGAGTACTATACATCTTATCTATAGAGTATCTGAATATTTTTATATGTATCAAACAACAAAAGACATCGAGGAAAAGAGTAGAAGAAAGAAAAGGAAGAAATAAGAAATTTAAACAAAGTTTATGGATTACATATTTAAATGAGTAGAATCATTCAATATATTATTGACTCATTTGTACATCAAGATAAACCAGTTATGACATGCAGGGAGATTTGATAATTTAAGTTATTTTTTTATCATTGTTTAATTGATGGTTAAATATATGCATGAGAACTCGTAAAAATGTATGATAGAGAGCTTATTACCACTAATAATTGAGGGCTCCTAGAATATATTGTAACTGTAGTTATCAACAAGTAGTGTGTGCACAAAGTTTCACTTCAGAATTTGCTCGTGTAAATGTTTTTCTTGTACTTAATGCATTCAAATGTCCATGGATGAAATCCCAGTAAATTAATACCTCCTTTCATTAAAATTATATTTTTGGAGTGTGTATATCATATAAATTACTTGAGTCACAAAGTTCCACAAAAGGTTCATGTGCAATGGAATTTACAAAGCACAAAAATAGTTTTATGGAGAAGTATACCTCCTTTGGAAAAAAAGAAGATTCATGTCTTTATGATCTCTTATTTGTACTTTTTAATTGTTGAGTTGTTGGGTTGGTAGAAGTGTAGGGTATGATATGAGAATAACTGAATGGAGGAGTGAAAAAGGCGAGAGTTTTGTGTCTGTGTAACCACATGATCTTAAAGGCTGAAATGGTACGTGTGTGCGCACCAAAAATTCAAGATTCTTTACTCATAAGTTCAACAAAAAAAAATGAGGGGAGGGAAAAAGAAACAAAATCAATTATTCAAAGCACTCCCTCTGACACTTTAACTTATATACTTTGGAATTTGGATGTCTCTTAAAAATTAATAATTGAAATGAGTTTTTACCATTATACCCCAAATGTTCCATTATCCTTGTTGATGGAGTTTTCTTATAATCACTAGAATAAGGGAAATTTTCCAACCAAAACACTCATCAAATCTGTCAAAACTTTGTCAATATCAAAGACAAAAATCCTAATTTCTTAAAGTGTCTGTCAGCTTATTATATCTACTACATTTACATAATGAACCAAATCAAATCCATTACAATTAAAGGTTACCTGATGATCTAAAAACATTAATAAAATGGAAAAAGACCCCTAGCAACAACGAATTCTTTAAATGGTGCAGCGACATTCAACATAAGAGAAAAATTACGATAGTGAAATTCTTTTCAACAATTCAAGCTGCAAATGTACCAAATTCCTCACAAATATCAAATTCAATTCCAATTACAATTTCTCCACCATTTTTAACATTTCTAAAACAACAGTAATTTAAAGTCACTCCCTACTAGTCTAAACATATAACTGACCATCATAGGTTCACTAGTTATTACATCAAAAGAACTAGCACGATCGATATTATGTTTCTTAAAATCAAAACAAGACAAATAATTCCAACCAATACAACTCCAACCATAAATATTTTCGTAATAATTTTCCCAAAATGAATCATGAAATTAAAGAAAAATAATACCTTTGAAATTGTCTTTGCAAATCATCATCTTCATGGAAAAGACTTGCAGGTTTTTGCCAAGTTACATAGGAGAAAACATTATTCTCTAAAATCAATAATATTCGTATAACAATGGTATTGTATACGAAACTTAATTTATTTCCTTTTGGTAGGATATATTTCAAAACAAGATAAAGATGACACGCCTTCGAAAAATGCTAAGAGGGACTTTGTCCTTCCTGGCTCAAGTCTCTTGTTTGTTAATCTTCATGAGATGTCTTTTCCTGATGAAGTAACTAAACATTCTTATGAGAATACATTCTTATATAGAATATGTTTAATTAATAGAAATGACGTTATGTTTAAATCTTTTTCCAAGATGTTGCACTTTTATCATTCGATATCAAGTTACCTGCAACACAATACATACCAGAAAAACATGAGAAATCTAAAGCTGAATGTCATGACTAAGTATTTTTTATATCTCATAGCAAGAAATAACTAGAAAAAAGTGTAAAATCTGGAAAAAGTTAATTTCAAAAAGGGTAAGGAAATATTTGAAATTTTAAGTAAGTTATAGTGAGCTTTTGGTCATTTTCAAAAGAACATACCTTCTACCTCAGGTTGAGTTAGAGGTACATCAATATCAGGAATGATATTTCAAACGCCGCCAAATTTTTGCGATTTTGACATTGCATAAATAAGTTATGCCCTTTTGAAGTTTGGTTGTCGGATTAATAAAATGTCCAAATCCGGGATTTTGATGGTGTTTTAGCCTTCTGAAGTTCAACCTCATTCTCTCATACAAAGTTTGTAACGGCCGAAGCACCCGCTAGTCGCACCCGGCGTCTTCGTCCTTGAAGAGTCCATAGTCAAACCCTTAGCATACATCATTGAATGATAAGTAAACTTAAATTCTAAAAATTAAAATATTTCTTTGAATTTCAACTTCACTTCACAAATATCAAATTAAAGTCTATTATTTTATCACATGACCTTTTAAACAGAAGGTACAAGAGTTGGGACTTAGCCCTTACGTGAATACAATGTCTCACAATAGGAGTCACAATAAATTCTTTGAATAAGGAAACATGAAACTAGAGTTATTCCTCTTCATCTTCAGACTTGAGGACTCCCCAATTGGGGGATATTAATCAATGTTCTTCAAGAAAGGAGGGGAATCTCTTCAATGTCCCGAACCTACACGTTGTGTAGAAAATAGAAGAGATATGGGTTAGTAGAAACCACATGTACTAAGTATGAAAACATATACATGTCAATAATTTGGAAACATGCACAAAGAGACAATTTGTTTAATAAACATGCCAAGCTAACTTTAAA
This sequence comes from Solanum habrochaites, assembly GCA_027704765.1. NCBI lineage: Eukaryota > Viridiplantae > Streptophyta > Magnoliopsida > Solanales > Solanaceae > Solanum > Solanum habrochaites. The sequence continues at coordinate 44,394,234 of JAKWJA010002497.1, read as the reverse complement.
AGTCTTATGCACAATCCAAGAACATATACAAGTCCATATCAAACAACATTACATATTCTTATTCAATAGTAATAACATAATAAAAATATTTAAACATTTCATATTTAGGAGGCCATGACATATAAACATCACAAGACATTACTGATAATTTCAATCCAAGTCAACTAGTGAAATGTGTATGTGAAACCCCATAACCCCACATAAACTAACTAAACTAGCAAAGAGAACATAATCAATGATTTTACATCATTGTCATGATTGGGGTTTAAAACCTTGTCAAAATCGGCGTCGTTGACCTCTCAAAGAGCGCAGACAAGCCTTTATACGTCATTATTACATCGTATATGTTAATTTTAGCAGAAAATTTAAAACTTTTTTTCTTTGAAGTATACATAGACTTTATAGTAAGAATTTCAATATATATCATCTCAGTTCACCACAACCATCTAATAATGAGATATTCAAATGAAGGAAATAGATTATAATTGCATAAATATAAACTTGCTAAAATGGCACCAATACAACGTCTAAAATAAGTAATAAAGAAATGCTATTGGAACACTCTCTACTAGCTCATGCCTATGTCTAAACTAGAATATAAAAGATAAGCATCCTCGAAAACATGAGGGCCTACCAAGTTCGAATGAATACTCCACGTCCAGATAGCTTCAACGTGGTTTCGTAAGTTTTAGCATCCACTTGTACTAATTATGGATGTATGCAAGTAGACACCAAGTAAATGCATGACTAAGGAAAGCTCTCTCCTAACGATATGAGTTGTGGAAAGCCCAGTCCATTACACTTGGCAAATAGGTTTAGGAAAGTCATGCTATGAGAGTGACATGCATCATTATTCATTTCACATTGCACACATCACATAACATATTTCATATAACACATACATATATCACATATCATTTGTTCATATGCAATGAAACCTTGGAATTATGGACTTAACATTAGGACTTCCCAAAATGAGGGCTCAACATATGAGACCTCAACTAGGGAGCCTTCTTTAGCAAAAACAGAGTCTACTTCATTCATTCATGCATACATCATTTTCATTCATTTCATTCATTCATAGGCTGGTGCAAGCACCAGCTATACCTAGGATGTAGTTTAAGACTTTCATCGAGTTCACTGTGTAATGACCAAGAACGACCTAGTGTCATTACTTGAGTCTAGTTCACCTCTTGATTATCCTAACCAAACACCTTTGGTATCATTCATTTCATTTTGTGCATTACTGAGGCTGGCCTCGTTCATTCTTTGGGAACTTTAACATTAACCGACATTGATCATTTGAGCTCCATGAAATTCAGTGTCTACCCCACACCGAAAAGAGGTAGAATCACCGATCAAGGTGAAACCAAAACATGCTAGCATATATAGGTGATTGAACCTTGCTAGATCACTATGTTGGCTGCATAGGTTCAAAGACTAGGAGATATAAGGAGAACCATAGCTGCCTAAACGGACAGTCTCATCTCATGAGATTTACACGAACCTCTTCCTTCTCAAAAGAAGGAATCACAACTCATAGATAGCTTATTGGTGCTCCGTATAAAGTTCCATTAAATTCATGTCACACATCATAGAAGCTGGCTTCTAGCATGAGGGAATCATTGTTAATTAGATGATTTCTCATCTCATCATTAGTATTAAGTGTATATTAATCTCAATAATTTCATTAGAATTTTTCATAGAGACTGGTCTCCTCATTAACTTTACACTCTCATAGGTGAGTACATTATTGGTAACACTTAGGCTCATCTGATATTGAGCTCATCTTTCACATTAGCCTCTTATCATGTTGTTACCATATTCATTAACTTTAGCATATTAGCTCATCACAAAAACTCACTCCTTTTACGTGAATGTTCATTTCATTATATGCCAATGCTCTTGGCCTTTTAGTGCGTTTCACACCCTTACATAACCCTCTTGGGGTCACATCAATTCATCACATACGTCTTAGGTTTACTTACTTTAAACGTACGTTGGACTTATGAACCCATACGTACATGCCATAAGACTTCATTCATAATTCGTCTAAGTGACTTATACTTAACAAAGATTATATGGTACAAGAATTATGCATCTTGTAAGTATGACAAAGGTCTCAATTTCGATTCCTATAGGCAGCATTGATTAAATATTTAATCACGTAAGAATTAGGTGTCAATACGGAATTTGGACAAAGGAACCCAATTTCGAATCCCTTGTATAACACTTATTTATTTATTTTTTAAAATTATTTATTTAGAAATATCTTCTTGGGGGGCCGAGATCGAATCGCCACACCTACAGTTCCTTTCTTTTGTTTCTTTACTTTGTCTTAAACATCTCGGCTTGGAGACCCATGATCGAATCCCCACGCCCACATCCCTTTTATTTTATTTCTTCCCTTAACTCTTCCATTTAGACCGAGAGGATGTTGCATCGATCCCCCATAACCTCATTTTTATTTTATTCAATTTTTCTCCTAACTTCCTTATCTATCCGAGATGTTGTGTGTTTGATGCCCACACACCTCATTATATTTATCTTCCCTTTTTCTCTTGTTGCTTCACCAGCCATACCCCATTTCAAATCCCCTTCACCTTACTTTAAATATTAAATTTTTCAGTAGCCTTCATATATTGAGGTCTCGGGTTCAATCCTTGATGACCTCACTTATTTTAAAAAAAAAATTAAATATCCAATTCTTCAAGTAACTTAGCCGAAACCAAATTTCCAGAAAATCTGGAAATTTGATCACACTTTCCAGTCCACCATCCTCAACATTTTATATGTTATATTATTGGACAATTTATTTGGCATTTCGTACGTTTATTTTGTGCATTTTCGTGGTTACGTTTGATCAAGAGTTTTCACTCAATTCAGCAACATTACACCACTTATGAACATCACGATTTACTTCAAGAAATTGCATACAAAACACAAGAATTTTACATGCATATTACACACTTCAACCAGTGACCAAGGTTACGACATACACAATGCATACACACGTTTAACACATAGTTTCGAAATGAATTATTATTACTCACATAAATTTAAATATACATAAATGAACATAATAATCACGAAAACACATCACATCCCTATATTCTACCAGCAAAACATACGCAACGTACAAAATTCGATGGGAGCTAGTGACAGGGACATGCAACGGGGAACATCCCTAGTTTTCAGATTAGAATTCGATTAAATCCTAGAGGTCTCTTGGGAAAGGGACCAAGAGAAACAAAAATCCATACCTTTTGTCGATCAACACCCTCCAAATATTCTCCAATTGCAGCCCACTCCACGACACCAAAGCCTCACCACAAAATTTCAAGCACAACCCATCAAGAACAATGTTTGTTTTTTTGCTTTTCGTTTTTAGTTTAGTTCTTCTTTTGAGTTTTAGCGTTCAGGTTCTTCAAGAGTGATGAACTTTTGTTTTTGTTCTTTTTAATGATAATGAACGTGAGAATGAGAGTAAATAAGAGTGAGAAAGAGAGTGGAGAGAGATGGGAGTAAGTGTAGGAGTAAGAGTTTTAGTTGAACACTTAGTGAAACTAGGACTCCTTGCCATTTAATATTAAGAATCTAATTTTTTTCAAAGGCTTAGATGAAATGACTAATCATTCCCTTACTTAAATCAGATAATTAATATAAATTAACTAGATTTAACATTGCTTCCACCAAGGATCGAACCCGGGCAAAGCTTAACTTGCGAAAAGGCTCAAATTCGGCCAACCCTACTCGAATTGTCCACCTTTTTATATTAATTATTTAATTAAATAAATACTTAGGGTAATTACAATACTACCCCTAGCCTGGAAAATATAATTTTACCCCTAGACACTCCAAACTTAAGATTACCACTTTTAAGTCTCGGGTGAATCTTAATATTCGGGTGCCCTACATGGCTGGACCCAACCTTGCCTAGCTCAATTAACTCACCAAGCTAGTTGGCTTGGCTGGAGCATAAGTTCTAAGGTCTGGTTCCATGCTCATCAAGCCGTGTGGACCCAGTCTAATCTAGGGATTGTATGTACGTTTAGGCATTACTTATCATAGTCATTTTCGGGTTGTTACAGTCATATAACATTATAACAAGTATAATGAGCATCATACATAGAAATTTGGACAAACATCATGTATATTAAGTGAAACAAACATCATATCGGACCAACATTATACATTTCATTAATGATATATGTACATAAATAACCCACCCTAAGACTCCCCGCAAGGTCCACTTGTACAATGTATAGGTAATGTCTCATACCCTTACCGACACTAAGTAACACCTATTAAATAATCCTAGTTAGTGTTCATGTTTGTACATTCATTAATTCATTTAAATTTTGGGAAACTTTACCATAACAAACATTAGACCATGTGAGCTAAACATGGAATCTTATATCAACCCCTCACATAGAAAGGAGGGAATCTTACTTGCCAAGTTAGGACATCAACATCATCATAACATCTTTGTGGATCAACTTGCTAAGGTTCCTATGGGGGCACATAGTTAAGGAACTAAGAGGTTGTTATCAGAGACTCTCTTTCAGCTAATCGCATTGTAGTTTCCACCTCATGAGAACATTAGGGGAAGGTTTCCTCGTGAAGAGACCCCTCTCATTGTCAATTTCACTCGGTGCAGAGCTAAATTCCACATTTTGAGAGTATTTAAGTCTTTCTTATCATCAATTCATAATGCAGGTATCATGATTTTAACCCATCATATAACATGTTCATAGCTTCTAGGTTCTAGGATCAGAAAGTCCTTTCATCACAAACCAAACATCATGTGAGAAAATTACCTCATAACATAGTAGTACGATGCATAAGGGAATCACCTTCAAGCCATATTAATAATACACCTATCATCATCTCAAAACAATCATACTCAAAGAATGATCATACATTCATATCTCCATTATTATACTTCAATTGAACAACATTACAAATGATAGACCAACATTATTATATTAAAGTGTTTATGAACTTGAATGTCTTACCAATGGCCTAAAAAAATCATTCAAGACTTCACCCTAAAATACATGATATTCACCCAACAATTAAATAATCATAATTATATTATAGTAAATCATGCAAGAACACATTCAATTACAACACCCCTAACCATTAATAGACATAATTCATATGTTAGGGTTAAGAGAATAGGGATATTCATGGGTCATTTAAAAAATTAGGTCAAAGACGAAGGTGTAACATCAATACACTCATAAAAATCATAGTGCATCACTATTAATCATATAAGGACCAAATAAATTTAGTTTCAAAGAAGACCCACAAAATTGAGTGAAAATTGTGTTTTTGAAGAACATCGGAATCCAAAATTTTTAAGAACCATTTTGGGGAAAAGATACTTAAGAGTTAACAGAATCCATAGCTTAACAATCCTTAGATATTTGTGAAGTAAAACCTTGTTCTTGAAGCTCTAGATAAATCTTGATCTGCATCTTCAAGGGTAATAAGTTGAGAGAGAAATGGGAGTCTTGGGGTTTTAAGATTTTTAATTGTGAGATTTGTTTAATGACTTAAAATCCCTAATAAACCATAAATAAATAAATAAATTATACTGACCCTATATTTAAATTTCCAAGGGTGTAATTTACTGAACCACCCTTGGCTTGGCTTTCTGTTTCACCTGTGCACAGATCCCAAACGACGCCCATGGTAGACAATCCGTCGATCCATGAACGGACTATCCTGGCATTCCATGGTTTCTATCAATGAGTGTTCAAAAAAAGAAAAGGATCCACAACTATTAGTTTGTACTCATTATCTCCATTGATGGGGTGTGAGTCCATTGACAGGTTATTGTTTGTAGTCATCAAGTGCAAGTTATTTCTTACAACTTTTAGGTCAAACGTTTGGGTCCTCCTTAGGGGACCTTAGGGTGTTCCTCGGGGAGTCATACATAGATGTTTTGACCCTAAATATGCACTAAGGTGTACCCTATGCATTTTCACAAAGTTTGACGTTCATACGACTCTTCAAACCTCTTCTAATACCTAAAGTCACACTAGGTCACTTGCACCCGTCTCCGGACGTCATGGTCGTTTCTTGATGTTTAGGCTTAATACATCCTAACAAAGTTATTGAGACTAGTTTATATTTAGAATTATCATCATTCACTATGTGTGGTTCTAGTCTAGGTCATAGAATTTCCTGGGTGTTACCGAAGCTATTATTGATAATTAATTTAGATATGATTAAGCTATTATCGTTAATCAAGTGTTGCTATAAATAATATTTTATGTAGTGATTCAATGTATGTCTTGGTGTATATAATAATATATCGTCAGAGGCCATTTGAGAATGTACGAATCAATTGAATTCGATTTAATTCAGAAATTAGTTTTTTTTCCAAGCTAAGGATCTGGGCAAGGGCGGAGCCTTGATATTCATCCGAACCCATTTGGCGAAATTAATTACAGTACTTTTTTTTTCAATTTATACCACTAGACAGAGAGTCTAACAATTTTTATTAAAATAATAATCCTCCATAAAAATAAATACAAGAAAGGGGGGCTTGGTATTTCCTTGTTAATCCTAATGATGCAACGAACCTGTACTAAGTAATAAACATGAAAAAAATAAGAGTTATAGAAATCTAGGTATTCTATGATCCTCACAGAATTTGTAATACATTCCGCTATAATGTTATTAAAAATGAGAATACTTGTTAAATTCATAAACCTAAAATCCAAGAAGAAACTTGAGTTATCAACCTCAAACATACTTTTAGAGATACGTGAATTAAAATTGTAAGACAACTCATCTAGAGTAACTTGAAGTATTTTGATCTTGTCTTCTTCGTCAAACACGTTCAACAAAACTTGATAATTTATCTTTTCTTCTTGGATGTATAGGATCTTGTTGAAACTATTGACACAGTCATATGGTTCTGCTTTGCCAAAATAATTACACTACTTATACATGTTAAAATTACCTATTTATTTTTATATAGTAGGTGTTGAATGCTAAAGCTAATTTGTGTATTTACTTATTCATATGTTGAATCCCTTCATAAAAATACTGAGTCCAATAGATCTTTCTGAAAAAAAGAAACAAGAAAAAAAACATTGTAGTAAATATAACAAGATATTAAGCTTACCAAGAACAAAATAACAATCGCCTTTCGCCTTTCTCTTGTTGAAAATATTATTTTTGGCTTTTGCAACTAATATTATATATATATATACTAGTATACGTACCCGCACGTTGTGAAGATAATTTAAAATTTTATAATTTTATGATTAAAATAACTAATAAATATTGTGTTGAAATTTTTAAAGATAATCAATCATCAAAAACTTCAAATAAATTTACGCCGTCTGTACTTTATTCTTTTTATGTCATTTGAATAAATAGCTACGTTAACATTTTACTAATTCTAACATTTCATATGAAATATTTGATATCGATTAAATAACATCTTGATACATTTTATATATGTTTTATTCAAAATCAAAAGATCCCATATATTATTTTGTTGTATTTATTTTGTGAAAAATTCAATTTAAAAAGTTGACATAAATGGAAAAATAATCACAATTAATAATATTATTAATAAGAAAATTCACTACAATGATAAATAGTTTCAAATTAGTAAAAATTCACTACTTTACGAATTCTTTTATATAAATTATATAGTATTAAATTTGTTAAATGACTTATAATTGTGATATTGTTTAAAGTAATATTATGATAAACATAATTTATTGACTTCTATGTTTATGATAGTGATAGGTTTTATCAAACTTATAATAAAAATAATTCCATGTCTTCTATATTTTTGATAAGGATAGGTACGTAGAATCAGTTTATAAATTTTGGTATGACAATTTCTCATTTATCTTGTGCTAAGGTTGAAAATCTACAGACAACAAAACAGATGAAACAAATAAGAGATGTTAATTATTAATATAAAGAATGTATTGTTAAATTCTAACAAAATATTATTGAAACAAACTTCTTGTAATTTCTTTGAAGTAATGTTTGTGTTGCTTTTCTACTTCAATGATCTTCAAAACATTACAATATTGCCTTTTGAATTCGACAACATAAACATGTCTCACTATCACAATCGAGTTGTTAGTGATACCCAAACTTAGCCTCCTAGGTAGGCAAACCAATAAATTTAAATCCCAACATATGTTAATTATTCAACTACAAACGATAATAAAACGCGGATACTAAAAACTTAACCAATCAAATCAACCCCTAAAGTCTATTAGACATTATCCCCAACAACGATAGTCCTCATATCAAGGAAATCTAATCTCAAATACTAAGTATAACAGTATCAAAGACACTGAAATAAAGTACTTTACATCCAAAAATTAAGGACATCATGTCATGACCAAGAGAATCAAACAGAAGCTTGAATGAACATCTCACCCTAGACCATGATATGTTGGAGACTGGCTAGAGTTGAGGGAAAGTCGAATTTCATTGCTTCACTCATTGCTCTCCATAAAATTAAAATGATGAAAAATGCAAGTAAGGCTCAGTACGTTGTAACATGTACTTAAAAGGTATGATCGTCAAACCCAAAAAAGAAACTAATATACAATAAATTATAGTATAAAATCAACTATGACACTTAATAAGTGACATTCAACAAAAAACATGAACCAATGACAACAATACTAAAGTAAGTACACTATCAATCACAATACCATACACACATATAAGGACCCAGGCCTCCACATCATACTCATTTGGGAAATGTGTCTTTTGAGATTGGGTACATTAAGTTAATTCAATATGTTTTTGCATTAATGATTCTGTATCGAAACGTGACACTCTGATAAAATTATACTGTGTCAGAATGTGACACTCCCATCCAATTACACAGTGACATAACTTGACACTCCGATAAAATTATACCATGTAAAAATGTGACATTGTGAACCAATTATACATGTCGCAACGTGACACTTCGATACAATTATATTGTGTAAGAATGTGACATTCTGATCAAATAATATTATTTTTCAATTCATTGAGAATATTTTATAAAGCCCTGTTTATTCAAGGCATCAGTTCGATAAAGAGGGTTCATGATTATAAATTCCATAGCCTTAGGATTTCCGAGCAATCCCAAATCACACAACCAAGCAAAATAATCAATTACATAGAACATTTTACAATATCATTCAACGCATATTAATCACTATTAACAGTGTATATATCAAAAAGAATAAACTATAACCTACATCCACCGAAGAATAAATGTCAAGCAAACTAATTCTGCAACACTTTTTCTTTCCTCAATCCCTTCAGACCTCTTCAATCTATCAAGTACACACATAATCTGTAAGTTAATGAATCTATAAACGGTCATATATTTTCTGTCTAGCCTAGGCCAAAAAACTCATCAAATTCTATAATAGATTTCCAAATTTTCAAACCTAGGGATAAATCTTAAATCCTCCAATTAGCATAACTTTAATTGAATTCAAATAAATTGATACACCTAATACTTAATTAGATATCTCATTATATCAAAACTTGATTTTGACACTTTCCCAACCTATTTGGAAAATTAAATATTTTCCATTACACATACATCAACATATAGTACTAATAGGTTTTCTTATCTATTAGAAATTAGTATATGAAACATTAAACTTAAAAGTAGTTTTACCTGTTCATGACATGTGGCTGCTCCCATCGTCTACAGATAAGTCCTTTTCTTTATTTGTTTTTAGTTATTTTGGGTAAAAATTGTGAACTAATAAATATCAACCTTCGTTCTACATATGGGCAATTAACTACTGCTAATAAAAAATAATTGTTTCATAAATACCTACCTACAAAATTTATTTATTCAAATTACACCATCACTTATATAATTATAGTTATGAGTAATCAAAATACCCTTTTAAAATCTATTGGAAAATATTTTATCAAATAAAAAAAACTTTACTAAATGACCAAATGGGTCGTTACATAAGTTACAAATTTACCCATCATTTGTCCTCAAAAGATCAAAAGAAGATGAGGGTAAGAAGGGTAGATGTCTCAACAATTCCTTTAAACTATCACTACCTAAGGTCTCATATCATACGTATCAAAACCAACCAATTGGATATCTACACCTTCTCTCGTACAATGCCTCAGATGGGATCATCTCAATACTCTAATGATAAGTTTTGTTGTATGTAAACTCGACTAATAACAAATTACTATATCCAAGTTGAATGTTAAACTGGTTTCCAACTAGTCCTTGACACAAATCTCGAGGCAAAAAATTTCTAACATAACCATGATACAATCCTTAATCCATATTGGCTACAAGTAGGAGTGAGCATGAAGTATTCACCGCACACTTATAGTGCATAAACCATCATAGATCTTATCAAGATTATATCCTCACAACTAAATATATCCTCGAGTTTAAGCTATAAAAATATGATCTTAATGCATAAAACAATAATCAAGGAGAATTAAATCATCTTATCAAAAGATAGAAATGATCAAGTAACCACCATTGAGTTATACACCTATGCATATATAACCTCTAACATTATTGTCGAAATGCTAGATTAGTAGCTATTACAGACTATCCTTAAAAATGAAAAAACTACACCCAATGGTCCTCACATTTAATCACACATAGACAAAACATGAAACAGATTATGACATAACTCTTAAGTCTATCGAATAATTATAAATTTTGATGGTAGCTCTTCTATGAGTCCTCATAAGCAAAGTTGTGCATGTAGAATCAGTATTATAGTTCAACTATCCCAAAAAACACCAAATCTTCCATAACTAAAATGAGAAAGTCTAACCAAGTCTAACAAACGATGCCACCCTACAATGATGACAATTACAAAATCGGTACACCCAATCCATTACTAAAACTCGCCCATATAACTGAAAACACACACAGAACCATGTCTAGAATTAAGCTGTTAGTCACATCAGGATGTACGTAACAAAGGTTGAATAAATGAAGCTACTCCTTCCATAGTGCCATTTCAAACATTTTTATTCATTAAACTCGTTTTCCTTCATATTCTAGGTACCCACAATCATCAATTTAGTCCATATAATGATTGCACACATACTAAGTTTATCGAACACCACATCGATCGAAGTCAACATTCTTAATACAAATCAAACATCATAACCACACTGATCATCTACCTTATTCCCAATAATCATTAGTATCAAAGTATTCCTATCAAATACAAGTTTAAACTATGGTTATCTCTTTTTCTATTTAAGCATTTTGTCAAAACCTTTAAATTAAAGTGATGACACTCGTCTTATCCCATCAAAACAAGTCAGCCTCAAACTCAACCATTATAATATAATGCAGAAATTTAATAATCAATTAAAAAAACCCAAAATCTGGTTTTTATGTGTAAAAGACTCTAAAATATTACAACTTAATTAAAATAGAAATAAAAGTCTCATGTGATATTGTTTCTAGAGTAAAACAAAATAATAAATAGAATTAAGAAGGTCTGTTGAGTTGACAAACAACTACCTCGCGAATCTCCAACAAGCCTCGAAAACTAAGGGAATATATCACAAAAGATGAGGCTAGTAACCTACGAAAAGTTGTGGAAGCGAGGGGTGAGTACCAAACAACAAGGTACTCAACAAGTAAATCTCTAAATACGAGTTAAGGGATAAAATATGAGTACTCCTTACACCCCAACAAAACCACCACAACTATAACCTGCGTAACACTAGCCCAACATAACAAGTCACAATTTACAAGTGCATATCCCAACAATGACACTCTAAAAATCACATATTTTTAATGGACAAAAGAATTCATTACCACCGTGAACTTGAATCTTTTTATTCGTTGTACACTTACACTTTATTTTATTTGAATTATCCCCACAAACTTTTTTATTCATCTAATGCATGCACCTTTTCTGTCCACCTAGTGTAGAAATTAAAATCACACTCTACTAGGCGCGTGAGGGAGTGATTTTTTTTCAACGTCATAAAGCTACAACAGAAAAAAAATATAAAATCTCTATTATTTTTTATATCAACCGGCCGCAGACGACATTACCGTCGTCGTCATCATCATTATCGAATCCCAAGAGCCAATTTTTTGTGTAGCAGAGTTGTTTCTCATCGTTGAAAATGGATAGGATTCCGATTCAGCTGATTGAGCAAGTTGAGAGGAGATGGAGTGTTATGTGAGCTAGAAGAAACCATGTTGTTTTGCAGCGGAAAGGATGTTAGAGTGAATAATTCATTTTGCATTGGAAAGAGAGATAAGAAGTGGAGATACAATGGTTGGTGATGGAGATTGACGGCTACCAGGAAACGAGTTGGAATATGATATTTATTTTTTGTCATTTTCATTTATCTAGGTGGCCATTATTTATCCAGGTGGAAATTCTTATCATCACTATCTTTGCCAGCTGACGCGCGTGTGTAGTCACACTAGGAGCAGGAGACAAAAAGGTGTACGTGATAGTGGGATACACAAGTTCGAGGGGGTAACTAAAACAGAATATAGTTTAAGTGTACACCAAATAAGAAGCTTCAAGTTCAGGGGAGTGATGAATCCTTTAGCCATTTTTAATGACAATCTCAACAGTTATCAATTATAACCTCTAGAACTACAACCTTCTTAACACCAGCCCAAGGGAACAGTTCACAATTTACAAGTACATATTTCAACAATGACATTCAAACAATCACATATTCTCAACAACAAGCTCAATATTCCTCAATCAATGTCCCACAAAAAAGCATTAACAAGATTAGCAAAAGACAATATCAAGTTCACTAATGATAAGTATGTGCAATAGAATGGAATGCAATGTCAGGTACAATGATGCATGTTTGACCTAGTGATACACACCTGGTGTCTCTCAGTCCGGGAAACATGGGGGACATATTTGTCCATGCATCTTTCATGGTGTGCGATATGACTCTCGATAATAGTAACCATCGCATTTTACGATACGTCTCTCAAAATATAGTATCCATCGGGGCGTGTGATACATCCCTACAAATGGTACATCCTCTTTAAGTTGTCATTCTTTCTCAATGCACATAACTCTTGTCACAACCATGTCTCAGAATAACGCGAATGACATGTTCACACAAATAATGAGGAGATGACCATTTTCTTTACACTGGACAATTCACAATAAACAATCATGATACAACATCAACAATGATTCAACAAATCCTTCAAATCATTCTCAACACATCACACAAACAATTGATCAGATTGCATTTTATTTCCCCCTTTTCACCATGATAGTCAATCAATGTGGAAAATTCAACCCATCACCAAGTCTCATTATCCCCCAAACACATATTACAAGGAAATACATATATTCCATACACTTAAAAAGGTTTTTAGAAATCTACTTGCCTACAATGATCGAACAATCACTCTGGAACATGAGCCTTCCTCATTTGTTGTACTTCCATATCACTACAGTCTATTCAAATAATAACCGCACAAAGATTTTGAACTAACAAAACTCATGTTACGGTAGGTTTAGCTTAGACCTAAAACTTTTCCGACTTCATAATCATGTGCCTAAGTTTCAAGCTAAGAGTTATGTTCCAATTCCTCCAATACCATAAATCTGACGATATTCAAGTAATATAATAAACCTAATATTCAATTACATTCATCTAATGTACAAAAAAAATAGTTGAGAACTAAATATTCTTAGGACATTGATGAGTAAAGATAATCCAGGGAGAAGTTTGGCATACTAACTCAAAGACACAAAAAATGACTCCTCCAACAAAATAAATTTTAATATAATATCAACAATTATAAAGTAATAATTATCCAAACATTACCTAAATCCCTAATTTAAAAATTATTTTCTAATTTTTTTAAGAAGTCACGTCGTTACAGTAACAATAGTAGGAAAGCAATAACATATAGTCCAACACAGTACTTTTTATCCTCCAAGTAGCAACACACAATTTTTATTCCATAAATCCAAAACCTATTACGTATATAAATATTTTAAATTTGAAAACATACCTGAAATTAGACATTGAATGACGCCATCGATGTTACTCATTAGTCTCAACTCCTTTTCTTTTCTTTTGTAAAATAAACCCTATTAAGTTATTATAATAAATATGGGACAATTATATGGAATTTTAAATAGATTATGGACTTAGCACTTTACCCACAAACTACGATTAATTTTTAAAAATCATCCATCATTTAAATAATCCTAACTGTCGAATAGTTCAAAATTTTCAAATCAACTTCACTAACTAATCAAAAAAATTCGCGGGGCAATTATCAAGTGTAATAAAATGCTAATTTTTTGACTAATTTCCAAAATAACCTTTCGGGTTATTACATTATCCACCACAAAAAATAATGTTCATCCTTGAACATGAAAAGTAGAAGGAAGAATAACCATGTAACCAGAAGCTTATGTTATGACCTACTAGTCGGTGTTCATCCCTTTGAGTGAGATCCCTTTAAGACCATTCCATCAAGATCAACTACTAGGAACTTAACTTTCGAGTCAAAATTTGATGATCTATAAATCAACAATGGTTATCAAGCCAGAAACTTACTCATGAACCCAATTCACGCTCATATCCATTAGATCTTAACATAATCATCATGACACATCTTTCTCACATAACAAAGATAACCTTCTCAATTAATACTGACTACAACCAGAAGTAATTATAGATCAACCACGACACTCATAATGCATAAATAATCACAAATCTTTTCAAGATTCTTTTCTAACAAAGTATTTTCACGAGTTTAATCATAAAAATATGATCTTAAGCATCGAATACTCATAAAGGGAGATTAAAACTTATCGAACCCAAAAAATATAATATCAAGTAAAAAACAAAAAAGAGGTACACCCCAGGATGCAGAATCTTTAACGATACTGTTCCATGACGATTACTATTAGCAGAATCTCTCCTATAAGTTCTTATAAGTAAGGTTGTGCATGTTAAATTATTGATATAATTCAACTGTCCCAACCAACACAAAATTTTTCATAGCTAAAATGATCAAATATGTACAAGGATGTCACCATACTTGGTGGACAATTGCAGAATCACTTCACTTGATCCACCACTAGGAATTGACCCATGGATATAGAAGCATACGTGGCATAGACAGTGAATTATACCTCAAATAATTTTCAACACGAAGAAGGTGGTAACATAAAAATATACAGAACTAAAGTCGAAAATATAAGATACTGATTTCATAGTGCCTATCTCAAGCATTTTCATTCATTTAACTTCATTTCTTTGATTATTGGCCACCCACAATCAACCATTCTAGTGATTATTATAATAGTAGACGTATTTCTCACAGTACTCCACTGAATCCAAAACTGTTAATACTAACAAAACACTATAACCATGTCAGTCATTCACCCTACTCTGAAACCATCACTAGTACCAAATTCATTTAGCAAACATAATATCACCTCCAAAAACATTAAACTATGGCATTCTCTCTTTTTGAATAAGAATTTTTATGATAAGTATGAGTCCCACACAAGGCAGATAGCACTAATTTCAATCTAAAAGTTGTTTCTCATCAATATAAGTTATTGAATTACTCAAAATTCAACTCCATACAAGCTTTCACATAAAAAATATTAACTATCATTCACACTATCATATACCTCATGTAAAAACTAGAGAATTTCTTAGTCACTCAAATAATTATGTATAGTATAATTTCATAACCTCTACTCTCCATCAAATGTCTATGTAATACATCATAAGAGTCTATATCATCTCATAAAAAAATAGTTCTTTCAATCCCCTAAAAATTCTCAGTAACCATATGCATAACTGAAGGTCCTTATTGTTTCGTATCCATGAGTCACCTACTATACTCTTAGAAATTTAGCTCCACATAACAACACATAATCTTACACGCCTCACTGTTTTCACCAATTTCAAAACTCTATCTTCATAAAAATTTCTTATAAATATCTAGTAAGTCTATACCGAGGCGAATCACAACCATAACCATATTAGAACTTAAACATGAAAATTCATATGTCCTTCAACATCAAAAAAAAGTCTATATCAGAGGTCATATTCTTTCACTTCTCTTAAAATCTTTCCATGGTACAAAATTCTAAATATATTAAACTCTTCCATACATCATACATTTTTTTCCTTTCATTGACTTGATTACCAATCTTATCCTTGGACTAATAACCCATGATATTTCTATCTTATCATCTAAACAAAATATTCCGTAAAACCCCCCTTTGATATAACAATTGAAAGTAAACAAATTTACTACTTAAAAAATTTTATTTATGTCCTTCAAAATGCTTCATACTCAATGTGATCGATCATTAATACCCTACCTATCCATACATTTAAAGAACACACTATCTCAAACATAAACTCACCATGAAAAACTTCAATTTTAAATTTAGTTGTGTAAATTAATCCCTTTATCTATCAACATAAGCTCATATCTTAGAAGATTCTTAGAAATTCACGTATATTAGCTTATTGTTGGTTGTATCTCCATTGACCTTATCATATCTTTAGCAAAAAAATAAGGAACCAATATCAATACAAACTCAAAACCATGAAAGAAATTACTATCATACTCGAATTTAACGTCTATGTACTCATTTCTCATGTCTTATTCAATAGTTTTTTTACCAACGTCATAAACTCGTGACTCTATTACTATGACAAACTTAAAACGGGTGAAACCATGTGTCTCTGAACTAAATTCTTAACACCTCTTAATGTGCCTCTTTAGGTCTTGCAATCAAAGTAAATATCCTTGCCCTATCCTCATTCAAAAATCTAAATTATATCCATTTATTTTTCCATTATGACTTTAGATTCTTTAATTTCCATTCGAGATACATCCCAACTCCTCATATAACTTACCATACAACCACACTACTTACAAAATAGCAATAAACCATACCTTAGACATTTTAAAGTCCTCAAAACCATACAAAAGTATTTAAGCCAACAAAACTTATCGTATACTTGCATTCCAATCACAATGCATCACAAACTGATACTAGTATTATCATGCCCGGAGAGTACACCACAAATGAGACCGGCGTCGTCCTCCTCTCAGAGGACTCAGACAAGACCTTAGCATTCATCATAACATATTATGAGTAAAAAATTGCGGAAAGTTAAAACTTTTACATTCTACTTGAAGTATACTTAGACTTCATACTTAACATTCGTAAATACATACGGTATTCTAAAAACTTTTCTCACATATACTAAAACCATCTAAGAGTACAAATCTGGACTTAGCCAATAAATAGTAATTATGCCATATATGCCTTAGTACAAAAGAATCCAAAGAACATAATGGAATTAGTGTATTCTTAAACTTATAAAAATAGGCATAACCTAGAATATTGAAAAGATAGCACCCACTAACAGGAGGATCTACCAAGACTTGGAGAAAGAGTTCCAAGTTTCTTCAAATCGTCCTCCTTACGCTTCAATGGCCGGAACCAACAATTGTAGTAATATAATGTAATGGAGTAAGACCCCACATGTACTAAGTATGGGTATATGCACATAACACTTAAGGGCATGCATGAAAAATATCATTTATCATCTCTTTGGAAAAATATGCTAAGTCATGAGAATGTGTTCAATGCACGTACCACAGAACATGTACAAGTTAAGAATTCCATCAACATAAAGAATGATCATAATCAAAGACATATTATCATAGAGTCATGTTAACATTTTCATATTTCATAGATTATACAAACATAACATACAAAACACTTACCAATGATCCCATCCCCAATCTACAAGTGCAATGGTCATGTGAAGCCCTATAACCCCACAAAACCAAGTAGATAAGATCGCCGACCATAACTAATGCTTTGTTATATATAACTTGTAACCTAAGTATTCATCACTTCATATAATAATATAACAATAACATATTCATCATAATGACCAACATCATATACAAATTACATCATGTATCATAAACACGTATATATCATGTTATCATATTACATAAGCACAATTTCCTAGGACTTCCCTTAGAGTCAACTTGTGCAATGTCTAGGTAGAGTCTCATACCCCTACCTCTATTAAGTAGACACCTCAAGTCACCCTAGTCAACAATTGTTTACTTGTCTTTCATTTCAATATGAGTCGCCTTAACCGATATAGACCATGTGAGTTCAACATGGAATCCAGTATCATAAAACCCCACACCGAAAAAAAAACTGGTCCACCGGCCAAAGTAGAACCTAACCTGACATAGCTTTCTAGGTGGATCCACTAGCTAGTATCCTATGGTGGCCAAATGGTTCAAGGACTAGGAGATTTATTAGATACTCATAGTTACACATTAGATGGCAAACTCAATATCATGAGAATCATTGTGAACCTACCTTCCTCTTAGAGAAGGGACACCTTGCATATCTAGTTCATCGGTGCTTAGCTTAAGTACCTATCTTGAATAACCTTTAAGTTGTCTTTTATCATAAACTTATCATAGCTCATATAATATTAAGTATTTGTATAAACATGATCATGATCTCTTTAGGATTGGATGAGAATTTACTTTCATCATAACCCTTCGTATGTGAGATTAACATAATCACCTTGTTTAAAGCGTACAAGAGGATATCATAAATTTGCAGTTTCGTATTCGTATAATGATATCACATTTAGCATGTTCATAGACCAAAATATACATGGAAACATCATAAATAATCAATAGCATTGTAACATCAATTATGGGCAAGCATGACCAACATAAATTTATCACGACTTAGAAGACTTACCTCTCGCTTCCAATTTCATTATTCTAGAATTTAGGTTCAACTTACAACATTCATAACCATAACATAGTGATATATTCAATAACATATTCTAGAAAAACTCTTCAAATAATATACAATATCAATGCATAATTTAGGGTAAAGGAAAGGGTCATTTAAGAGTCTAGTCTAGTCTTAGTTCCAATCTTTACGTTTTTCATAATATCAAGTAGTAGAAACAATAATATCAAACCATCATCTAGATAAGAAAACTTTCACAAGAAATTCAAATATAATAACCACATACTCATCAATTTGTGTGAAATAGACCACAGAAAACACTTACTTTTCATTGAAAATCATAAAGCTAGGGTTAGGAAGAAAATACATTTTGTAGAGTAAAAACCATAGAACTGAAGTTCTTTAAAAGTTATCTTGAAATAAACTCTTAGGTAAATATATCCAAGGAGTGAAAAACCCATACCTTATAGATGAAGGATCCACGAAATTTGGATGACAAACTTGAAGTCTTCGTGTTCTTCCTTACGCTTTTCTTGTTCTTTACTAAAATTTTTAATAGAGAGTGTTCTTGAGATAGATGAGAGAATTTTGTTCGAGTATGATTTGGACGTGTAAAAGTGGTCTAAAACTGACCTAATATCCATATATAGTCGACCTATGAATTACCCAAAAGACCCTCTACTCAAACAAGTCCTTTTAAGAAATTAAATTACCAAAAATATGACTTTATCGATTCTGGGAAATAGTTGCGGGTCGTGGGGCAAAATCCCGTCATGCAAATTAAATTTTGAGTTCAGGGAGTGAAGTTCATGTCAGGCTCGTGTCGCATGCTTTGCCTCCGATTATGCCTACTCACAGGTTACCAGGCAGCCAGCCTACCCTTGTTTGGGTCCTCCCCAAGGACCCTTCGGGTTGTCCTTGGAGTGTCTTTATCGGACGTTTTGACGCTTTGTACTACATAATACCTATCCAAGATCTATTTACAAGTTTTGTACTTCATTTGATACTTTTAAACCTTCTCCAATCATAGGGACATCAACTAGTTCAAATTAGCTAGTTTCCAGACGTCAATGTCTTTCAGTCATTTTTTCTCTAAACTTTTCCAAAGGTGTTTATTACATTAATATATGTCCGGAAACATCATTTTAAACATTAGTTAATAGAATAATCACTAGTCTAAGTTATGGCATTTATGGATTATTACATTATCACCCCCTCAGGAACATTCGTCCCCGAATGACACTTAAATCTTTTGGAGGGTAGAAATAGACTAAATACTAGCAGCCCAACCAATCAACAACGTAACATCATAATTAGTCACAACATATAAGAGTACTACCATAACATTACCCATATCACTCAATTCATGATGCACAAACATGCAAGAGCTCAATATTTCATAAGACGTAGTTAGGAATTTCCTTCTCGAACTTATCATAAGCTGAAAGTGTAACAAAGGATTACCATGATGTCATTATTCTCAAGACAACAACAAAAGAGCAAAATCTCAAGAAGAAACTTGTGTACATATTTCAAATAAGTCGAAGAATTGAGTATGAAGGAATTTTCTTAAATCTCTAGTAGGTACTATCTTTCACCAAAACATGCACCTATTTAGCAACATTTAATTTAATGATTATGCATTACTTTCTCCATTAACATGAATGTCTAACCTAAAGGAGTGAATAGATGAGGGTAGAGGAACTTCATGTAGGTTTTAGCCTCCCATGTTGCACCCTCAACAAGGTGGTTCCTCTATATAACATTTACACAGGCAACCTCCTTGTTCCTCAACATCATGACTTGGAAATCTAGGACCTCTTTATAAAAGAGTTTCTCATCGACCCCTAAACCTTCCACAGGAAGAATAGACACCGGGTCGCCTATGAATTTCTTGAGCATAGTAACATGAAACACCGGATGAACCGAAGCTATTTCACTAAATAGTTTGAGTTCATAAGAAACCTTTCCAACCCTTTGTAAAACCTCATAAGGAACAACATACCGGGGAATTAACTTCCCATTTTCTACCGAATCACATCACCCCTTTCATAGGTGAAATCCACGCCTTTCATAGGTGAAATCTTAATGTAGACATGATCACCTATTTCGAACTCAAGATCTCTTCTTCTAGTGTTATCATAAAACTTTTGCCGACTATAGGCTATATTCAATCTATCTCGTTTGATTCGAACTTTCTCTATAGCCTCATATATAATCTATGGACCAAGGTGTAAGGATTCACCAACCTCAAACCATCCAACTGGAGACCTACATCTTCTACCATAAAGAGATTCAAAAGCTTCCATGGAGAAGCTCGAATGATATCCATTGTCTTAAGAGAACTTTCTAAAAGGTAAGTGATCATCCCAACTTACGTTGAAATCAATGACACTGAATTTTAACATTTTCTCAAGGGTAAAAATGATATGTTCCTCTTTACCATCTATCTGAGGATAGGTACTAAGTTTCACATGAGTACCTAAAACCCTTTTGAAAATCCTTCCAAAAATAAGAAGTGAATGGGGCACCTTTATCAGGAATGACGGACAAAGGAATCCCATGAAGACTCACAATCTCATTAATATAGATCCTTGCATAATCTTCAGCCGTGTAATTAAACTTTACAGGAAAAATTTGGGCAGATTTGGTCAACCTATCCATAATAACCCATATTAAATCATTTTCCCTTTGGGTTCGAGGAAATCCAACAACAAACTCCATATTGATGGCTTCCCACTTTAAAGTAGGAACATCCATGATTTGGGTTAAACCACCCGGTTTGAGATGCTCAGCTTTAACTTGTTGGCAGCTGGACACCTTGAAACCAATTCTTCTATGTCCCTTTTTAAACCATCCCACCAATAGATCTCTCTAAGGTCATGATACATTTTTGTGGCACCCGGATGTATAGAGTAGCGAGAACCATGAGCTTCTTCTAGAATTTGATTTTTAAAATTCTCAACATCGGGTACATATAATCTCCTTTGGTACTTAAGAGTACCATCCCACTTTAGAAGATTGACTCGTTAAGCATACCAAGTATCTATTCCTTCAACTCCATCAATAGTGGATCAAGATCCTATTTAGATTTCACCTCCACCACTAATGGAGAATCTTTTACCCGCACACCTAATCAAGCCAACCTATGAACATCTTTCACAAGTTCTTTGTTCCCTTATTCAACATTAGACACACTACCCATAAAACTCAAAGCATTCGGGACAACATTGGCCTTGCCAGGGTTGTAAATGACACTAATGTCATAATCTTTCAACAATTCTAACCATCTTCTCTGTTGGAGATTTAACTCATTTTGTGTACACACATATTGAAGACTTTTATGGTCAGTAAATACATCGACATACACAACATACAAGTAGTGTCTCCATGTCTTTTAGGCAAAAACTTCAGCGGCTAACTCAAGATCATGAGTTGGATAATTTTTCTCATGAACGTTAAGTTGCCTCGAAGCATAAGCTATCACCATACCATGCTGCATGAGGACACATCCCAAGCCTACTGCGGAAGCGTCACAATATACTATAAATCCTTCATTGCCCTCCGGAAAGGTCAACACTGTAACAGAGGTAAGCTTATCTTTCAATTCTTGAAAACTTTTTTCACAAGCTTCCGACCACTTAAACTTCACATTTTTTGGGTCAAATCTTGAAAAGGAGAAGCATTGGACGAAAATCCATCAACAACCCTTCTATAATACCCGACTAGACCCAATAAATTCCTTATGTCAGTGGGAGTCAAAGGTCTAGGCTGAATCCTGACTGCATCCGTCTTCTTCGTATCAACCTCTACACCATCACCAGAGATAATATGGCCAAGAAAAGAAAACAACCTTAACCAAAATTCACATTTTCTAAATTTGTCATAAAGTTGGTGTTCTTTGAGGACATACAAGGCCAACCTCAAGTTATTCTCATGCTCATTTTCATTATTGGAGAATATCAACATATCATCAATGATAACAATCACAAATGAGTAAAGGTAATCTCGAAAACTCTATTCATTAGGTACATAAACGTAGCCAAGTCATTTGTTAACCCAAAAGACATCACTAGAAATTCATAGTGACCATATCTAGTTCGGAAAATTATCTTGGGAATCTCTCAACCTCTCACCCTAAGTTTGGTATATCTCGACCTTAAGTCAATCTTGGAAAATTAACTAGCACCTTGGAGTTGATCAAATAGATCATTAATCCT
Organism: Solanum habrochaites; assembly: GCA_027704765.1. Classification (NCBI taxonomy): domain Eukaryota; kingdom Viridiplantae; phylum Streptophyta; class Magnoliopsida; order Solanales; family Solanaceae; genus Solanum; species Solanum habrochaites. The sequence continues at coordinate 44,371,196 of JAKWJA010002497.1, read as the reverse complement.
AGGGAGAGGATAGTTGTTCTTCATGGTGACCTTGTTGAGTTGGCGATAATCAATGCACATTCTAAGGGACCCATCCTTCTTCTTAACAAACAAGACCGGATCAGCCAACGGAGAAAGACAGGCTGAATAAAACCCTTATTGAGTGAATCTTTGAGTTGGAGCTTCAACTCTTTCAATTCAGCTGGAGCCATCTTATATGGAGGAATGAAATGGGATTCGTATCCCGTAATATATCAATTCTAAAGTCAATTTCCCATTTAGGACGAACTCCTAGAAGGTCATTAGGAAATACTTTGGGAATTCTCTCACTACAGTGACTCACCGAATAGAATGAGTTTTACATTTTAGGTCCTTAACCCTCGCCACATGGTATAAAAAACCCTTGGTTACCCATTTTACAAGCCTTCAAACAAGAAATAATTTGACCCTTGGCATTGAATTTTCCCCCTTACACTCTAGAATAGGATCATTAGGGAATTGAAACTTCACTACCCTTGTTCTACAATCTATTGAAGAAAAATAATCATGGAGCCAATCTATACCCAAGATGATATAAAAAACAAACATGTCAAGTTCTACCAAATCAACAAGATTAAGTCTATTGGGAAGCATTACAAAACATTTCCTATAGACTCTTTTAACAACAATTGAGTCGCCCATTGGGGTACAAACTGAAAAGGGTTCAATAACAACATCAGGAAGTACATCAAACTTCCTAGCTAACAAATGTGTAACAAAGGAAAGAGTAATATTAACAGAGAAAACTTTTAACATATCCGTCACAACATCGGGAGACAATTCTTGTTCACCAATAGCCTCGAGTTCATAGAAACGGTTCCTTTTTGGAGCATTAGAACTAGGACTGCTTGACTGAGTTCGGCCCTTCTTCTTACCTTGTCTTCTCACATTAGGAAAATCTTTCACCATATGGTCACCCTTGCCGCAACCATAGCAAATATTAGTCCCAACAAGACATTCACTTGCATGTTTCTTACCACACTTACCACAAGTTGGTCTTCTCTTTTGGTGGATCAACATTCCCCCCCCCCCCCCCATTTGAGGTTTAGGATTATAACCCTATCATTTCAATTCTTGGAGAAATTAGAAGGAACCTTATTTGAAAACCTCTTCTAGAAATTAGTCTTGTCTTGAACATCAAGCCTACTCTTAGAAGAACTACTTTCCAAAGACCATGCCTTCTTAGCTTCCCTATTCTTCTTCCTTAGAAGAATATCCTCAACCTCTTGAGCATGAACCATCAACCAAGAAATAACCATATTTTTAATGAAGCATGGGTGGACGACATTCTTCTTCATGCTCTTCAGACACGCTAGTTACAAAATGACTCATCTCATCCCTATCATTCGAAACGAAAGAGGAAGAATATTTTGACAGATTAATGAATTTCAAGGAGTATTCCTTAACACTCACACCTCCTTGTCGAAGGTTGCTGAACTCCTCTACCTTATCTTCCCTTTGTTCCGTTGGAAAGAATCTTACAAGAAAAAAATTATATGCTAAAAAACACACATAGTTTCAAAGCTCTAGAAGCACTACATATGAATATCAAGAAAAGAGAAGTTTCCTAGTCATTACTTAGCCTCTCAATGATAATTGTGGCGCGCTTTACAACCATGAACAAGATCCTATGTAACGTGGTTTCGTGAGACATTGATCCTAAGGATATTTAACCTCATGCTCTATTACCAAGTTTGTTGCACTCGGAGAGTACACCCCAGATGAGACCGCGTCGTCCTAGAACGGGATAACGATGCCTATAAAAGGGTCATACAATCTCCTCTAGTCATCATAAAAATTATCATATTATGAACAATCTATAAATTTATAGCGTTGTCATAAATGTGATCAGTAAAAATTGCGGAAATCTAAAACTTTTACAGTCTACTTGAAGTATACTTATACTTTATACTTAAAAATCATAAAGACATATGATATTCAAAAACTAGTCTCACATATATTAAAACCATCTAAGAGTACAAAACTGGACTAAGCAAATAAATAGTAATTATGCCATGTAGGCCTTAATACAAAATAATCTAAAGAACATAATTGAATTAGCGTATTCTTAAAACTACTAAAAATCTTCATAATCTATAATATTGAAAAGATAGCATCCCCTAACATGAGGACCTACCATGACTTAAATAAAGAGTTCCAAGCTTCATCAAATAGTTCTCCTTAAACTTCAATGACCGGTGCCTATAGTTGTAGTAATATAAAGTAATGGGGTTAATATTTCACATGTACTAAGTATGGGTATAATGAAATAATACTTAAGTAAATACATTAAGAAGGATCATTTATCATCTCTTTGGAAAAATATGCTAAGTGAAGAGAATGTCTTTAATGCACGTACCATAGAACATGTACAATTTAAGAATTCCATCAAAATAAAGCTTGAACATAATCTAAGACACATTATCATAGAGTCATGTTAACATTTAATATTCCATAGATCATATAAAAGTAATATACAAAACACTTACCAATGATCCCGTCCCCAACCTATAAGTGCGATGGTCATGTGAAGACCTACAACACAACACAACAAAGTAGATAACATAGGAGACCATAAATAAAGGATTGATACATATAACCTGCATAACAATATAACCCAATAACATATTCATCATAATGACCAACATCATATAAGAGTTACATCATGTATCATAAACATATATATTTTATGTAATCATATTGCATAAGAACAATCGTCTAGGACTTCCCTTAGAGTCAACTTGTGCAATGTCTAGGTAGAGTCCCATACCCCTAACTCTAGTGAGTAGACTCCTTAAGTCACCTTAGTCAAAGTTCATTTACTTGTATATCATTTTAACATGAGGGAACATTTGCCTTAACCAACATAGACCATATGAACTAAACATGGAATCCGGTGTAATAAAACCCTACACCGAAAGGTGGTCTACCGGCAAAGGTCCTAACAAGACATACCGTTCTAAGTGGGCCACTAGCTAGTATCCTATGGTGGAAACATTGTTCAATAACTATGAGGTGTATCAGAGACTCATAGTTCCATATTACATGGTATCGTCAAATCTCACGAGAGTTATTGTGAACCAACCTTCCAACTAGGGAAGGGACACCTCTCATATCTAGTTCATCGGTGCTTATCTTAAGTCCCTTTCTTAAATAACCTTTTAGTTGTCTTTTATCATAACCTTATCATAGGTCATAGAAAATTAACTCCTGCTATAAACATTGTTATCAGCTCTTTAGGATTGGATAAGAATTTCCTTTGATCATAACCCTTCGTAGTGAGATTAACATAACATAATCACCTTGTGTAAACCATACAATAGGATATCATAAACTTAAATTTTATTATTCCTATCATGATATCACATTTAGCATGTTCATAGCCCAACATATATACATGGAAATATCATATATAATCAATCAATAGCATTGTAACATGAATTATGGGCTAGCATGACCAACATAAAGTAATCACGAGATAGTAGACTTATTCTCGCTTCCAATTACTTTATTCAAGAATTTTCGTTCAACTTACAACATTCATAACCATAACTTAGTTATATATTCAATAACATAATCAAGAACAAATCTTCAAAATATATACAAGGTCAATGCATACTGAAGGGCAAAGGACAGAGTCATTTAAGAGTTTATTCTTGTCTTAGTTACAATCCTTACCTTTTGATATTATCAGGTAGTAGAAACGTTCATATGAAACCATCATCTAGAAAAGAACATGCTTCACGCAAAATTTAAACATACTAACCACATACTGATGAATTCATGTGAAATAGACCATGGAAAATGTTACGTTTTATTTGTCCTAAATTTCTTACCATAAATAGGTTTTCCTTTTAGGAAAAGGTTTTGAATTGACTAATCCTTTTCTTGGAGGAAAAATTTAAGGACTCTATAAATAGAGGAATGTTCCTTCTAACTTAATCAGCATTCACAATGTAGTCTTAAGGGTTTTGACATTTTTGGTTAGGAGGAGAAATTGTGGGTCACAAGTTTGATACGTTATCACTTGTGTGAACCTCCCATGTATTCTGAGTGATTTGGTTGAGGTTGTTTCTCTCTATATTTGTACTCATATTTATAGTGGATTGCTCATCTCCTTTGTGGACGTAGGTCGATTGACCGAACCACGTTAAATCTTTGTGTCTTTTGGTATATTTTTCGTTGTCTTCTTACTCGTGGTCTTTTGAGGTTTGATTTTCTAGATTCCGCATTTACATCTGCTTATTTTCGGTCCTAACAAGTGGTATCAGATCCAGATTCAATGATGGATTAAGGTTTAGTGGTTCGATAATCGATGATTGAACTAGGTTAGAAAGAGGTGTTCATCTTGACGGGTGTAGTTCTAGCAGCAATCTTTTTGACAGTAATAAAGATTTTGTTGGAGAAATTGTTTCAGAGAGGTTATTTGTGTTGAGACATAAATTTTGCAAAGGAGATTATGGAGAGGAGAAGCAAGTTGTTAAAGATTAAGTAAAGAAGGTGGAGAAATTTATTTTGTCAGAAATTCAGGCCAAGGGGGAGATTTGTTAGGTTTTATTTGTCCTAAATTTCTTACCATAAATAGGTTTTCCTTTTAGGAAAAAGTTTTGAATTGACTAATCCTTTTATTGTAGTAAAAAGTTAAGGACTCTATAAATAGAGGAATGTTCCTTTTAACTTAATCAGCATTCACAATGTAGTCTTAAGGGTTTTGAGAGTTTTGGTTAGGAGGAGAAATTGTGGGTCACAAGTTTGATAGGTTATCACTTGTGTGAACCTCCCATGTATTCTGAGTGATTTGGTTGAGGTTGTTTCTCTCTGTATTTGTACTCTCATAATTATAGTGGATTTCTCATCTCCTTTGTGGACGTAGGTCGATTGACCGAACCACGTTAAATCTTTATGTCTTTTGGTATATTTCTCATTGTCTTATTACTCTTGGTCTTTTGAGGTTTGCTTTGCTATCTTCCGCATTTACATCTGCTTATTTTCTGTTAGGACAGAAAACATTTACTTTTCATTGAAAATCATAAAGCTAGGGTTGGGAAGAAAATATGTTTTGTAGAGTAAAAACCCTAGAATTGATGTTCTTGAAAACTTATCTTGAAAGGACCTCGTGGGGAAATAAATCCCAGGAGTAAAAAAAACCCATACATTATAGATGAAAAATCCACGAAATTTGGATGAAAAACATGTAGTCTTCATCTTCTTGTTTAAACTTTTCTTGTTCTTCAATGGAGTTTGGAAAAGTTAGCATTCTTGAGAGAGATGAGGGAATTTTAGTTTGAATCTTATTTGGACATGTAAAAGTGGTATGAAACTTACATAATATCAATATATAGTCGTCCTATTAATTACCCAAAAGACCCTCCACTTATATGAGTCTTTGTATGAAGTTAAATTACCAAAAATATAACTTTAACGATTATGGTAAGTAGATGCGCGTCGGGCCAAAGCCCGTCTTTTCATTAAATTTTGCGTTAAGGAAGTGAGGTGTGTGTTAGCCTCGTGTCGCGGGGTTTCCTCTCAAATCTTGAGGGAAGTGACCCGCGTGACAGGCTCGTGTCGCACACTTTGCCTCCAATTCTACTTGCTCGCAGGCTTCCAGGCAGCCTGCCCACCAATGTTTGGGTCCTCCACAAGGACCCTTCGGGTGGTCCTTGGAGTGTCGTTACCGGACGTTTAGACCTTATGCACTACATAATACCTATAAAAGGTCTCTTTAAAAGTTTTGGACTTCATTTGACACTTTGAAACCTTCACCAAACATAGCGACGTCAACTAATTCGAATTAGCTAGATTCCGGAGGTCAAGGTCTTTCTTAGTCGTTTTTGCTCTAACCTTTTAAAAATGTGTCTATTAAATTAATATATGTATGGAAACATCATTTTAAACATTATTTAATAGATTAATATCTAGTGTAATTAATTACATATCCGTAGTGTTACAAGTATCATGCTCAGCTAGCCCTCTCCATCACTACAACTTCAACCTTGTACTTGATGACACCTTACACTCAACTATATCAATCAAATTAAAAAGACTAACTTAATTTTATGTGAATTTTCTTAGTAAAATTCTCAATTACCTTCGCTCAGGTATACTCTTTGAGACATCCTTTACCCATAAACATGTCATTCTGGTATCTATCCATTCCCTTGGACATTAACATGAAATCAGCGGTCCCCATTTAGGACCCTCGAAATAGACTTCTCAACTTAGATCATTAAAGTTGTATCAACGATCACCACTAAAATCTTCCTTATACACATTTCTTAACCCCAAATATATGCAGTAACAACCTAGTTTGTTTCTCAAATATGAATGAAACATCAAATATAATTATACGAGCATGTGATACACATGATAACTTTTTAAGTAGTTAGTATTATAACTTGACAATCAATATATATGTTTACATGTAAAACTAGAAACACATCGTGAAAGGCCGTTAGATCCACCTCTAGAACACATCATACCTATTGAGACTATTTTAGCCAAATATCATATATATTTATACCCGTTGAATATCAATAAAATATTACCAATTTAGTTCTATTTCTAGCCAAGCTATATGTATTCTTTTAAAGATTAGGTAAATAGAAAGGGTAAAACAATGCCTAACTCTAATCAACTTAGAATAGATACCTTTTGTAATAGGGTTTTTATTATCCTCTTTGACATTCACTTAATCTATGAAACTACAACATCGATTCTGACCTCAATTAGTGTAACGTCACTCTTATCATTTACTACGTAGGCCATATATGTTATGAAACATTTATTAAATGTATGTTCTAAAGTTATCACATTCATGATTAACCTTATTTTTTATTATTTCACTTTCAATTATCAAATCACTCCAGATATTTTCTTATACGATACAAGTATAAATCCTGCTACTAGATTGCTAAATCCTACTACTAGATTGCTAGCCTAAGAAAATCAAAAGACTCTCAGGAATTTTTTTAAACAATTGTTCAACCTAATCCTCCAAATTATCCTAAAAATATTTCGTCAAGTCATCACCTAACTCAATCTATTAGATTCTTTCAACATTCCAAATCTTATAACATATAATTCCCATAAATCTATCACTTCGACATTTGTAACATATTTAACATCCAAGACAAATACAACATGCCCAATACTCATGATTAACTACGTATAGTCTCCATATAAATGAGAGAGAATGAAATATCGCGATAAAAATCAAAATGGAAAAAAGAAGCACGAGAAGATATTAAAAGAAATAAGTATTTTTCATAAAAAGTCACTATATCATCTCGAATATAAGTACAAACGTCTCTATACAATTCGTCGAGACTCTATATAGACTCCACTTGTACACGCGTAAGACCTATTAACATTGGACTCTGATATATTTTTTTCACGACAGAAAACTGTACGTGACGACACTATTCTTATCCCACCAACACAAGTCAGCCTAACACTCAACCATTAAAAACAAATGCGAAAATTTAATAATCAATTCAAACACTCCCAAAATCTGGTTGTCAGGTGTATAAACCTCTAATATATTACCATTTAATTAATAGAGAAATACAAGTCACATATGACATTGTTTATTGAGTAGAACAAGATCATAAACAAGAATAAGAAGGTATGTTGAGATGACAAACAACTACCTGACAAATCTCCAAGAAGCTTCAAGAAATAATAGAATATATCACAAAGGTCAAGGATAGCTTCAGGGTAGTAACCTACAAAAAATAATTGATGCAAGTGCTGAGTACCAAACTACATGGTACTCATCAAGTAAACCTCTAAACAAAAGTTAATGGAATAGAATATGAGAACTCCTTACACCTCAACCGAACCACCACAACTACAACTTGCGTACCACCAACCTAGCCTAAAAGTTAATAATTTACAAGTCCATATATGAAAAAAAAAACATTCTAAAAATCACATATTTTCAACAACAAAGTCAATATTTATTAATTACAACCTCCACAACTACAAACTTCTTAACACCAAACCAACAGAAAACTTCACAATTTACTAGTGCATATCCCAACAAAAACATTCAAACAATCACATATTCCAACAAAAAGCTTAATATTCCTCAATAATGGTCCCTTAGAAAGGAATTCACAATATAAGAAAAATACAATATCCACTTTATTAATGATAAGTATGTGCAATGCAATGGAATGAAATTTCAAGTATAATGATACATGTCTGACCTAGTGATACACACCCGCTATCTCTTAGTACGGGACTAATGGGGACATATCTGTCCATGCATCCATTAGGGCTTGTGATAATACCTTCAATAAAAGTAACCATCCAGGAGCGATACAATCCTCGAAATAAAGTATCCTCCGCAATGCGCGATACATGCCTGGAAATGGTACATCCTCTTTAACTTCTCATTCTTTCTCAATGCACGATTAAATTGTCACATCCATGTCTAAGAATAATTCTTATGACATGTTCACACAAATAATGAGGAGATAAAAATTTTCATAACATTGCAAAATTCTCAATAACATAATTGTAATACAACATAAACAATGATTAAACAGGCCTTTAAAACTATTTTCAAACATCACACAAAAAATTGATCACTTTGCATGTTACTACCCCTTTTCCATCAGGAAAATCAATCAATGTTTACAAGTCAATACATCACAAAGCCTCATAACCCCCAAATACATATTACAAGGAAATGTACGTATTCCATATACTTAACAAAGGTTTAGAGATCCACTTGCCTCAAATCATCGAACAATAACTCTTGGACTTGAGTCGTCCTCGTTATTGGTACTTCCACATCAATACAATATATTCCAATAATAACCACAATAAAATTTTGAACTAACAATACTCATGTAACTTTACGTTTAGCATAGAGCTAAAACTCTTCATAATTCATAATCAAGTTCCTAAGTTTCAAGCCTAGAGTTATGTTCCAATTCCTCTAATAACAAAAATAATGGTAATACAACAAACCTAATATTTAATAATATTCTTCTAATTTATAAAATGTAGTTGAGAACTAAATCTTCATAGGCCATTGACGTGTAACAATACTCCAGGGAGAAGTTTGGTATACTGACCAAAGAAACATAAAAATGACTTCTCTAACAAAATGATTAATCAATGTAGTATCCACAATCATATAGTAATAATTATCCAATCATTGCCTAAATCGTAATTTTACAAATTGTTTTTTTTTTTTTTAAAAAAACTCTTGTAGTTACTCTAACAATAGAAGGAAAGCAATAACTTATAATCCAAAATAGTACTTTATATCCTTTAAGTGGCAACATACTAATTATTATTTCATATATACACACCTATTACGTATAAAATATCTCAATATTTTAAGTCTTACCTTAATGTAGACATTGAATGATGACACCGATATTATTCGTTATTCTCAACTCCTTTTCTTTTCTTTTTTATAATTAATCCTATAAACTTATTATGATAAATACAAGCCAAGAGGTATGGAATTTTCAATAGACTATGGACTTAGCCCATTAGCCACAAAGTACAATTAATTATTTAAAATCACCCGTCAATTAAGTAATCCTAACCATCAAATAGTTCAAAATATTCAAATCAACTTCACTAACTAATTAAAAAATTATGCCGTGAAACTATCAAGAGGGGTAAAATGTTAATATTATGACAAATTCCAAAAAAGACGTTGCAGGTCATTAAACATTTCATGACAAATTCATGTCCCAACCAAGTCTAATACCCCTAATTTAAAAATTGATAGTACATTTCCAGCGATATTACGCTATTAAATCACACGCAAAGTCAACTTCACACCACTTCGGCTTACCGTGCTTTATCTACAATTCTAAGCCATCATATACCTCATGCCAACAATTGGGGAAATTCTTGATCAGTCAAATTATTTTGTATATTATAAGTTTATAACCTCTATTCACCATCAAATGTCTATGTAATGCATCATAACCTTCTATGTAGTAGTATTAATCAAACTCTAAATTATTAATAAACATGTAGAATTATTTCCCACCTGGTGCATCATTCTTAAGTTATGTATCTTAATTTGAGAACTCTAAGCTCATATAGAATTCTAAATTTTACATACATGATTATTTCTCACCCAAACTAAAATTAAATCTTTATAAAAGTTTATGATAAATTTCTATTAAGTCTGTGCCGAACCAGTTCATGCCTCACAATCATATTTAAACTTATAGCCAATAATCTACACATTCTTCAACTACACCCTAAGGGTTTATACGAAAGTTTTTATTCCATCAGTATCCTCAAATTCATCTAATGGTGCAAAATTGTAAATATCTAGACCCTTCAATATGTTAGACTCTTGTTTCTCGATCTTGCTTACCAATCTCATTCTTTTACAAACAACCCATGATTTTTTGCTTCACACGTTAAATCAAAAATATGGGAAAACCCTTCCTTAAATCCTTAAACAATCAAAAGTCACAAACTTTACGACTCCATGCATCTGTAAGTCCTTTCAAATGCTCGATACTCAATGCAATCGATCATTTATTACCTTAAAAGTTCATATCTTGATAAAAGTTATCATTAGGAATGTAGACTTATGAATAATAAATTGAGTTGTAAATTAAATTGTGTAACTCAATCCTTTCATCTATTAACATTTGGTTATACTTTAAAGACTTTTATGAATTCCCGTATCTTAGCTAATCATTGATCGCATCTTTATAACCCTTACAGTGTCCTTTAATAAAAATTGGACCACAGTCATTACTAAATTCATCATTACTACAAAACTTATTACCTAACTCGAAAAATACATTTTTAGTGCTTCCAATTAGAGAAAATATTCCTACTCTCACATATTTCTTAAGGTCACACATCTAACAAATTTTATCTTATTTTAATTATTACTCTGTCTCCATTAAATTTTATTTGAGTGGTGCCCCAACATCTCCTAAAACTTATCATAGAATCACATTACTCACTAAGTAGTAGAAAATCCCAACCTTACATACTTGGCCTCATTACAAAATTTATTTAACCAACAAATTCATATTATACAGTTTCATCCCAATCACAATCTCTCACGAACACTTTTTACCATCATTCTCAATTATCCCTTATCATCGTCACGACGTGGATCTTTTTCATGACCAGCCACCTTAAACTCATGTATATCAATCTAATTCAAAGAATTAACCAAATTTTAACACAATTTTTTACTAAAATCTTCAATACCACTAAAATTTCCTAAATTATTAATAAACATTTTCTAGTTGCCCCTTACAAAACTTCTTGCATGTTGTCATATGTCTAAATGAAGTACAAAATTTGACCTCATAGGTGCAACATATATCTTTTGTTTCTCTATATTCAGAAACCATTTGAGGTATATAATTGGATAAAGAAGCTAGAAAATTTCGTCTTTATGTCATAGGTAGTGTCTATACCAGTCAACACTCAATATGAGACTATCACCATATTTTGCATCTCCTGAATATTAGTTTATCACAATCTTAAAACTAAGTCTCTCCATTATATTTATTTTATGAAGAAACTTATAAAATAATAAACAATTAAAGCATAAAAATGTTCATAATAAATACCGATACTTTATGAACTTCATCAAAAAATGCATGTTGATCACTAGTCATTACGGGTCTTGTAGTCAATCGTGAAAATATACCTATTTCAAAGGACAAATTTTTTTTCTTTCTAGTATGGTTATTTCAACTTATAACACTCTAATACTAACCATATGTGAAATATAATGAAAAAGTTCTAATACCTACTTGTATCACCTAGATACCAATAATATTCATGTAGTAGCATGAAAGAAAGAAAGAATGAAGTTTTCCTAAAGTCCTATAGCATGTCGAAAAGAGTAATGGTGTCCTTGTACCGCTCCGCAAGTCTCCAATAGACTTGTCCTGGTGTGATGAAATCACCGAACCTAACATTATGATATCAAGTTTATCATGACCCAAATCTATTCGGGAGTGGCACCGACACCTAACCTCCTAAGTAGTAGAATCATTAAATTCAAATGCCAACATACGTTAATAATTCAACCACAAAAAACAATAAAATATAGAAACTCAAAACTTGTAAAAAGTAACCAATCAAATCAACCTCTAAAGTCTATTACACATTATCCCAAAACCTAAAAGACATCACATCAAGGAAATCTAATCTCGAAATACTAAGTCTAAGAGTATCAAAGAAACTAAAATAAATGAAATAAAGTAGTTTCTATAAAAAAAAGTAAAGACATTATGTCATAACCAAGAGAATCCAACACGATCTTGAATGAATATCTTACCCTGTAGCCTGATATTCTAGAGATTGGCTAGAGATGAAGGCAAGTAGAAGTCATTGGTATACTCGTTTCACTGCACAAAAAGAAGACAAAGAAAAAAAAGTAGGGCTCAGTACGGGGGCAACATGAACTGAGTAGGTAACATCGGCCAACACAAAATAGAAACTAATATACAATAATAAGTAGTGCAACATAAACTATTACACTTAACAAGTGACAGTAAACAAACAACATGAACTAGTGACAACAATACTAAATTAACTACGCAATCAATCACAATATCAAGCACACATATGCAAACTCATTCCTCCACACCTCGCTCATTTGGACAATGGTTTCTTTTAGATTGAGTACATTAAATTAATTCAAAATATTTATCCTTTAATGTTACTATGTTGGAATGTGACACTTCAATCTAATTATAATGTGTTCAAATGTGATACTCCTATAGAATTATACAAGGTCCAAACGTGACACTATGATCCAATTATACGTGTCAAGACGTGACACTTCGATCGAATTATACCATATTAGAATATTACACTCCGATCCAGTTGTAATGACCCAACAGTACCAGTTGGAAGTTACTGGTGTATGAGACCCGAATAAGACCCACACTACCATCTCGTATCAATCATCGCATAATATACTCTCTCAAAATAACAAACAATTTAAAAAATTCTTCACACGAAGAAAATTTTTATTAATACGCAAGCGGATGAGTTTTAAAACCATATACCTTTATAATGTCTCATTGAACAATCTAATACTTTGAATGCACAACATACGGACCAATCCCATACAAGACATAAAATAAAGACTAAAGACATAAAAAAGAAACATGTAGGTCTTGTCCTCGAATCTATTAGGATTCACTAATACTTCATCTTCAACCCTTACAAACCTACACATCGTCCATGGTACATGAGGACTTTCAATTCCCTATACTTTTGTAAAAAGGGGAAAAGAAGGGGTTAGCACATTGACTCCACTAAGTATGGAAGTAATGCACAAACCATGAAAAATGGACAATTAGTAAAGAAAAATGCTTTCATGACATTTTGATAAAAAAAACCATCATAAAAGAGTTTAAGAGACATAATCCAAATAAAAATTACATATAAGACATATTGAATTAAATAAATCACATGATAAGATTCACTTAGACCCCCTACTAAGGATTATACTAAGACCCACCAAAGAGATATATTACGAGGCTGCTCGTACAACCACTTCAGACACACCTAGATGATCCTCAAGACTATCTAAAGTAAGGTTATTCCATTTCATCACATAACACATAGTTCTTAGTCAAAAAGATAAGAATTTACATCATTTAAACTTCGTGCTTAAGGTTACTTCAAGTCACACATAAGTAAAACATGAAGAGACCACCCATACACACTATTCAAGCCTACATAACCAATCCTCAATGCTACCCTACATAATAACGTTATGATAGAACATACTCAATTAAAAGGCCTACTTTCGGTAAAACCATTCTAAGAGACAATCATACATTTAGATGGCTTTACGTATTGGTCTTGGGGAAAACCTACTGAACCCTCATCCTAGTATCATCAAAGCCTACTCATGCCATGCAAAGATAGTGTCAGATTTCACTACTTACACATTTTAGAACTTCTCCATACTAGAATGCATCCCATATGATGAGAATAGGAATTAACCGACTTAGACAATACTTACCAGGTACGAAATCAAGAGTCTACCATACTTCAAGGAAGGATATTCTACTTGCCTATGGTAGAACCAGAACACATCCCATGTAGGCAAATGGTTAAGGAATATCAAGGGTTTCTTTGTAATCATGTCTCAACTAAAGTAGAATCACTCCCCAATAATATTCACTCGGTTCCTAGCCTTTATTTTCGTAGAGTAAGTTCAATCACAAAGAAGCATATTAAGAGGTACAATATTATACTCTCACAAAATCATAATAGTTCTACCAAGGATGGGTCTACTAGTGTTGCCACTCGATGGTCATAAGGATAGCTCAATTACATTCTTAGAGATGGTTTCATGTTGTTCCAGTCAACCTATCCCTAAGTCCATCATTCACATAAGAAGGATATCATTATGACTTTCAACTTAAAGAATTATATAACCTTCTTTCTATATAGAAGGTTCCAAGTCATTGACCTTCTTCACATGTTCACAGTCACATATCAATCACTCGTACACATATTTGACAAGGATTCTTTAGCATACCAAAGGTATCACATATCACATAATTTTCATGCATCAAGAAGAAGGACTCAGTTCTACAAAATCAAGACACAACACTCATCTTTCACTTACACAATATCACTCATGTACCAAGTAGGGACTCTAAATCTACCTAACAAGATACCCTATCAACACATATAGAAACTCATCATAGTCTACCATAGTTACACATAATTATTTAAAGAAGACATGCTTTAACATCACATATACATCTACAACATTAACACAAATCACACTTTTCGACCTTTTATCATCATATACTATTATTTAAAGAAGAATCATAACATTAGCACTCATACAAGATCACACAAGCATTACAAGACTACTTCACTTCATATCATCACATTATACAAGATCATAAATATATTACAACATAACATCACCTAACATAATCATATAAGCCATAAAATCTTCTACTTGATCACATTTCATCACATAAACATGTACACTTTATACCTTTATATAAGCCATAGCATGATACTATAACAATTTACATAATAATGCCGACAAGTTCATGTTCATCACATAATCAACACATAAACTCCACCACCATAACTGGACCATACCAATTCATAGAAATTCTATAACAATTATACACATATAGGAAGATCTAATCAACTTACCACCTTCCCATCATCATCATGAATATTCCTTAGACTTTTTAATCATATCTCCTCACAAAGGCTATTACCAGTAGACATATACACTATTCTAAGACAACAATACAATAATACCATTGATTCAACGATATATAATATGTACATCATCAAATAAAGGTAGTCTATATAAGCCCTCAAAATCTCAGCCAAGGAAAATATGACTAAGTGTCGAACGGCGCACGTACCTATGGTCCGTAGGTCAGACTATGTTCTATATTTTGTGTCCACCGATCTACACCCCATTCACCCAGTCTCTGACAAGAACCACGATTAACCAGCACGGTCCGTAGAGGACATACGGGCCGTAGGTGAAAATTACTAGACAATTAGGGGGAAATGTAGTTTGGTTAACTTCAGTTGATCATAAATCTTAGAAAAAAATTAATTAGGTGTCCCATGAAAAATAAAATTATAGATAATTGAATTAGCTTTCCATATCCACCAAGTTTGCCAAAATCAGACCTCCGAGTAAAAAGTTATGTCCGTTTTAGTAAATGTATGTTTAACAGACCCAATTTACGGACCCAAATGACGGACCGTCAGTTAAATGATGACCCGTTAGTCTAGGTCGTTGTTTGGTTTGACAGCAATTAACTCAGGGGTCTTTTGGTCTTTTCGGACTTTGTTTAAACCCTAAGATACGACGTTTTGACCCTAAATCATCATATTTTAGTCAGTTCAAGCCCAGTAACATAACTAAAACTTATCTATGTCAAATCATTAAATCAAAACTTACAAAATTAGAAGCAAGAAAGGAGAATAAAGTCAAGAAACTTAGTTCAAGAATGCAACAAGTTTCCAGTAGTTCCAGCCCCGAAATCTAAATATTACTCTTTGGATTTCATTTCAAGGTATGTGAGATTTCACTAGTGGGTAACTTTCACCCATTGGGTCCCTAGTTTTCAATAAGATTCTTCATTCCCATATCATGATTAGAATTAGGGTTTGTAGAACTTGAATAGAAGTTCATCAATTAATTAGTTATATGTTCCAAATCAGATTACCATGTTATTACTCAAATTATTGCATGAAATTTAGAACCCTAACTTTGTATTTCTTTACTTCGTCAATTACACATGCTAGGTCAGAAACTTCAACTACTTCAGATTTACATGCCTTAGTTATAAATGCATAATTACAAGATTACTTTTGGCATTCTTAGTTTGCATGTTCAGTTTTGACCAATCAATTATTTACAGAAACTAATTAATAATAAGTTTCATTGGGAGTAGCACTAACACATAGTTGGACTAGGGCTTAGCATACCCAATAGTCCCAGAACTACTAGCCATGTAGGTTGTAAGTCCCCTCTATGGGCATCAGTTTAGTGATCACGCCATGCCTTTATACCTCTGGCAGGGTATATTGGATCCTCTCAATGGGCGTATACATTGGGCTCCACATTTAGCTCATGTGGTTTTATTATGGGTTATTAGTAGCTCCCATAGATCAATCAGATTCCACTGCATTGACCATTTATCAGTATTCCAGTATTAAGTTTAAGCATTTTATAAATTGATCATTGCATTCACTTATCTCAGCATTAAAAATTTGTATCATGTTCAGATTATATACTTGCTTTTGTGCTTGTTCTGTTATGTAATATTTCATCTTTATTTTGTCCTACATGCTCAGAATCTGCAAGTACTGGCGCATATGTGCACTACATTTTCTCGTGATATAGATTCAAGTTCTTAGCATCTAGATCACCCTTATATCAATTCCTAATCTCCAGTTCAACAAATTTAGTTGTGAGTCCTCATTCTCTGAGGATAATAATCATGAGTTCATTATAGTATTTTAGTCATTTAGTTTCAATTTTAACTAGACTTAGTGGGGGCTTGTCCCAGCATTTCTAGTCAGTTAGAGGCTTATTTCAGACATAGTTAATTTCAGCTTGGTATTGGGTTAATATATTCCTTAAATTAAACTCATCAGTATTTAAAATATCTGAGTTATAGAATATGTGTATTCCCCATATTTTCATTTTAATTTATGACTTTCACTTTCGCATCAATTTATTATCTTTGGTATGGTCATGATCATACAAGAAGGATAGCTTGGGATCACTTGTGATTCTAGATTTTGTGTCCCCTTTTCGACGGTAGTTCAGGTAATGACAAAACTTGGTATCAGAGCAATATGTTTAATTGTCCTAGGATGTCCGAAAAGCCGCACTTAGTAGAGTCTTTTTATGGGTGTGAAGTGCACCACATCTAATGAGATGGAGGCTATGAAGTAGCAAAACTTCACTTTCTTCTCACTTATATCGTCTTATGGTATGATATTATTCCACTCTAACATGATGTTCTATGTTTGAGATCATGCCTTCTCGTACAGCAACCGCTAGGAATGTGAATCCCAGGTACACAAATGTAGCTCCTCCGGTCCAAGATTTGGAAAGTCTCCAATGTGAGTTCAAAAATGCTATACAGATGTTGGTTCAGAGTATGACTAACCAAAAGAATTGGGTTCATGCTCCTGTGAATGCAAATGGTGGATCAGCAGCAGCAACTGTCCGTGATTTTGTTAGGATGAATCTGCCTGAGTTCTTAGGATCACATACTAATAAGGACCGTTAGAGTTTCTTGGATGAGATCAAGAAGATCTTTGAGGTAATGCAAATCAGTGGGAATGATTGGTTTGAGGTTGCATCATACCAATTGAAGGATGTTGCTTATGTCTAGTACACTAAGGGAAGGAAAATAGGGGTATAGATGCAGATCCTATTACTTTGTATTTCTTTAGTTAGACCTTTCTTGATAGGTTTTTCCCAATAGAGTTGAGAGCAGCAAAGGCTGACGAATTCACGAACCTAAGGCAGGGAAACATTACGGTCCAAGAGTATGGTCTTAAGTTTAACCAACTATTAAGGTAAGCTCCTTACATGGTTGTTGACTCTAAGGCTAGATGAGTAAGGTGTCAGATTTAGTGAAAACTAAGTGCAACAGTGCTATGTTACTTGGAGATATGAACATCTCTAGGCTTATTACTCCTGAACAGAAGGTTGAGGTTGATAATATTAGGGAACAGGATAAGGATAATAAGAAGTCTAGGACTGAGAAATATGACTTTTCTCAGGAGAAATCGGGTGATGGAAATTGCTCGCAGAACCAGCAAAGGTTTTTAGCTCCAGTCTCTTCGTCAGCTAGTGTTCCATCCTCCAAGAAGATGCATGACCAGAAGTGTAGAACACAAGGCTCTAAGTCTTAGGGAAGTATTTTAAGAACCAAGAATTACCCCACTTTACCTAAGTGTGGTAAGAACCATCCAAGTAGGGACCAGGGCTAATACATTAAACTCATGGTGGGTGACTTGGTAAAAAAAAGAAAGGTCAATTATATGCTCAACAACTTTGGATCAAAAAGTGATAAAAAAAATTTTGTTTGGTTCACTTTATTTTTGGACTAGATATTTCTAATCGAAAGAGGGCCTATTATTCTTTCTTAGTCGGCTAACAAAGATTCCTTATGCTAGACCAGCCGGGAAAATTCTAGATAGGTACAAATAGTGGAACAATCAAACTTCCTGACACTCACTTGAAACCTCATTACCCTATCAGATTGTCAAGAACCTAGTTTGAGTGTTCGTTTGAGGGTCATGTAGTTGGTGCATCTCTATGTTATAATTAAAGACAACACATTCAACTTCTTTATTCCTATTCATGCAAGCATTTTATTAGGATGGGATATCATTCATGCTTATACATCATGCTTCATACTTTGTAGAAGTTAGGACATGCCGGTTCAACAAGAAAGTAATCAGTCTCTTGGAGCAAAAGAACACAGATAGGAAAACCCTTAGAAGAGGATCGTGAATTGGGCTACTAAGACTTCACCCTAACATTCACTTTCCAATTACCCCACCCCCAACAAAAAAAGTATGCAATTGTCCCCTATACTTAAAGAGTATAAAAGACATGGTTGTACGTGAAGAAAACCTGAGGATCATAGCGCCGATGATCAACACGTAGAAGGGTCAAGTTTCCCATAACATGCAACCTCTGTAGTAGGGACAGCCTTAGTGGTGCCCACAAAAATCTCACCACCCTTAGTGGTGCTCCTCTCAACAGCCTCCGTTCTTGAACTAGATGACCCAGCAACACACTTTCGAGCCCTCATCTGACGGGTATCCTTATCAATCAACGAGGCTCTCCTCCAAACCTCAAGGTATATCCCCTCCTTCTTTCTTGCATGGGCACCCTCTCCATCAGTGGTACGGATGGAATGGTGCCTCTTGGCACGAACACATGGCTTAGGCGGCGGCTAAACAGGGGCTATGAATAAAGCAACAAGAACAATGTCCTCCTCTAGCTCGAAGGGTACATTCTCGAGCTCAGTCCCCTTCATCTATAGAATGCTGTTAACCTTTTCCCACAAACTCGCCACAGCCTCCTAAAGAGTAGTCAAGTCAATGTTGGCAGCTTGACCTCTAAGAACCCGCACCTCAAATGTATCAAGGCTTTGGTTAACCTCCTGAATTTTCTACTCCATCTGCTTGGGCACCCTCTTCTCGATCCGGTCCTCAGCCTCGTTAATGGATTTGTGCACCCAAGGCTAGATATGATGCAAAATCGTGGCAATCTGGGCCTCTAACATCTCAACCCTTGCTATTGAGACCAGTGCTTCAAACAGTGGAATAGACTAGGAAGAACTGGGTGCTCTACTGGTGCCATGGGCGAACTCGACCGGGGTGGCGTCAGTGGTCTCTTAAGTGGCAGAATCATCTCCTTCGGCTAACTCAACTATATCCTCCAAATTCTCAATCAGCGGCTACAACTCAACTCTAGGCCCTCACTGTGGTGATGCCACATTGGCCTCATCCCTGATGACACCTATATAAACAGTCACGGTTGGAGTGCGAAGGGAATCTAGGTGACATATAGGCACTCCAACATCTATACATAAGTGGAAGATCATATAGGTGAATGAGTAAGTAATAGAGGTCTTAAAAGTCCTCTAATGTGTCACAGAGATCAATAATCTCGCGAAGTCCATCTATGCCATGTAATTATATTATCTGCACCCGTTTGGACTATGTGAAGGCTCCCTCTAAGAACTCTTCACTCGATTGTAACCAACCGGGTCATCACCCCCGTATGATTTAGCACCTTTGTGTACTTGTACACCCATTGATGGGGTTCGTAGATCTGTGCACCAGATCATTTTCTACAGAATATTAGTTTTGGTCTCTACACAACGGACACCCATTAAGTTATCTTTTTTTTTGTTTTTTTGGACACTATTGAGACAAGGACCCTAACCTAGTCTCTACCCGACACTAAAAAATAATAAAGAATGAGGATGAGCAAACAAAACAAAACGAAACATGAGAATTCTACTTTGCTACAAAGAAAAGAAAACCCATTGTCAGCTAGTGGATATACCTTGGTTTGCGTCCCAAGAAGCACTTGATTTAATGTGGCGGCACGATGCAAGATCCTTGATTACTCAGACTTCATCAAGGTGATGTGTCTCAACTACTTCATGGACACTCTCCGCATGCCCTAGGTAGATCTTAATCCTTTGCTTTTTAACAGTGAACTTTGCACCCTCCTTATTCTCCAACACAACTGCTCCACGTGGAAACACTTTAGTGATAAGGAATGGTCTCGTCCACTTGGACTTGTGTTTGCCCGGAAACAAGTGTAGCCTAGAGTTTAATGGAAGCACCAAGTCCCAACCTCAAATTCTCACTTTTAAATATTTTGGTCATGGTACTTTTTTATCTTCTCTTTGTAGATGGTATAACTTTCATACGCTTTTAGACGAAACTCTTCAAGTTCATTTAACTAATTAATTCTCTATTCCACTTATTCATTCCAATCTATCTTTAGTTTCTTCATTCCCACATGGATTTGTGATCTAACTCAACTAGCGCATGAAAAGTATTCTCATGTACAAGTTGGTATGGAGACATACCTATGGGAGTCTTGTATGTAGTCTGGTAGGCCCAAAGAGCATAATCAAGCCTCTTTGACCTATCCATTCTATTCATATTTACCATTTTTGACAGAATTTGCTTGATTTCTCGATTGGACACCACAATTTTCCCATTAGTATGAAGATGATACGAAGTGGCCACATTATGGCGAACTCAATATTTCTCCAATAACCCAATTAACAACTTACAACAAAAGTGAGATCCACCATCACTAATAATGGCCGTAGGTGTGCCGAATATTGAGAAGTTGTTCTTCTTCAAAAATGTGGTGATACTCTTCCATTCATTGTAATAGATTGTTATAGCTTCCACCCGTTTTGACACGTAGTTCACCGCCACAAGTATATATTTCATCCCATGAGAAATCATAAACGGACCCATAAAATCAATGCTCTATACATCAAATAAATCAATCACTGGAACTGGATTTAAAGGGAGCTCTTGCCTCTTCGAAATTCCTCCATATCATTGGAAACTATCACATGACTTAATATCTACATTTCACTATGGTGCCCACCCACAGGCGAGGATTGGCGATCCTCCAAAACACTTAATATCTACATTTCAAGCACACAACGACGAATACGAACATCAGCACAACTCTGGTATATGTAAGGCTCATTCCAAAGGATATTTTTCACATCATGCATGAACTTCTTACTCTGTTGGAAAGACAAGTCTGATGGTACTATATAACTAGCCAGATAATTCACAAAATTGGTGAACCATGGAATCAAATCATGAGAAGCAGCCAATACGTGCTTATCAGGGAAGGTATCATCAATTTCAACTTTTTCACGTAAACGAGATTTTATATCCCCTTTCAATCTTTTACCTCAAAATAAAACTTATGCAATAATAGCACCCATCTAATAAATCGTGGATCCTCATACTTCTTTGCCATCAAGTACCGCGATACGGAGTGGTCAATATTAACTATGAATCTACTACCAAATAAATAGGAGCGAAGTTTTTTGAATGCAAATACCACTGCAAAAAGCTCTTGTTCAGTAACAATATAGTTCTTTTTGTGCTTCATTTAGGGCCTTACTTGCATAATAAATGGGGTGAAGGATTTTATCCCTTCTCTGTCCCAAGACCACACCAAGAGAAACTCTACTAGCATCACACATCACCTCAAGTGGCTTAATATAATATGGGGAAAAAATAATAGGAGCAAAAAACAACTTCTTTTCAAACTTTCCAAATGCTTTCAGACAAGTTTCATCAAAATATAATTTACATTCTTTCTCAAGTAATTTGAATAGAGGATATGCAATTTTTTAGAAAACCTTAATAATAACCTCCAGAAAAAGCTTGCATGTCCCAAAAAAATTCTCACACCTTTTAAAGATATAGGTGGGGGAAGACTCTCTATAACTTCAACTTTTGCTCGATCAACTTCTATCCCCTTCTCTAAGATGTGATGCCCCAATACTATACCCTCTTTCACCATAAAGTGACATTTGTTCCAATTAAGAACAAGATTGAAATTTTTACATCTTTTGAGAACCTCAATCAAGTGACTCAAACATGGATTAAAGAAGTAACCCACAACTGAAAAGTCATCTATAAACACCTCAATAATATCCTCCACCATATCGGAGAATATCATCATCATACATCACTGGAAGGTGGCCGATGAATTACACAACCCAAAACGAATTCATTTGAAGGAAAAAATACCATAAAGGCATGTAAAAGTGGTCTTCTCTTGATCCTCTCGGAAAATAGACATTTGGTTGTAAACCAAATACCAATCAAGAAAATAGTACCATTCTTTTCCTGCGAGTCTATCGAAAATCTGATCCATAAAGGGCATAGGAAAATGGTCCTTCTCAGTACATGCATTCAAATTCCGATAATCCATATAAGCTTTCCATCTGGTCACTGAACTCATTGGAACAAGCTCGTTTCTCTCATTAGTCAATACTGTCATTCCACTCCTATTTCGGCACACACTAAACATGGCATACCAAACTACTATCTTCAATAAGGTATATGACTTCGGCATCCAACAACATAATGATCTCCTTCCTCACCACCTCTTGCATAGGTTGATTCAACTATCTCTAGTGCTTAATACTGGGTTTGTGATCGGGCGTAAGTTGGATTTTGTGTGAACAAATACCGAGAGGGATCCCAATAATTTCTACAGTTGTCCAACCAATGGCTCAGTTGAATCTTTTTAAAACTTCCACTAGACACTCTACTTTTTGCACATTCAAATCCGCTACAATGATTACAAGCAAAGTTTCATCTCTACCCAAGAATACATAACTCAGATGAGGTGATAGATCCTTGAACTCCAATTTTGGAGCCTCCTAAATAGATGGTCATGCGGGTGGTGACTCACGATGCTTCATATATACCTCCAATTTGATTGGTTTGGACCAATATTCATTAATTTCAAGTACAACAATCAATGACACATACTCTTCAATACCATCACAAACAAAAGTCATGATCACTGCCGCTAGAGCCTCGACGCCCACACACTCTTTGATTTGTACCTTAGACATACTCTCAACACGATGGGATACAGAAGATACCATTTAAAGGTCACCACTCTACTTCATGGATCTACAAATGTTGAATATAGTTTCTTCATTGTTCATCCTAAACAATATCTTTCCTTTTTCCATATCTACCAAGGCACAACCAGTGGCAAGGAACGACCTCCCAAGAATAATAGGAACCATAAAGTACATCTCACACCCAAAAATCACAAAATTGGCTTGAAATATAAATGAGTCCACATTAACGAGCACATCATAGAGTATCCCAATGTGCTTTTTCACTATTCGATCGACCATTAGTAATCATATTGTAGTAGGATTTGGGTCACGCAAACCCAATTTCATATAAATGGACAGAGGCATGAGGTTTATGCTTTCACCTAGATCACATAGTGGTTTAGAAAAATGTAATAATCTGATGATACATGGAATAGTGAAAGCACCCGGGTCTTCGTTTTTCTGCACAATAGACATAGTAGCAATAGAATTACAATGTTGCATTATGTCACATCATATATCTTCTTTGTAACCATATCTTTCATGACCTTAGCACAATAGGGAATTTGTTCCAAAGCTTCTATCAAAGGGACATTGCTGGAAAGTTATTTTAGCATTGTGATAAAACGTCAGTATTTACCATCCTCAATCTTCTTCACCAATCTTTGAGGGAATAGTAGTGGAGGTCTAGGAATAGGCACAACATCTTAAGGTACCTCTACTACTTTCGTCGTTTTCTCCACCTATTCACACTAGTTTTTTATACCTCATTGTCTTTCCTTATCTCATCTTCTACTAGATGTCATAGGTAGTTCAATAATTTGCTTACCTCCTCAAGTTGTGACTGCCATGCAATGTCCATCATTTTTAGGATTTTGGATGATATTGCTAGGAAGAGTGCCCAGTTGGCGTTGATTCATATTAGTAGAGAACTGGGGCATTTGTAACTCAAGATGCTTAATTGAGATGGCACGTGCATCCACCTTTTGCCTAGTGTTAGCTAAACCACCTCTCAATTCATTGGCATGCTCATCACTAGCATCAAACCATTTAATTATATTCTAATTATCCACCATCCCTAGGACCAAGTTCTAGATTTTGAGAAGGAACATAAGGCCCACTCCGATCATTTCTGGTACCATTGTTACCCCGATAGAAGTTGTTGTCGCTATTGTAGTTTCCATTCCAAACATACAGACTCTCTCTATCGTAGTTACCATAGTTCCAACCTTGGTTTCCTTGACGTCAATTCTCCTGGTTGGAGCCTTGGGTGTTTGCTCAGAAACCCTCCGTTTGATAATTCACTGCATATTTATCCTCTTAATAATAGTACTCATCCGCTGGTGGCGGTGCTTTAGTTAAGTAATTCACTGCATTTACCTTTTGTTCACCTCTAGTGACATGTTTTAGTATCAATCCTAGTTGAGTTCTCATTTGAGCCATCTCTTCACGAATCACATCTGCAGCCGGATTATTTGTAGATTCCACTAGAATGGTTTTTATCCCAGTGTCTGGCTTTCTAGTACTCGAAGCCTTATTGTTGTGAGATATTTTCTCCAACTTCTTTGCGATCTCGGCATATGTGCACTCACCATAAGAACCCCCTGCAATAGTATCGAGTACTACTTTATTATTATCATCTTGACTCCGATAGAAGTAATCTTTTAAAAAATAATCATCAATGAAGTGGTTTGGAACGCTCCTCACATACGCAGTAAATCTTTTCCAAGAGCTACTTATCGACTCTCCAAGTAGTGACACAAAGTTGTTCATTCTATCTATAGTCAATCATAGAGGAAACACTGTAATCCCGATGACGTTCATAAATAAATAAGTCCTCCCCACACAAGTCTTACACATAGACCTCTATTTGGTTGTGTGAGCATGTGGATCCTCAGATGGTAGCCCCGCAAAAAAAATCCTCGCGGTAAGCATTTGCATAAAACTACTAGTAACCACGAACGTGTGCCCATGCAGAAGTGGAGGTAAAACAAGAGGCCCGTCAGAAACATTTATGTTCAAATTTCCCCTATAGAACTCCAGAATGCGTGGGATGGGAGGTTTTATCCTCACAGCATCATCAACCGAATTTCCCGCAACTACCTTATTGTATGCATCAAGAGGTGGTGGAGGATGCCTTATTAACCCATAACCATGATTTGTTGGGTTCTAGTGATGTTCCATTCTTCGAAGTGTACAGTTAAGTTCAGGGTCGAATGGAATTCAAAGTTCTCCTAGATTATGTGTACTTGGCATATACTAGAGCTAAACCTGAGAAAAAGAAAAACAAAAGAAGAACTAAATCACAAAATCATTTACTAAATTTCGGTAACGTTATTAAGGTTAATCTAAACGACACTTTTCCGGCAGTGGTGCCAAAATTTGATATGCTCAAATTACACCTCCCTAAAGAATAATAAGCGGTCGTATCAAGTAAAGAACCCAATTAGTAGGTTGGGTCGATCCCACGAGAAAAATGGTTTCGACATAACTTCAATGTACAATTACTTTTATGTCAAATTCTTTTCAAAAACAGACAATTTAAGGGGGGTTTGGTGATACTTCACCCCGTACTTTGGTCCGGCTACGTGTGTATAAGCTACTAACTCTTACCTCTAATTCATATTAAGCATTATATTCGATGTATGACTTAGTTATTACTTTGGACCAATCGAGACTAGACAATTAGATAGTATCCCACTAAATCTATGTTGATATTTCTTTTATTTAACTACCTCCTTTGTCCGGCAAGTAGCAACAAGTTAAGTTCTTATACGTTCACTCATCAAAAAGACTTCTAAGTGAAAGCATTATCAATACATGAAATAACTGATTTAAGAATTGTTATTAATCTAAGTCTACTATGTTAACTACCCATGGTTCCCACAACCCCAGTTGTGGATTTAGTTACCCAT
The DNA here is from genome assembly GCA_027704765.1 of Solanum habrochaites. Classification (NCBI taxonomy): domain Eukaryota; kingdom Viridiplantae; phylum Streptophyta; class Magnoliopsida; order Solanales; family Solanaceae; genus Solanum; species Solanum habrochaites. The sequence continues at coordinate 44,344,597 of JAKWJA010002497.1, read as the reverse complement.
GCATATAAAAACACAATTCAAAGTTGTTAAACATTAAAAACATGAACATATTTTGACAATTCGTAGAAAATATAGAATTTCAACTAGAAATAACAAGAAATTAATTGAAAACAAAATCCGGAAATTGTATTAATGTTAAAATTGCAAAACAGAATCTCCAAACACAAAATAAGAACAATAGTAATAGAATCCAACCCCCAAAATGACGTTTTTACATCCTATTCGTAACTACATAGTCCTAAATCAAAAGAAATTAAAATAAAGAATGTTCTCCAAAAAAACGTAATTATAAATGATTGTCGTCGACTTCCTCTGTCGTTCCATACTTAGCATTTTTTTCATCCTTTAACTCGCACCCTCCCTGAATCAATCAACTAACTAACAACATGGTATGTCGATGCATCTACAGTTCATTTATGCCTTTCGTCGTTCCATACCTAGATTATTTTCAACTTTGGGTACTGGACTATCTCTTAACTTATCGATGATTTAATTGGACGGTACATTGATCCTTCTGTATTCCCACGCTTGGTCAGATTTCCCTGAGTTTTTCTAGATGCCTGAACTATCAGCTGGCGGTCACTATCTACGGTTCGTCGATGGCCTTCACGGGTCACCTTTGCACTAATTTTCAGTTGTCTTCTGTGTTTTGGGTTTGGAAATCTTTCCTGCATAAACAAAGATAAAATCATGTTAAAACTACTACAACATGGCTCTAGGAATACACAAATCTAAAGGGAAAAAATAGTGAAAGTAGCGCAAAACTTCGTTACATCAACAACATCATATCAATGTCATATAAGCATATCAACTCGAACATAATATCCTAGAAACAATCCATGTTTAAGGGTTTGTAAAATTAAAATTTATAGGACGCTTACTCACAACCCCTTCCTAAGCCTAACAGTGCAATGCCTACATGAAGCCCCATAACTCCACATAGTCAAGTAAACGAAGCAAATGATCATAAGAAATGTCAGCATTTCATATGCATTCATATCATGCATATTTGTAATCATGTACATCAACATAGACCAATAGAATGTTCATCAATGAAAGTAATATCATATAGGATCATCAACAAGCAATGTCATCATATAAATTTCATAAATGTCATAAGTACATAAGGACAACCTCCTAGGACATCCCACAAAGTCAAAATATGCCATGCATAAGAAGAGTCTCATACCGCTACCTATACTAAGTAGAACCCCTTAATTCACCCTAGTTAGTGCTAACTTCATTAATTTTAATTTACTTTCGGGATCAATTGCCTTAACTTACATAGACGATGTGAGGTAGACATGGAATTTGGTATCATGAAACCCTAAACCTAAATGGTCTACTTTCCAAGATAGGACAAAAACATGAACATAGAATTCTAAGTGGATCCACTAGCTATTATTTTTATGGAGGCAACATAGTTAACGAAATAAGAGATATGTCTTGAACCCTATACATTACCATTATAAATTGGAGTTCTCATCTCATGAGAATGTTCGGTAAATCTGCCTTTTATGGGGAGTCAACATCTCTCATTGCCAAGTTCACTCGGTGCTAAGCTAATGTCCTTTCTTGAAATGTATTTAAGTCATTTTTACTAATCATAGCTTAGTATTGGTCATAGGAGACTAACCCGTTGTACATCATGTCATTAGATTATTAGGGATTTCATGTGAATTTCCTTTCATAGCAACCCTTCATTTGTGAGATCAATACAACATAATTATATCATAATAAGGTGAACAAGTGGTTAACATTCTACCTTGTATATACATAACCTTAACATGATCTCAGAATTCATATAGTCAATACATTTCATCATAATCATACTATAATCATATTCTCAATCCAATAACATATGTTAGTTGAACTGCAATATATCATTGCCAATTATAATCCACCATTATTGAAGTAAAGAGATTAAGATCACAAAGTCTTACCAAATAATCTCCATGGCCTTCATGAAGAATATCTGCCTCAGTTCATCCCAATTATCCAATAACCTACTCATCATCATCATTATCATAATATAGTGAAATAAACAATCATAGTTAGGGTTCGGTAAAGGATTAAATTCATACAACAATTAAAAAATATATAATCATAATGAATCAGTAATAATAAAAATAAATAAACATCAAATCCAATTGAAAACAAATTCACGAAAATGATAAGAAACCCATGTTTTTGACCATTTAAATCAATTTGAAAGAGCCTTTTGGGAAAAGAGATTACAAGAGTGAAGAGCTTTCATACCTTAATATTTCTTAGTGTTTTATCAAGTAAAGATTAATTATTTGTGTCCTACTAAATCTTTGAATTGTTCTTTAAGGGGATCTTGCAATAAAGAGGGAAAGAAGTTACAAATTGGAGATAATTTGGGTTTGGGAATTGTGCGGTGTTAGGTTAGTTTAAATTAGATTAACTTTTTATATAGTCCCTGAACTAACATAATTAACCCTCCATTAAAACTTAATTAACCAAATAACTAACTAACTAAGTCACTAACTAAAAGACTTAACAAGTGAAACTCGACCAATCAAATGACATTTGCTCTTCGGTGAGGCATCGATCAAATGACGGAACCGTATTGGCAAGCTGTCAAATGATTCAGAGGATATGGTTTTTGAAAATTTTGGAAAATTACTAAGTTCCAACCAACAGATCTATTGACGTTACATCGATCAATCGACGGCTTGTCGATTGGGTTCGTGGATGTACTATGTCAAGTTTATAGTTTTGGGGTAAAATTTAAAGCCCCTTTACAAGGACCATTAGGGAAGCCCTGGGGAGTTGTAACCAGAATTTTTGACCCTTAACACACTCTTATATATGCTTAAATCCTTTTTACCTATTTTAATTAAATTTCGACTCTTTAAATCCCATGAAACATGCCTAGGCACACTAGTGCATATTTCACAATTCACTGGACGTCATGGAGGGTTCATGATGTGTTGACTCTAACACTTTATAAATGTTTTTAAAACATTACTTTAATCCTATAAAAATATTTAAAAGTATTATTAAATTATTGAGGCTTTATATTAGGTCTTGGACTTTCGGAGTGTTATAGATTGTTAAGGATAGGAGAAGCAAAATGAGCCTATTTGTTGCTGGATTTGGTCCTGCTTCAAGCAAAGAAGGTCGGTCTGCAATTTTGTTTGCGGACATGAAATTTCTAGGTTAATGGTCTATGTGCAACAAGTTGAAGAAGAAAAGTTGAGGGACAAAGAAAAGTATAGCTATAAGAAATCTAAGACTTGAATGAATTTGGTCAACAAAAGTGTGGCTCAAGTCCCACAACTTCAAAAACAAAAGGGGAATGCACCATCATCAGCTATTGCACCTTAGCCAAAATATAGAGGTGAGTATAATGGCAAGAATTCGCAGAACTTCAAGGCTAGACAAAACCAATCACAAGGTAGTGTGGCACAAGGAGGTAGTTGACTCACGCATGTGGTAGGTGTGGTAGAAACAACGCTGGTAAGTTTCGTGATTGATAGTCGAGATGTTTCGATTGTTGTCAAGAGGGGCGCTACATGAAAGAGTGTCCCGTCAATAAGCAGGGAATGGAAATATGGGCAATAGAGCCCAGTTTTTATCAGTTGCTCCATAAAATAGGGCTCCATGTAGAGAGCCCCTTCTGGTAATGGTGGACGGGTAAAGCGTCTCTATGCAATCATTAGCTGCCAGGAGTAAGAGAACTCTACATATGTTGTCTTAGGTATGATCAAAGTCTTTCCATTTGATGTTAATGCTTCGTTAGACCCATAAACAAGCTTATATTTTGTAACTCTTTATGTTGAAAATCAGTTTGAGATTCTTCCTATAAATCTTTGTGAACCCTTATGCATTTCTACACCTCTTGGAAAGTCTATTCTAGCGGAAATAGTCTATCGTGATTGACCTAGTTCCATCAATCCAAAGAACACCATGACTGATCTAATAGAGTTAGACATGGTAGATTTTGATTTTATCTTGGGTATGGACTAACTTCATGTCTTTTATGCTTAAATAGATTGTAGAACTTCAGTTATCAAGTTCAAATCCTAATGAGTAAGTCATAAAGTGGAGTACTAGTTCAGCAGTGCCTAAGGGTCATTTTATTTCGTACCTTAAGGCAAGAATGTTAGCTTTAAAGGGGTGTATATATCACTTAGTTTTAGTTAATCACCTAAGTACTAAGGTACCTTCACTTTAATAAGTTTCTATACTGAAAGAGTTTCCAGAATGCTTTCCTGATTATCTACCTAGAGTTCTCCTAACAGAGATATAGAATTCGTCATAGATATCATCGAGATACTCGTCATATGTCTATCCCTCCATATAGAATGGAACTAGAGGAGTTAAAAGAGCTGGAAGACTAATTCAAAATTTTGTTAGATAAAGCATTCATTCGACCAAGTGTCTCACCTTGGGGTGCTCCAGTCTTGCTTGTAAGGAAAAAGGATGGTTCCCTTAGTATGGGTATAGGATACCACCAATTGAATAAGGTGACCATCAAGAATAAATATCCTCTTCCAAGGATAGAAGATCTTTTCGACCAACTTCAGGATTCTTCTTGCTTCTCAAAAATTGACCATAGACCAGGCTACCATCAATTAAAAGTTAAGGAATGTGACAATACAAAGACAACTTTCAGAACAAGATATGGGCGTTATAATTTTTTGGTTATTTCCTTTTCTTTGACAAATGCACCTGCAACATTCATGGATCGTATGGATAGGGTTTTTAAAACTTTTTTTTTGATATGTTTGTCATCATTTTCATTGATGGAATACTGATATATTCAAGGAATGAAGAAGATCATGTTACTCACCTGAATATTGTTCTACTGACTTTGAAAGATAAGAAGATTTATCCCAAGTAGTCCAAGTGTGAATTTTGTCTTAAGCCTATGGCATTCTTGGGCCACATCTTTTCCGATGATGGGATTAGAGTTGATAACCAAAATATAGAAACAATTCCGATTTTTATTACACCCACATCTCTAATAGATATAAAGAGTTTATTTTCTTTGTCTGGCTAATATTAAGAGATTTGTCGAAGGTTTTTCATCTATATCGTCTCCTTTTACCAAAAAGTCCAGATTCAATTGTGTGAAGTTAGTGAGAAAAGCTTTTAGGAATTGAAAAATAGAGTAAATATAGCTTGGGTTTTGACCTTACGAGAGGGTACTCAAGGTTTTGTGGTGTACTTTGATGTATCGAGAGTTGGTTAGGGTTGTTTGTTAATCTATACTGGAAATGTTATAACTTATACCTATAGACAGTTGAAGGTTCATGAGAAGAATTATCCAACTCATGACTTAGAATTGGCCGCAGTAGTTTTTGCTTTGATGATATGGCATCACTACTTGTATCGTGTTCATGTTGACATATTCTATCATTTTAGAAGTCCAAAAACTAATCTAGAGCCTTATATATGTTTTTAACATTTTAAAACTGTTTTAAGGTCAATAATAATGTATAAAAAACATTTAGGAAGTTTTAGAGTCAAAACGTCAAGGAACGTCCTAACTTCCGCAGACTAGAGAAAAAGGTTCTAGTGTGCCTTAACCTATTTCCAAAGGATTTAAGAGTCGAAATTTGATGAAATTTTCTGATAACGTGTCTATCATATATTAAAGTAGTTTTAGGGTCAAAAAGTCCGGGTACGACTCACCAAGGACCACACTATGGTTCCTTGAGAAAGACCCTTGCATTTTGGCGAAAAAGTTGTCATGAGGCAGTAGACATTGATGGTTGCAGGCGATGAGGCATAGCCTCATATATGGGACATCGATACCTCCAGCGATAAGGATTCTGCCTATATTTAGAAGTTGCCGAAGTTTCAACTCTCTAAATAATTCGATGAACCTCTAGGACGGTTTGTCTAAGGCCCCATTGACTAACCCACGTCACGTAGGTCGGGGTCTCGTAGGTCAGGCTAGCTCTTTCCTATAAGGTTTTAGTTGGATCCATTTATTTAAGTTAGTTATTAAGGGGTTTATTTAGTTATTAGGGGGTTGTTAATTAGGTTATTTAATTAACTATTTAACCTACTGTAAGCCTAAACCTCACTTAACTCATAACCTTTCCTAAACCCAAATTGCTCTTCCTTCTCTCTACTTTCTCTCTCCCAAGGAAAATCCATATAAGACCAAGGTATAAGAATTCTAGGGACTTAAGAAGACTACTTTTCACCATCAATCCTCAAATAATAACAAGTCATGGGATCCTTTCACCTTTGGGATTCCTTTCTCCAAAGTGTTCTCCCAAAATTGGTTTTCAAAATTATGATTTCATATTGGTTTCTTCCTGATAAAAATTTGATCTTCTAAATTGTATTATTTACGTTTGCTTTTGGTTATAATGATTAGATTATGTTGTATTATGGTTCAATTACATTGTTTCTAGATGAATTAACCTAGTCTGTGGAATAGATCATGAATTGGCCCAAATTCCCTATTCGTAGGTGATGAACTCATGTTTAATTGATTTGTATTGATGAAATTGAATTATTTATTGTTTTAATTACTATTGAATGATTTTATTTCACCTATTGATGGATGAAATTGGATTGGTTGAGGGTAATACCAATGATTATGGCTTGTTGAAGGAAAATTGGTAATACATTATGATCTTGAACCTTTACTTCAATTATGATGGCTTATATTTTGTTATGAAGTTCAATTGAAGTACATATTGTTGTTATACTAAGTAGGTATTGGTATGATCATTCAATTGAAATGTATTGATTATGTGAAGGTGTGAAATTATGTTAAGATATAATGATATAGTGTTGGTTATGAATTGCCAATGTGCCTTACTATGACATGATGATGATAATGTGTTGATCTCACATATGAGGATTATATTGAAATGACATTCTCATGCAATTAGTAATGAGATAATAACTATTAATTTACAAGGGGTTATCAATAAAGGCTCAAAGAAATTTCGAAAAGGATATTAGCTTATCACAAAGTGAAGTAGTGTGAGATGTGTTCCACCCCAATGTGGGAAGTTAGATTCACAATGATTTTCATGATATGGTGACATTAATGCAATTGTGAATCAAAAGAGTTCCAAGTATATCTTCTAGATCTCGAACTATGTTGCCCCCATATGAATACTAGATAGTGTATCAACCTAGATGTACTGTTTATCTTTTGGTACTACCTTGGCAAGTAATCCACCTTATTTTGGTGTAGGGTTTTTTTACACCGAAATCCACATTTAGCTCTTCTGGTCTATATCGGTTAAGGAAATTTTTCCCCGAAGTAAATTTAAGAAATAATGTGAACACTAACTAGGTGACCTATGACGTTTGCCTTATTCTAAGTAGGGATATGGGACTCTACTTTTGAAATTGCACTATTTGGCATTGAGGGATGTGTTGGAAGGTTGTTCATATGTATATAAAGTAAATTTTATGCATATGTCGATGATAAATATTGATGATCTTATATGATGTTAGTTTCAGTTATGAATATGCTAATGGTCTGTATTGCTACTTATGATGATGACTGTTCTTGATGTTATACTAAACAAAGTAAGGCAATGTTTGTTATCCTTTGTTTGGTCTACTTTGTAGAGTAAGGATATGGGGCTTTCCTTGGTCATTGAATATGTGGAGTTGATGGGAGATTGTGAGTAGAGGTCTTGCATATAGTATAATGATGTGAACTCTTATATGTGATTTATGGTTATAGCATAATGTTGGAGTTGTTTAGTTATGCATTCAATTATGTTATTACACATGTTGACTTGCTTATGCTTGATGATTATGGTGTTGTGTTGTATGTGGTTTTGTATTAAGGAATAAGTGATTATTGGCTTGTATGTGTTGTAGATTGTGCCTAAGGCTTTTCAAAGTAACTCAGCATTGTTCTGAATAAATGTCCCTTTAGCATAAATTCCAATCTTATATGTGCATATTCCCATACTTAGTACAAGTATGTCCTGACCCATATTTCTATGATTCTACAACTATGAAGGTTCTGGCTTTTGAGCTTCTAGAAGAACCATTTAAACATACCTCGATTCTCATTCTCCAAATTCGGTAGACCCTCACTTTCCTAGGATGATACAATCATCTTTCGATTCGATGTTGTTTAGTATTAAGGACACTTTTGTTCATTCTCTTTCATTCGAATACAAATGTTTTATATGCCTATCTGTGGATTTTATAGTATGAAGTATGGGTTATGCCCAATGTTGAAATCGTTTAGATGGTTCAATACGAGATGTATCCTAGTATTCTTTTGAATCCATATTTCGGTATTACGTACGTGAAATAAAAGTAGAAGCCTATGTAGTGCTTCTTATGCAAGGAGTCTATGTAAACTCCCTATGTATATATTAAGTATATGCGAGAGGTCTATGTAAACCTCAATGTAGGAGTAATTAAGAAAATAAATTTTCCGCAATTTAACCTATGAAATGTAATGATAAATGCAAAGAGGTTAGTCTTAGTCCTCTTCAAGGATGACGCCACCGGTTACTTCTAAGGGGTGCTACCAGGATGTGATAAAACTTGGCATCAGAGCATGAAGTTGACTATCTTAAGGATGGATTCTAATTAAACCACGTGTATGTAGATTCATATTCATAATTGTGAAGTGGGCCACACTTATGAATGAGAGTTTATGTGATGCTTATGAAATTCTCGTCTTCCTTATATCTTATGCTGTGCCACTACAGTCTACTTTGTATGTTCTTTGACCTATGCCTTTTATTATGGTAATAGGTACGAATACTCAAAAAGAAGCTGCATAAAGGGTCGAGGAAAGAATTTCTAGTGAGGGGGTTCATGAAAACAAGCTCCTTCGCAAGACAATCAAGTCCCTCCACTTGAAGAAGTTGCTATGGGTGATGAAGCTCCGGTTTTTCCTCCACTAATGACCAATGGAGAGATAAGGGAAGATTTTCTCAATTTGGCCCAAGCCATGACTTTGCAAGCAAATTGTGTCACTTCTCAAGTCCAAGCAATGATAATCCAAGTGAATCAAAAAGTCATACTTCGTGTGCGTCAATACGCTAGCACTATGACATCTTGTTTGAGAGACTTTACTAGGATCAATATTTCCTAGATTAAGTTCCATAAGATCCTATTTTCTATGGGAGTTACTACAACTGAAAAGGACGAGTTGGCTGCCTATCAACTCAAGGATGTGACACAAACATGGTACACCAAATAGAGAGACAATAGGGTTCTAAGAGGTTGAATGATGACTTGGGAGATCTTCAAGAGATCTTTCCTTGTGGGTTCTTTCATAGAGAGTAGAGGGAAGCTAAGGTGGAAGAATTCATCAACCTTCATCAAGGAGGTGTGAGTGTACTTGGTTACTCCTTGAAGTTTACTAGATTGTCCAAGTATGCTCCATCCTTGGTGTCTAACCTAAGGGATGATATGAGTCATTTTCTTATGGGAATGTCTGATGACTTTGTGGAAGAATGTTGTTAGACTATGCTTCATGATAATATGAATATCTCCTGAATAATGGTTTATGCTTAGAAAGTTGAAGAAAGTAGGTTAAGGAGGAGGAATTTATAGGCCAAGAAGTCCAAGTCTTTTGAAAGTGGTTCTTTATATGGAAGGTTGTAAATTCAAGACAAGAATATATTAAAGAAGAAGTTATCCAATCAAATTCCTTCTAAATTTCCCAAGTCCTGTGATGATAAGGTGTCTAACCTTAAGTCCAAACAGGTTAGAAGTGGAAACTCACCAAGTGATAAAATAACTTATTCCAAGTGTGGTAACAAACAATTGGGTAAATGTCTAGTTGAAACGGGAAATTTTTATAGTTGTGGAAAGAGGGTCACATGGTTTGGTATTGCCTTGATATTAAGGGGCAACAGAAGACAGGTGGACAATCTCAAGCATGTGAGTCTAATGTTGATGCTCCTAGAAAAAAATCATTTTTATGCCCTCCGCTCTAGGGGTGAATAAGAGAATTTTCTTGGTGTGGTGACCCTTATGTTACAAGTCTTCTCTATGAATGCTTATGTTTTACTTCATCCGGGAGCTACCTTGTAATGTTTTACTCCCTTGATAGCTATAATTTTGATATTTTGCCCAATAGCTTGAATGAACCTTTTATGGTGACTACCCCGGTGGGTGATTCGGTGGTTGCAAAACGAGTTTATAGAGATTGTCTTAAAAAATTTCCCAATAGAGTTACTCATGTTGAATTGGTAGAACTTTTTATATGGTAGATTTTGATATCATTTTGGGGATGGATTGGTTGCATGTTTGTTTTTTTTAGATTGTTTGTAGGATAAAAGATTTCTAGTTTAACTTTCGTAATGAGCCCGTCGTTGAGTTGAAGGCGGGAAAATCTATTCTTAGAGGTCGTATCATTTCTTGTATAAAAGCTTCTAAGATGATCACTAAAGGGTGTTTATAGCATATTGTGAGAGTCAAAGATTTAAACTCCGAAGTTCCTCCAATTGAGTTAGTCCCCCTAGTGAGGGAATTTCCGGTGGTCTCTCCTAATGATCTTCCCTGAAATCCTCCTAAACGAGAAATTAACTTTGGTAAAGACTTTCTACCGGATACAAATCCCATTTCAATTCCTCCTTATCTGATGGCTACGACCAAATTGAAAGAGTTGAAAGATCAACTCAAGCATTTACTAGACAAAGGCTTCATTTAAACTAGTGTTCCCCATGGGGTGCTCCAGTTTTATTTGTGAATAACTATAATGGGTCTCTTAGGATGTGTATTCACTACCGACAACTCAATAAAGTTACCATTAGGAATAAGTATCCTCTTCCTAATATTGACGACTTGTTTTGTTTGATCGAATCAAAGGGGCAAGATATTTTTCCAAAATTGACTTAAGGTCGGTATATCAGAAACTTAGGGTGAGAAATGAAGATATTCCCAAAACGGCTTTGGAACAAGATATGGTCACTCTGAGTGTAGGGTGACGTCTTTTGGGTTGACTAATGCCCCGGTTACATTTATGGACCTAATGAATAGGGTGTATTAAAAATACCTAGATTCCTTTGTCATTATCTTCATTGACGATATCTTGGTGTATTTGAAATATGAGGTTGATCATATGGGGCATTTTAAAATAGTGTTACAAGTCTTAAAAGAACACAAACTATTTCCCAAGTATGGAAAGTCTGGGTTTTGGTTAAGGTTGGTGGCTTTTCTTGGTCATATCATGTCTAATGAAGGTTTATAAATTGATCTAAAGAATACAAAGGCGGTTAGAAATTTTTCTAGACCGTTGGCTCCAACCAACATAAGAAGTTTATTGGGTCTAGCCGGGTACTATAGGAGGTTTGGGTATGGTTTTGTGTTCATTGCATCTCCTTTGATAACTTTGACCCTAAAGAATGTGAAATTTTAGTGGTCGGATTCTTGTGCAATAAGCTTCCAAATATTAAAAGATAGGCTTACCACCGCTCCGATGTTGACTTTACAAGAGGGTAATGAGTTTTTCGTTGTCTATTGTGATGCATCCCGAGTGGGATTGGGTTGTGTCCTTAGGCAACAGGGGAAATTCATAGTCTATGCTTCTAGACAACTTAAGGTTCATGAGAAGAACTACCCAACTCGTGATCCTGAGTTAGCGGTCATGGTATTTTCCTTAAAAATATGGAGGCATTACTTATACGGTGTTCATGTTGATGTGTATTGTAACAACCCAAACAACACCCTAGTGTTTACCGGCGTCATTCTCCTCTATGAGGACTAAGACTATACCTTAGCGTTCGTCACAACACATCATAGGTAAAAAAATATAGGGAAATTAAAAACATTTTATTATATAGTTAAGGTTTACATAGACTTCTCATATGAAGCATACATAGGCTTCTCGCATAAACAACACACAACATATAGGAATTTAGTGTATCACTTTGTTCTCACATTAAACCATCTAAAAATTAATCACAATAGTTTGAGCGTAGCCCTTAGTCTATTCCAATATGTTGTATAAGCTACAATGAAAGTCTCTACATGAGAATGGATTAATTGTCTCAAATCATAGACAACATCAATAAGGCTTGATGAGTGCCTTTATCATCGGAACTCATGAGGACTCACCAATTGACTTAAGAAACAGAAAGTCTTCTTCTTCAATGACCATGAATCTCCTCAATGGCCCAAACCAAAAATGTTTGGGAAAAAGGAGAAAATACGGGTTAGTACAAACCACATATACTTAGTATGGCTCCTATGCACAAAATCATCAATGCATGAGAAATGGACAATTTAGTCAAAATCATGATTTCTACAAATTTAACTCACCATACATATATAAGAAGTAAAATAAGTGAATTCAAAATAATAGCAACCCAACATGTAAATCACCCAAGCAATATTTGTGCAATGCACAAGATAGAACCCAATAATTCCATCCAAGGCTAAGTATCACACTGAGCAACCCACTTCATACTTACAAAATATTTTCATAACATGATAATACATCAATGCTTACTCATATATTACTAATCATAACCATAACCATAATCATAATCATAATCATAATCATAATCATAATCATAAAGGAACACTACTTAGAATCATCCCTTAGGATCCCACATGTGCAATGAGTAAGACAAGTCTCATACCCTCCCTTACCCTACGTAGTAGCCTTCAATACAACCCTAATAAGCGTTAAAATACTTAACTTATTCATTTACTTTTACATTAGGAAATAGTGCAATAACCGACATGAGACCATGTGAGCTACAAGGAATGTGGTGTTCTACTCCCACAACGAAAAAGGAGGGTTAAAACATGCCTAGGGTGCAATCATTCGTACGTAGCTATCTAGGTGGATCTACTCAGCTAGAGTCTTTGTGGGCTTATAGTTAAGGGTCAAGGAGATTGTTTCTACAAAACTTGACTTACTAATGTGGAGTTTTTCATCTCATGAGACAATACGTAACTGGGGAATCCGGACTTACTAACGGGAGGAAACCCATGTGGGAAGCTGGACTTATTAACTTGAGACTTTCATCTCATTTACATGCCATTTCGGTTCTAAGCAACAATTAACTTTAGTAATAATCATATAACATCATAAAAGTTCAAATTAGTCTCTTTTGGACCTATAAATAAACATCTTAGCATAATAGCTCATAGATGAACACAAGTGAAAACCATTATTTCATTTTAAACACAAAATCATAATCATGAGAAACTACATTTAATCATATAATGATCACATCATAACGTAATAATATACTTTATAGTCAATTCATAGATCAAGGGTTATAGAGGAGGGATCCATGTCATCAACATCACAACAACAGAATTAGCTATAGCATCATTATTACATAAGGAGATTTAACCTTACATAATTGAGATCAAAGGAGCATCAAGATCATACCTCATTTCCCTTCATGGGACTTCATACTTCAATACCCAAGAACTCATAACCAACAGATGAAATAGGGCAGATAATTAAGTATTGACATAAATAAAATCAAATTAACAAGTGACATGTTCATGACCCTCAACAATTCACCTTAATAAATCAAAGAAATTAGAGATTTGGGAGAAAGACATGGGTCAAGGGAAAAAATATAGGAATTCATCAATTGACCAGCAATTCATACTTAAACAACATCAATTCATCATAATTCATCACAACTAACTCAAAATTTCGTTTTAGAAAGAAGACCCATGTAAGGAGCTTGGTTTGGGGGATCTAGAAATTATCTTTTGAAGGACCTCCTAGGGAAAGGATTACCAAGATCTAAAGAAACCATAACTTATTGATGAGACTTCCACTACAATGGGTTGAAGAACTTAAAGTCTTGATCTTCTTCTTGTAGATATATTAGTCTTCAATGTAGTTTTGGAGGAAGAGAGAATCCGGGAGAGAGAGAGATATTTTATTTCAACTTGTGGGACTTGATTTTTGTGTTAGAATGGACCTAAAACTGACCCTAATACATTTTATAGTAACTCATTAAATTAACCAAAATAACCGTTACTTAAATAGGTTTATTTGTGAAGTTAAAACACCCAAAATATGACTTTTATGATATTTAGGAAGAAGGTGCGCGACGCGAGTCTAGTTCCCCAATTTATTTTCGAATTTTGAGCTGAGGCAGTAGGTTCCATGTAAGCCCCCATTTATAGGCCAAATCAATATTCCCACGTGATGGTTGCAAGACGCGCAGCAGCAACCCGAATCTGGCTGCGAGCAAGCTGCCTTGGCAGCTTGCTTGCCCAATTTTGGGTCCTACCCAAGGACCCTTCCGGTGGTCCTTGGGGTGTCGTGACTGTACTATTTGACCCTCCATACTATATTATACCTATAAAAGCCCTTTACAAGTTTTGTACTTCATATGACCCAACGAAACCTTCACCAAACATAGGTACATCCATATAGTTGAATTTCACTAGTTTCTATACGTTAAGGCTTTTCTTAAATCCTATGGCTCCAATACTTCTCAAAGAAGTTGCTTATACTTATTTAGGTCTAAAATCATTATTACTCAACATATTATACTCTATTATAGGTCATGGAAATAACGGGGTGTTACAATACCCCTCCCCTAGGAACATTCGTCCTCGAATAACACCTTAAACCCTCTATTGGGGTAAAATAAAAAAGACTCAAGACTAGCAGCCAACCGCAACAAAAATCATAATGAGATACAGATCATAAGAGGACATTTCGAATCCCTTCAACATAAAAACATAGCATAAACAAATAGGAACTTAATCCAAAGATACCATAACAAAAGCTCAACTTTTTGTATCGCTTAAGGAGGTACTACCTTCTCCATTTCAATATGAAGTCAATATGAACATTAAAAGTTGACATGCTAATTTCTTATCAAAACAACATCAAACATGATCATTATAATATTCCATTAGTAATAGCACACAAAACACTTAAGTTAAAGACATCATAATAAATATTTTTTATGGAAAGAGAAGAACTCAACTTCAGCATGAATTTCTACTATGATATGCACATATGTTTAGAAATATATGATAAGATGAATATTATACATAATAACCAAATGAAGAACAACTAAACTCAACCTTGACTTGGAGTAAGGGGAAAAATATGAGGAAAGCGGGATTTCTTGTTGGCCTTGGCCTCCCATGTAGCTCCCTCAACAAGGTGGTTCCTCCATTAAACATTTACGGAGGTAACCTCCTTATTCCTCAATTTATTAACATGACGATCCAAAACTCAATGGGGACATCTTCATAATATAGGTCTTCCTTTACCTCTAAACCTTCTAGAGTAAAAATGGAAACTGGATCACCTATACAGTTCGTAAGCATAGAAACATGGAACACCGGATGAATCATGGTCAACTCATTTGGCAACCTAAACTCATTGGCAACACTCCCAACTCTCTTTAAAATTTCAATCGGGCCAACATAACGAGGACTAAGCTTCCCCTTCTTTACGAACCTTTTCACCCCTTTTATGGGTGAAATTTTCAAATAGACCCAATCTCCTACTTCGAATTCAAGGTCTCTCTTTCGATTGTCGGCATAAGACTTTTTCTGACTAAAAGTCATTTTCAACCTCTCCCTTATGAGTTGAACTTTCTTTGAGGACTAATACACTAACTTGGGACCAAGAAGAGAAAACTCACCCACTTCAAACCATCCAATTGGGCACCGATACTTGCATGGTAGTTATTGTTGTGGGAGAACTCAATTAGTGGTAGGTGATGATCCCAATTTCCCTTGAAATCAATCACACAAGCCATCAACATATCTTCTACAGTTTGAATAGTGTTGTACGGTTGTCCATCCATTTAAGGTTAGAAGGCGGTGCTAACCTTTATCCGCATACCAAGTCCATCTTGGAAAGATTTCCAAAAAAGTGAAGTGAATTGAGTTACCACTATCTGATAAGATGGACAGGGGACCCCAACAACTTTAAATTTTCCTTAACATACAATTTAGCATATTCCTCGGTCCAGTAGAAAACCTTTACGGGAAGGACATGTTCTGACTTAGTCAACCTATCCACTATGACCAAAATGCGGTCATGTTTCCGACTTGTTAGAGGAAACCCTACCAAAAGTCCATGTTGACATCTTTCCATTTCCAAGTGGCGATATCTTTATCTTGGGTTAGACCACCCGGGATTTGATGCTCGTCTTTGTCTTGTTGACAATTTGGGCACCTCTACACAAACTTAGCTACCTCTCTTTTCATTCCATTCCACCAATAGATATTACTCAAGTCACAATACATCTTAGTGTCCCCCTAATGGATGGAGTATCGGGAGTGATCAACCTCATCCATGATTTTCTCCCTTAAACTATCCACATCCAGTACACATAATCTTCGTTGGTAACTATATACCCCATCCTCACCTTGGGAGAATGATTCAATATTATTTCTAAGGATCGACTCCTCCAACTCCATCAATAGAGGATCAAGACATTGTTTAGATTTCACATCACCACTAAAGATGACTCGGAGTTGTGACTAACCACAAAACCAACCTTTGAAGATTCTTCTAATAGGACACCCAACAGTTCCAACCAATGACCATCCTTCACTAATTATTTCATGTCATCAACCACATGAGTCAAACTACCCATAGAAAGTCGACTCAAAGAATCTGCCACCGCATTAGCTTTCCAAGGATGGTAAAGAACACTCATATCATAGTCTTTTAGAAGCTCTAACCATCTTCTTTGGCATAAATCCAAGTCTCTTTGGGTGAATACATATTCTACACTCTTCTGATCCGTGAACATGTCGACATACACCCCATATTGATAGTGTCTCCAAATATTTAGAGCAAATACCACGGTCGCAGGCTCAAGGTCGTGTGTTGGATAATTCTTCTCATTTATCTTGAGTTGACTAGAGGCATACGCTATGACTTTTCCATAGTGAATGAGCACACATCCTAGAACCAATCAGGAGGCATCACAATAAACCACAAACCCATCGGTACCTTCCAGTTAGGTCAATACCGGAGGAAAGGTGAGTCTATGTTTCAATAATTGGAAGCTCTTGTCACAAGATTCAGACAATTTAAACTTTGACTTGTTTTGGGTTAAGTCCATTAATTGAGATGCAATAGATGGAAATCCCTAGAATACTCTGAATGTCGGTAGGACTCAACGGTCTAGGCAAACTTTTGACCACTTCTATTTTCCTTGGATCGACCGCGACCCCTACACTAGAGACAATGTGACCAAGGAAAGCTACCGATCTCAACCAAGTTTCGCATTTACTAAATTTAGCGAAAAGTTGGTTATTTTGGAAAACCTGAAAAACTATTCTCAAATGATTACATGATCATCCTCACTCTTTGAGTATATCAAAATATCATCAATAAAGACAATCATGAAGAAATGAAGATACTTCTAAAAACTTGATTCATAAGGTCCATGAACACCGCTGGGGCATTAGTTAGACCAAATGACACCAGTAGGAACTCAAAGTCACCATATCTTGTTAAGAATGACGTTTTCGGAATATCAACCTCCTTTTCTACAAGTTGATGATAACCCGACCTCAAGTCCATCTTCAAAAAGTATCTTTCTCCTTGGAGTTGATCAAACAAGTCATCAATCCTAGGGAACGGGTATTTGTTCTTTATAGTGACTTTGTTTAATTGTCGATAGTCGATGAACATTCCCAATGACCCATCCTTCTTCTTTACAAACAATACTGAATCACCCCATAGAGATATGCTCGGTGAGTTGAGTCTTTAGCACCTTTAATTCGGTCGGGGCTATACAATAAGGAGGGATTGAAATAGGTTGCATATCCGGCATAAAGTCTATGCCTAAATCATACTTATCATTTTGCAAGCAGCACATACCGTATTGCACATATAATATCACGTAGTTCACATCATTCTTTCAAAAGCCATGAGACCTTTGAATCATTGATTTGACACTAGGATTTCCCAAAATGAGAGCTCAACATATGGGACATCAAATAGGGAGCCTTCTTTAGCAAACACATAGTTTGTTTCATTTATTCATACATACTTCATTTTCGTTCATTCATATACTAGTGCAATCACTAGTCATACCTAGGATGTAGTTTAAGACTCTCATCGGATTAGCTTTGCAATGACCAAGAATAACCTAGTGTCTTTACTAGAGTCTATCTCAACTCTTGATTATACGATCCTAAAACCTTTGGTATCGTTCATTTCATTATGTGCATTCGTTGAGGCTTGCCTCCTTCTTTCTTTGGGAAATTAAACTTTAACCGACAGAGATCATGTGAGCATCATAAAAACGAGTGTGTAATCCCCACATTGAAAAGAGGTCAAATCACCGGCCAAAGTGAACCAAAACATGCTAGCATATATAGGGAATCAAACCCTAATAGATCCCTATATTCGCAATATAGGTTCAAAGACTAGGAGCTATAAGGAGACCAATACATGGCATGCTGGACTGTCTCATCTCATGAGAGTTACGTGAACCTCTGCCCTTCCCGAAGGAAGGCATCACTGGTCATAGCTAGCCTATTGTTGCTCAGTATAAAGTTTATTAGATTCAACTCATACATCATGGAAGTTGGCTTCTAGCATGAGCACATCATAGATCATTAGATGATTTGTCATCTCATTATTAGTATTAAGTATGCATTAATTTCAATACTTTTATTAGATTGTTCATAGAAACTGGTCTCTTCAATATCTTTACTCTCTCATAGGTGAGTACGTCTTGTTAACATTTACTTAGGTTCATTTGAGATTACTCTCATATTTCACATTAGCCTATTATCATATTGTCACCTCATTCATTAAATTTAATACAATTGATTTTCATAACTACTCACCCCTTGACGTGAATTTTCATTTCATCATGACAATGCACTTGGCAATTTAGTGTGTTTCACCGACTTACTTAACCCTTCTAGGGTTACATAATTTTATCACATATATCTTAGGCTCACCGAATTTTAAATGTATGCTAGACTTATGAGTCCATAAATATAATCCATGAGGCTTCATTCGTAGTTTGTCTATGTGATTCATGTTTACCCAAGATTATGTGGTACAAGACTTATGCATCTTGTAGATATGCCAAGATATTGGTTTCGATCATTAGAGGCAGCATTAATTAAATATTTACTTACATATGAATTATATATCTATACGGAATTGGGCAAGGGATCCTGATTTCTCATCCCTTGGACAACACTTAATCTTATTTTAAACTTGATAATTTAATTTTTCAGATTTGGGGGACCCTAGTTCGATGCCCATTAACCCAAAAATATTCCTTTCTTTTTCTCCTCTCCTTCATTTTAAGGCAAGGAGGTTGTGGGTTTAATCCTTCACAAGCTCATTATTTTTGTTTTAATTTATCTCTTAACTTTATCACCTATCCAAGAGGTTGTGGGTTCAATTCCCACTCTCCACATTTATTTTCTCCTCTATTTTTCTCCTAACTCTCTCATTCATTAAAGAGGTTGTGGGTTCAATTCCCACCTCTCCAAATTTATTTTCTCCTTTATTTTTCTCCTAACTCTCTAATCCATTCAAGAGGTTATGGGTTCAATCCCCACTCTCCACATTTTATTTTGTACTTTATTTTTTTTTCATGAAGTTTTTATGTAATTTTCATTTGGTGAGGTCATGGGTTCAATCCCTAATGACCTCACATTAAAAAAATTGTAAGAAAATAGCTAATTCTCCTCATCACTTGTCGAGACTCAAAATTTCAAGCAAGATGTAAATTTGGTCTCTTCCAATCCATTTTCCTCTCAATCTTTTGTTGGTTTTTTGTATCTTTCATGTAATGATGTCTTGGGTTCAATCCTTAGTGATCTCAGTTGTTTTACATTCATTTTTCATTGCATTGTGTACCACTTTTTTTGGGTGAACCCAACCTACAAAATGCTGGAAATTTGTTCACTATTTTCAACTTCTTTTTATCATCATTCATACGTTAATTCTTAACGCATTTCGTGGATCATTTAGTGCATCTTTAAGTGTAATCTTTTTATGATTATATTCATTGAACAATTACCTTTAAATCCAGAAACATTACTTCACTTTTACACCTCATGATTTACCCAAACATTAGCACATAAAATTCAACCATAAAAACATATCATTTTTAAGGCTTAAAACCGAAAATCATGTCATGGCATACACATACATTTTTCACGAAAATTCGGCAGACATACTTCATTGTTCATACAATTCCAAACACATAATAATGAACACATTATCATGGAAATCACACTTCATATCTAATCTACCTGCAAATATACCAACCTAAGATCAGTGATAGGAGCTAGTGACAGGGAATATGTAGTGAGGAACAATCCTAGTTTCGAAATAGAATTATCTGAGTCTTAAGGGTCTCTTGGGAAATGGAACAAGATTAGGAAAACACATACATGATTTTAATGTGTTCAACACTCGAACTTGCTGCCAAAAACTTCACCAAATTCATTTCCAATCCCGAAACTCACACCTTGACCGACTAGCGTATTACGTTTTGCTTAACGTTTTCGGATTACTTTCTCATTTGTGTTTTGCGTGCAAATACTTCAAGTGTGAGGACCTTTTGTTTTCTGATTTTTTTTCTCACGTTTGTCAGCCAGAAAAAATGTGTGAAATGAGAGAGATATACGCGTGAAAAAAGTTAGTGGCTTAGGATTAGGTGAAGTAGTTTAGACTTAGTCAACTAGGACCTTTCAAACTTTGAAAATCTGATTTAATAATTTTAGTGAAATAACCATAATGACCTTAAAAAATCAGATTACAAAACACAATTTAATCCACTTAATGTTGCTTCCATTGAGGTTCAAACCCGTGACGTCCCCATCGCCAAAACAAGTCCCTCTGGGTCGACCCGACCCAAATCGCCCCATTAATTAATTAATTAATTAATAATAATCTGATTTTCCTTTTTCTTAAATCAGCATTTAAATATTAATTAATTAAGTTAATTCATCAATATAAATAATCAAGTTAAATCATTTCTCCCACCTAGGTTCGAACCCACATAGAGCAAGATTTTGCTCAACGGGCAATTTCGTCCCTTTCTATCAAAAATGCCCCTCCACCTTATTAATTAAATAATTAATTATATATTTAGGGTAATTACAATACTACCCTTAGCCTAGAAAAAGATCATTTTACCCCTAGACCGTCCAAACATAAGATTTCCCCTTTTTAAGTCCAGTAAAGACTCATCCGGGTAAAACTTCATATTAGGGTGCCCTACATGGTTTGACCCAACCTTTTCTAGCTCAACTAACACACCACGTTAGCTGGATTGGATATTAAAGAGGTTTAGAGTTCTGGTTGTACGTGCATCAATCCATGTGAACCCGTTCTAATTTAGGCATTCTAGATACGTTAGACATTACTTAGCATATTCATGTTTAGGGTTGTTACAATTGTTTAGTTTAAAGGAAACTTTTGTGAATGTTCTTTCATTTGCATACAAATGTTGTGTAGGCCTATATGTGGCCTTTATTGTATGAAGTATGGGCTATGCCCTATTTTGAACTTGTTTAGATGGTTTAATATGAGACGTATCCTTGACTTCTGATGAATCAGTATTGTTATATTATGTACGTGAAATAAAAGTAGAAGCCTATGTAGTGATTTCTATGCGAGGAGTTTATGTAAACTTCCTATGTACATATTAAGTGTATGCAAGAGGTATATGTAAACCTAAATCTAGGAGTAACTAAAAAGTTTTTAAATTTCCGCAATTTAATCTATGAAATGTAATGACAAATGCTAAGAGGTTAGCCTTTGTCCTATTCAAGGATGACGAAATTGGTTACTTCTGGGGTGGTCTCCTTGGATATAACACATATTCACTGTTCACAAGAGCCTTAAATATGTGTTCACCCAGAAAATCCATTATCTCACACAAAGAAGATGGTTAGAACTACTCAAGCATTATGACACCAGTATTTTTTACCACCCAGGTAAGGACAATGTGGTTGTTGATGCCTTAAGCAGGTTATCAATGGGGATTACCGCCCATGTTGAGGAAGAAAATAAGGAGTTAGCGAAAGATGTGCATACACTTGAATGCCTGGGAGTCAAAATTATGGATTCCATACAAGGAGGTATAGTGGTAGCTAATGGGGCTTAATCATAACTAGTGTCTGACGTGAAAGATAAACAAGACCAAGATCCCATTTTGCTCGACATGAAGGCAAATGATCATAAGAAAAGAGTATTAACTTTTGAACAATGGGAAGATGGTGTGCTAAAGTATCAAGGTAGGTTGTGTGTAGCTAAGGTGGATGGACTCAAAGAAAAGATCATAGAGGAGGCACATAGCTTCATATATTCCATTGATCCGGTTTCCACCAAGATGTAGCATTAATTAAAAGAGTTATATTGGTGGGATGGAATGAAAAATTACATTGCTGAATTTGTTGCCTAATGCCTGATTTGCTAGCAAGTTACAGTGGAACACCAAAGACCTAGACGGTTGGATCAAAAGATAGAAATTAAATAATAGAAGTGGGAGATGATTAATATGGTCTTCACCATAGGTTTTCCAAGATCTCGTAGGCAACATGATTCTATTTAGGTGATTGTCAATAGAATGACAAAGTCAGCTCATTTCTTACCGTTAAGGACTACTTATTAAATCGAGGATTATGCTAAGTTGTACATTCAAGAAGTCATACTTATGGGGCCCCAGTCTCCATTATTTCATATAGAGGTGCACAATTTATTGCTATGTTCAGGATGTCTTTCTAGAAAGGTTAGGGTTCGAAGGTGAACTTAAATACTTTTTTTAATCCTCAGACGTATAGATAACCAGAGAGTACTATCCAAACCTTAGATGACATGTTCAAATCTTGTGTGATTGATTTCAACGAGAATTGGGATGAGTACACGCCTCTCATTGAGTTCTTTACAACAATAGCTACCATTCTAGCATCCAAATAGCTCAAGACGAAGCTCTTTATAGGAAAAGATGCAGATCTCCTATTGGGTGGTTCAAAAATTATGAAGCAGGTTTTATAGGACCACATCTAGTTCACCAAGGTGTGGAGAAGGTCAAAGTTATTCAAGAGAGATTGATATTGGCATAGAGTCTTCAAAAATCCAACACATATTTTAGGAAAAGGTCGTTAGAGTTTGAGGTGGATAATTTGGTGTAACTTAAAGTTTCATCCATGGAGGGGTTACAATGTTTTGTAAGAAGGGGAAACTTAGTCCCCGGTATATTGGTCCTAACAGAATCTCCAAGAGAGTTTGCAATGTAGCATATGAGTTGGAGTTACCCCAAGAGTTAGCCACGGTTCATCTGGTATTCCATGTGTCTATGTTGAAGAAGTGATTAGGTGATCCTTCATTAATTGAATAAACTGAAAATGTTGGGATGAAGGATAGCTTATCCTATAAACAGATTCGATTCAAATTTTGGATCGCTCGCGAGTTGAGAAGAAAAGAAGTTGCATAACTCAATGTCCTTTGGAGAAATCAATTTGTTGAAGAAGCAACATTGGATGATGAGGAGTATATGAAGAATACATACCCACATTTCTTCTAATCCACAGAGAATGCAAATCAAGGTACTAAATTTTCTTCAAAGCTCATTATAAGACTTTGTGTAAGCATGTTATTACTTTCATTTGTTTGTTAACTGCCGAAATCATGTTACTACCCTTAGCTTAGTGAAAGAGTTCTCATTCGAGGATTAATGTTCCCAGGGGGAGACATTATAAATTTTCATATACTTGAATATCTAGGATTTAAAAAAGAAACATAGAATAGTTATTTTTGGAAAGAGTAGGAAACATATGGAAAATTTCTAAAGTGTAAAATTATCTTTTATGACATTTTAAAACGGAAAAAACTCCTAGATCAAAAAGAGTTATGGACTTTTTTTCATACGGTTTAAAATTCCTTGAATAGATCTTTCCAACGCTAACGAGTTTGCGCATTTTCGATATTATATGAGGGAGATATGCATATCAAAAGTTTGTTTGTTGGACTGAGGAAAGTCAAATCTGTGTTTTAGTAAGGGTAAAGTGGTCTTTTCACCCTACCATTTCCTAATTTGTTTTATGATTTATTAGGGGTGAAACTTAGTCTAAATTCAGTTTTAGAAAAGGTGAATACACTTAGGGATTGGGAGAAATAGAAGAGAAGAAGGAGAAAGTAGAAAAGGGCAAAGAATTCATCAAGAACGCTAAGTTCTTCAAGTGGAATTCATCGGGGGTAATTACAGATAGCGTATATGAGATATTTCTATGTTGTGTTCTTCCACTAACACAACAAATGTTTAATTCTGTGCAATTATAGTAGATTAAATAATGAACATTGAAGTTCTGGATGAAAAACCGTTGAATTCTTGTTGGTTGAGTTATAGTATACCTTTGGTTGTGTGATTTGTGTTTCAGGCTATTTTATGAGTCTTAACTATTGGGTATTGAGAATATTGGTCATCCTAAGTGTTTGGGGTGAGATCCATTAAATTTTAGAAGCTTTAGAATTTGAAATCGGAGAAGAGAAGTCGAAAAGCTTGTCTGATAAGCTCTGGGCGCCGCATCTGCCAGAGCCCCTCATAAAAGGCTCTTTCTTACAAATCATGGTGTGTCATTATATCTAGAGCCTCTCAAGACAGTGTCTTTCCTTCATGAGTGGTGCCCCGTGCCTCTTAGAGAGCTAGGGTCACCTAGAGGTCTCGTTTTCCACTATAATTTCTTACTAGTTCCTAATTGATGTACCTACAATTCCTAGTTGATTCCAACAATGTAAAGTACATCTGAACGTCATGGAATTATCCATCGACATGAGATCATTTTCCTTGAAACCATAATTCAATTCAGGGAAAGTTAAGACCAAAGCAAAAGAAGTTAAAAATCATGTCAAAAAGTTAAGAAGCAAGTCAAAGTGAGTTCTTAATGTTTTAAAGAGTCTTCAACAAACATTTCTACTTTTTTAAGGCTCAAGTTACAAGTTGAGTAATTAGTAAGGAGTTGAGTCTAAATCTCAAAACCTATAAGGGAACTAGTATTCCCCAAGAGTTAAGTTTCAAGTAAAGCAAAGAGCGAACAATGAGTTCATTTCTCAAAAGATATAAGGGAATTAAGTGGTCCCTAAGAGTTATAAATGTTCACATTTTGAGAAACAAAAGGAAGCTAGACTTTCAGAGAAATTTTGGCTATTTTTAGAAAAAGGGAACTATGATTTCCATGAGAGCTTTTAAAGCTTTATTTGAGCAATTACCTCAAACTACAGAAGAAGTTATTTTAAAAACATATGAGCTATGTATTTTAGGATTACTATTGAGAACCAATATGGGGAGGCGAGTTCATATCAACTCAATTCTCCATAAACCATGTAGCCAACATGCACAGATAAAGCATAATACTTTTTAGATGATTTCTTAGTATTTTTTAACATAAACTCCTAGATCTACTTAGTATTTCATATTTTATACTGATTACAAGCGATAGGGCGGTCCTCTTGCAATGTGAGGTGAGACGTTTTACCATCGCATAGGATCAATGCGATGGTTGTTAGTTAGAGCAAAATCCCAAAGAAACTATTATCACTTTCATTATAACTAAAGTTGAGTTTGTTATTGCATTATCTTTACTGAACGAAGTTGTTTACTCTGTTTTTACAAGTTTTTAATATATATATATATATATATATATATATATATATATATATATATATATATATATATATATATATATATATATATATATATATATATATATGTATATATATTAGATCTTGTTAATCATCTCAAGCTTTAATTTCTTGTTATGTTTTCTAACTTGTATACTCATACATTTAATGCAACAAGGAGTATCATCAAGGACCTTGTTGATTTAATTGAGTATTAGGAATTAGTGGTGAGCCTCCTAGCATTACAGAGGACACTTTAATTTGCTTTCTAGTATTTCAATTCTAGCACGTTTTGGGGTCTGTCCCAACATCCATCTAATATAGCAGCGTTTTCATAGACAGTCAGATGATTCATTTTTGGGTATCTACTTATTTCCGGAGGATTTATTTTGAGACTTCAGTGTCATTTTGGATAGACTAATATAATTAAGTATTTTTGTTGAGAATGTTAATTATTTATAGTCGAGTTAAGCTAAGTCTTCTGCCGAGATAAGTAAGGCGGAACAAGGTTTCACTCAAGTCCAGCAATGGTCATTAGGTGTCGGACACATCTAGGTGTAGGATCCGGGCGTGCCACAAAGATCTCATGACCATATTCACTTAGACCCCCTACTAAATATTATCTTAAGACCCACCTCAGTAAGATATGAAGTGTCCTCCCATACGAACCGTTCTACACACCTAGATGATCCTCAAGACTACCTAAAGTAAGGTTATTCCATTTCATCACATATCACATAATTCCATATTCAATAAGATAAGCATTTACATCATTTAGACTCCCTACCTAAGGTTACTCTAAGACTCACCTAAGTAAAACATGAAGAGATTGTCCATACACCCTCTTCAAGCCTACCTAAGAAATATTCAAAACTACCCAAGATAAGAAACATTTTATACAATATACTCCATTAAAAGACCTACTATCATCAAATCAATTTTTAGAGACAAAAATACATCCATAAGACTTCACATAATGTACTTGGGGAAGACCTAGTTAACCCTCATTCTATTATCTTCAAAACCTACTCGTGTCATGTATAGATAGCGTCCCATTCCACTACCTACTTGATGTAGAACTTCTCCAATACTAGAATGCATCCCACATGACGAGCATATACATTAACCGACTTATACAATATTATCTAGGTAAGAAATCCGGACTCTACCCTTCTGCGAGGGATGATGATCCACTTGCCTAGGGTAGAACTAGCACATATTCTATGTAGGCACATGGTTAAGTAATATAAATGGTTTTTTTCTAATCTAATCTCAACTTAAGTAGAGTCATTCCCAATTATATTCACTCCGTGCTTAGCCTTTGTTCTCATTCAATAAGTTCAATAAAAAAGGAGGCATATGAAGAGGTACCATATTTTAGTCTCACCAAATCATAATACTTCTACCAAGGATGGGTCCACTAGGGATGCCAATTAATTGTCATAAGGATAGCTCAATGACTTTCTTAGAAATGGTTTCATGTTGTTCCAGCAAATCTATCCCTATGTCCATCATTCACACAAGAAGGGTACAATTATTTCTTTCAAATTCATGCATTCTATAACCTTCTCTCTATATTGAAGGTTCCAAATTATTACCTTCTTCACATGTTCAAGGTCATATGCCAATCACTCATACACATACATGACAAGGGTGATTTATTCTACCAAGTTAAGGGATCACATATTCACATAAATTTCATGCATCAAGAAGGGAGACTTAAGTCTACAAAATCAAGAAACAACACTCATCATATCACATACACGATATCACTCAAGTACCAACTAGGGACACTAAGTCTACCTAACAAGATACCTTTTGAACACATATAGAAACTCATCATAGTCTACCATAGTCACACATAATTATTGAAGGACAACATGCTTTAACCTCACACATACATATACAACAGTATCACATAAGACACTCCTTAGACCTTTTATTATCATATAATATCCCTTGAAGAAGAATCATAACATTAGCACTCATACAAGATCATGCAAGAAATACAAGAATACTCATTTCATATATTCATATTATACAATATCACACAGGTATACATGATAACATCACGTAACATAATCATATAAGCCATAACATCTTCTACATGATCACATTACTTCACATAAACATCTACACATTATACCTTTATATAAGCCCATGAATGATACAACTTCAATTTACATATTAATGCTGACAAGGCCGTGTTCTTCATATAATCAACACATAAACAATGCCACCATAAATGGACAATACAAATAAATAGCACTTCTATAATAATTCTACGCAATATAGAGAGATCTAATGAACTTACAACCTTTCCATCATCGTCATCATCATTCCTAAGCCTTTTCAATCAAATCACTTCATAAAGTCTCTTATCAATAGCCATATACATAATTCTAAGACAACTATAAAATTATACAAATGATTCAAAGATATAAATATGAAAACATAAAGTATACATCAATAACATCATATCTCATTGTTTCAAAATATTTCATGCAAGAACCCATGACTTAGAGTAGAATTGCACTTTTTAATAACTTTGATATCCTTGAATTCACTTTGAAATTGGCTCTAAGGTGATATACATACTTAGGTAGAACTCTCATACCTTATTAGAATAATTTAAAAGAAAATTTAAAAGAATTCCATTAAAATACATCATCCAAGCTCCATCTTGACCTTGAGCTATGGAGGTTTTTAGAGAAAACTTTGGAGGGAATGGGTTTTGAATTTGATTTTAGGGTCTAAATAGGAGTTAAATCACTGTAATACTCTTAAAATACACAAATAAACCTAACCCAATCTTCCCCTTTTTTTGAAAATACTTTTGAAAATACTTGAGGTAAATTTAAAAAAACACACAAAGCTTGGCCGAGATTGTAGGCAGTTTGCAGGTGTCAAACCACACCCACCAACGACGGACCTTCATTTGGATGATGTCCCGTTAATTAGGGCTCGTGATTCGATTCAGATACTCAAGGACTTGTAGGCCAGCAGGCTCAATCAATGCACCAAGTTGACGAGCTATCACTTCAATGACTGGATATTGTTGGGGTCGTCGTTTGGCACTGCCAAACTGCTGCCTGGCAGCTTCTAGCCTTTGAGTTGTGGCTAGGGCCCCTCGTGGGTACAAGGTTGAATCGTACCGTTATTTTAAACCCCTAAACTTTTACATCTAGGTCTTATGAACCTAACCTATTAACTTAAAAACAAAAAACTAACGATACATGCAAAGGCACCCAAGTACACATGCAAGCACATAAGGACTAGTCGTCAAACTTCTTCGTAGTTCCTTGATGTTTGACTTAAAACTCAACCGGACTTACTTCAAAGATCATACACATTAATTAATCTAGTTAACATCCCTTAATGTACAAATGAAGTTGTAGATAAGCCTAGTTCATTTTTAGGGTTGTTACATTCTCCCCAACTTAGGAACATTCGTCCTCGAATGAAACTTCACTCTAAAAGGGATAACAACTGAAGAGTACAACCCCCATTCAAGCAGACAATATCATAAATCATGCACATATCTAGGAGGAACACCACTCTACATAAAAAGACATCAAACCTTTTAATTCAATTCAAGCAAAAAAATTAGATCTATCAGCTCCTTATTGGCCACTCTTTACCATTTCTCATGCATCTGGAGGAACTTCCTTCTCTAAGTTAATATGATCATTTAAAAATCATATAAAACATCATGCAATTTCTTATCCAAGCATAGTCATGAAAAATTTTCAATAAGGCACATTAAAGCAATTTTCGCAACAACATATTAGTCATGCTCAACAAATCAATCTCATAAAAAAATTTAGTCTTGCTCACTATTTTACCTTATGAACAAAATATACAATCTACCCTAAATTCAAATGAACAAGAGGAAATACCATGCATGAAATTTATGTTCTCATTTAACAAAAATCAAATAAAAACAGGCATATCATTAGGAGAATATTTGGAAACTCGGTTTTCAGAAAAGACTACAACATCAACAAAAATACTAGGAACTCCTAGTTTTAGGCTTGAATAAGCACATAAAGAAAAGATAAAGATATCTCACTCCCAACTCCCATACCAAACACCATACTCCCCCACTTAGGAGAGATCCATCTAAGGTCACATAAATATAGTACAAAGATGTCCCTCAAGTAACCTTCAACCTAACCAACACCATTCTCACACAACTATATACTAACCCTCTTGAAACAACAATATCCCCTTACTAGGAGAAAATTACATTTAAACTTTCAAACATCACCTCCTCCTTTCTAAGGTCGGATCTAAAGAACTTCAAACCATCTCAACTACCACTCCTCCATAATCCAACATTATACTTCATCATTTCTTTCAACAATACTCCCCTCATAAGGTAACTCAACAAACCTAATGTCATCATCACAACTTTCCATATCCTATCTTACAATTTACACCTAACTCATTTTTTTTCTCCCTCAACCCAACTTCTCAAGGCCATACTTTAAAGACCATCATAGAAGGAACAAGGGAAAAAACCATAAACAAAGATCTTAGACATGATTAGATTAATGAACAAGGGAAACTTTCCTAGCACCCAATAGCCTTCTATACATAATGTGGCGCGCTTCACATTATGAACAAGGATCTACTAAATTTGGTTTATGATACAATGTAAGACACTCCCAAACATTATGCTCTGAAACCAACATTGTAATAACCCAAAGGTATCCTTTTTAAGTTATCTGCTTACGAGACCCCGAGAATTCCCACACCAATCTATCGTATTACTTATCGCATAACATATTGTCAAACAATAAGCAAGAATTTAAATTTTCTTTGTACACGAAGAATACTTTTATTAAGATGCAAGCTTAAGACTTTTAAAACCATCTGTCTTTACAATGTCTCATTTAACCATCTAATACTTTGAATGTACAACATTGGGACCAAGCCTATAAAATACTTAAAATAAAGACTAAAGACTTAAAAGAAACATTTGGGTCTTGTCCTCGAATCTATGAGGACTTACCAATACATCATCTTCAACCCTTACAAACCTAGACACCATCCTTGACATATCGAGACTTTTAATTCCCTACACTTGAGACAAAAATGGAAAATAAGGGGTTCGAACATTCAATGCCCTACATATGGAAGCCATGCAAAAACTATGAAAAAGAGACATTTAGTATAGAAACATGCTTTTATGACATTTTGATATAAAAAAACTTCTTAAAAGAGTGTCAAATACAACCACATATAATACACACTCATGTAACATTAATAACATGTAACATATTCACTTAGAACCCCTACCAAAGATTGACCTAAGACTCACCTAAGTAAGATATGAAATTTTGGTCGCCCATACAACCCCTTCACAAAGACCTAAATGATCCTCAAGTCTACCTAAAGTAAGGTTATTCCATTTCATCACATATCACATAGTTCCATATTCAATAATTTGTGCATTTACATCATTTAGAAAGCCTATATAAGGTTACTCTAAGACTCGCTTAACTAAAATATGAATAGACCGCGCATACACCCTTTTCATGACTACCTAATGAATCCTCAAAGCTAGCCTAGATAATAACCTCTATATACAACATACTCCATTAAAAGACCTACTTTAATTAAAACCATTTTTAAAGACAATCATATATTTAGAGGACTTCACATAATGGTCTAGGGGAAGACCTAGGTAACCCTCATCGTAGTATCTTCAAAGCCTACTCATGTCATGTATCGATAGGGTCTCATTCCACTAACTACACGTAGTAGAACTTCTCCAATACTAGAATGTATCCCACATAATGTGAATAGTCATTAACCGACATAGACCATACTAACTAGATATGAAATCTGGAGTCTACCCTACTCCGACGGAGGGTGATCTATTTGCCTAGGGTAGAACTAGAACACATCCCATTTCTGAACATGGTTATGGAATATCAAGGATTTCTTTGTACTTTTATATAAACTTATGTAGAATTACTCCCTTATCATGTTCACTTGGTACTTAACCTTTATTTTTCATAGATTAAGTTCAATCACAAAGATGCATATGAAGAGGTACCATATTTGAGTCTTACCAAATCATACTACTTCTACCAAGAAGGGGTCCACTAGGGATGCCAATCAATATTCATAACGATATCTCAATGACTTTCTTAGAGATTGTTTTATGTCATTCTAGCCGACCTATCGATAAGTTCATCATTCACATAAGAAGGATATCATTACAGTTTTCAAGTTCAAGGATTCTATAACCTTCTTTCTACATTTAAGGTTCCAAGTCATTGACCTTGTTCACATGTTCAAGTTCATATATCAATCACTTAGACACATACATGACAAGGGTGATTTATCCTACAAAATAAAAGGATCGCATAATCACATAGCTTTCATGCATCATGAAGAGGGACGTAGGTATACAAATTAAACACAACACTCGTCATATCACATACACAATATAACTCAAGTACCAAGTAGGGACACTAAGTCTACCTAACAAGATACCCTATCGACATATATAAAAGTTCATCATAGTCTACCACAATCACACATAATTATTTAAGGACAACATAGTTTAACCTCACACATACATATACAACATTATTACATAAGATACTTCTTAGACCTTTTATCATCATATACTACACTTAAAGAAGAATCATAACATTAACACTCATACAAGATTACAGAAGCATTACAAGAGTACTTCACTTCATATCTTTACATTATACAAGATCACACATCTATAACCTCATAACATCACCCAACATAATCATAAAGACCATAACATCTTCTACATGATCACATTACTTCACATAAACATATAAACATTATACCTTCATATATACCCTAGCATGATACTACTATAATTTACATAATCATACCGACAAGGCCATGTTCATCACATAAACACGCAACCATAAGTGGACCATACCAATCAATAGCCATTTATATAACAATTCTACAAAATATACTGAGATCAAATAAACTTACAACCTCTCCATCATCATCATGAACATTCCTTAGCCTTTTTAATCAAAGCACTTCACAAATGCTCTTAGCAAGTCATATACACAATTCTAAGACAACAATCTAATAATACCAAGGATTAAACAATGTATAATATGAGTATAATCGAATTATGGAAGCCGATATACAATTTCATCATGATCTATACACAATCCAATAGCCGAATACAATATACACATGAATCTAATAAGATCAAGTTGTGATCAAATCATCCACATTATAGACAAATTTAAAGATTAGAGACGTTCAAGGATTCATAGATATTTTCATTGGAAGTTCTCAATTATAGATCAATAACATCATATCTTATTTTTTGTAAACGTTTCATGCATGAACCCATGACTTAGAGTAGAAATTGGACTTTCTTCATAACTTTTAAATCCTTGAAATCACTTTGAAATTTGATCTAAGGTGATAACTAACCTTAGATAAACAACTCGCATAACTTATTAGAAGAAATCCAAAGAGAGTTGCAGAAGAACTCCAATGAAATTCATCATCCAAGCTCCATCTTGACCCTAAACTTTCATACAGGTTTTTGGAGATAACTAGGGAGGGATAGGATTTTGATATAGGTTTTACGGTCTAAATGGGAGTTATATCACATTAATAATATTAAAATACACCTAAAATACACCTAAAACACAAGTTTCCCTTTTATTTAAAAGTCTTGGGGTGAATTTCACAAATTACCCTAATCTTGGCCGAGATTGCAGGCAGTTTGCAGGTGTAAAACCACACCCAGAAACAATGGGTCATCGTTTGGACGAATTCACCTTGATGAGGGATCGTAGTTTGATTCAGATACTCAAGGACATTCAATCTTGCAGGTTCAATTGACGCCCCAAGTCGACAATCGTTGCTTGGCACTACCAAACTGCTGCCTGGTATCTTCCAGCCTTTGAGTTGGGGTCCTCCTCTAGAGTTCCTCGTGTGTCCTAAGTGGAGTCATACCCGGACGTTAAACTCCTAAAAATGTACATATAGGTCTTAGACACCTGTCTCATCAATTGAAGCACCAAACAACTTACGAAACATACAAAGGCACACTAGAAAACATGCAAGCACATAAGGACTAGTCGTCGAACGTCTTTG
Source organism: Solanum habrochaites (assembly GCA_027704765.1). Lineage (NCBI taxonomy): Eukaryota > Viridiplantae > Streptophyta > Magnoliopsida > Solanales > Solanaceae > Solanum > Solanum habrochaites. The sequence goes on along the minus strand of JAKWJA010002497.1, from coordinate 44,310,900 downwards.
TCGTTCCTTGACGTTTGACTTCAAACTCAACTGGACTGACTTCTAAACTCATAAACCCATAAATTAAGCTAGTTAACATTCCTTAAAGAACAAGTGAAGCTCTAGATAAGTCTAGTTTATTTTTAGGGTTGTAACACCAATAATACCATTAATTTATCTTATTATCACCACTTTTAAATTTATTGAGAATATTTTACCAAGTCTTCTTTATTGAAAGCATCATTTCGATAAAGAGGGTTCAAGATTATAAATTTTACGGTCTTAGAATTTTAGACAATCACAACCAAAAAACCAACCCAAACAATTCGATAATTAAGTAAATAGAGGACTTCACAATATCATTGAATGCATATTAATCACTATTAAGAGTATATCAATCAAATAGAATAACTCATAGCCTATCTCAACCGAAGAACCAAAGTCAAGCAAACTACTTCTCCAATTCTTTTCTTTTCCTCAATCCATCCGGACCTTTTAAATCTATCAAGTATATGCACCTAATTTGTAAATGAGTCTATAAACGCTCCTATCATTTTATGTATAGTCTAGACCCAAAAATACATCTAATTATATAATCATTCATAAAGTTCAAATCTAGGGATAAATCTTAATTCCTCCAATTAGTATAACTTTAAAGAAATTTAAATAATTCAATACACCTAATATTTAGTTAGGTCTCTCATATATCCAATCTTGATTTTTATTAAAGTAACTATAGCAACAAAATAAGATAAGAAACCCTAAATAATCCGTAAAGTTACGAGCAAAACTTGGATCGAATAAACCTAAGAAAATAAACTGAAGCAATCATATATTCCTACCCCTAACACTACCTGTAACCGCTAAAGATCATCCCCCAGTTAATCATCATTGTTCATTAATTACCCACCTACAAACATAATAGAGAATCATAAGTTTTCCAACATATTGATACGATTAGTCATGTAGCTTTTAAGAACCAAAATTATAACAATTCCTAACCGACAATATAAATAATAAAGCGTGCTAATCGATTTAGCAAATTCAACATATGAACTAGAACTTGTGAAAAATTATATTTCTCCAAAATTTTGTTACCGATCAAATTATATATATCCACGCTACACTATAGTAATTTTCCCAACTCCGGTCTCTTTTCGGTCATTAGTAATCAGTCAATTAAAATCACTCTTTCCTAACTAATTTGAAGAATTTAATATTTTCCAGTATACATATGTCATCTTTCTCTCTCTTTTCTTATAATTCCGCTTATTCCGCTTCCACCCCCCATTATGTAAAGTAGTAATAGTATGTATTTTGTTTTTAGTGTCGGACAAATAAAATTAGGCCATATGTAAAGTAAGTGTCGGCCACCTATATTGGCCAGATATGTAAGTTCGATAGTATAAATAGAGGGATTTCCCTCATAATAAAATCAATCATCATTCCTCTATTACATCTTTCTCTCTCTTTTCTTATAATTCCGCTTATTCCGCTTCCACCCCCCACATTGGTATCAGAGCTAGTTCACAAAAAATGAGATATGGAAAACAAATCTGAAGCAACAAATCTACAGAAACTGGTATACTCATTTAAGTTCATAAGTAGCTAAATCAATTTATTCCTAATAATCTCTTGTTGATTATAATTGTTTATCATGTCTTAATAATGTTATAATAATCATCTTTAGAAAGTTTGCTACAGAAATATTCTGCGAATAAGTATGCCCAGACTATGTCATCCTAAGGTTGAAACAGATAGGCAAGAATGTCGTTTAGGGGAGTAAACAAAGTTGAGGCGCTGTTAGGGTAACTGATCAAAGAAGAAAACTGTAGTAGTGACCAGACGAGATGATTATCAAACCATTATTATTACATAATAAATAAGTATAATCCATTGAAAGGTTGGAAGGAATAAAATTTTTAGCGAAAAATGAATAAAATGAACTCCTATTTATTAGATGATGATGTTAATTACAAGATATTAAAACTCTATATACTAAAAGGTCTTAATACAGATATAAAAAGAAGAATTTATTATATATTAGTAACATATGAGGTAATAGAAGTAACATCTCAAGGTTGGACTGAATTAGATATACAAGATAATTTTTATGATGAATTTTATTTTGACATAAATGATTTATATGATGATCTAGATATATTCAGAGATTAATGACAAAATATATATATTGGGTAAAAGCTAAAGGAAACATAGATCAATATGATAAAATAAAATTAGAATTATAATGATTGAACCAAAAAGGTTTGAAGTTTGGCAAAAACAAAGTAATAATAATTATAAGATAAAATTTATTAAGGACGCAAACAAATTAAGTAAACTTTTTAAAATTTTTTACAGAAAAATATAAATGAATAATACAAGAAGTAAAGAAACTAAAATAACAAAAACCAAGATAGATAAAAAAGTACGAAAGATATGGAAAAAATTAAAACCCTTATACATAGAATATGAACTATCACAACTTACTAAAACAAGTAACGATTAGATAAATTATTTGATAAATATAATTTCAAAAACAGAATACAAATATGTTTGTTATTTGAAAAAACAGTATGAACAAAAAAATATATAGGCAACAATTGATAGAAAAAATAGATGAAAAAAGACAAGAACTACAACATAGGAAAGAAAAATTAATAGAAAACATGTTAGTAGGAGTATGTAAAAAATCAATATTAGCACAAAGAAAAGTTATATTTTTGTTAGAAATACAAATAGATCACCTTGAATATGAATTACAACATAACATAATTTATAAATTATAATGAATAAAGAAGAGTTTGCAGTAGATGAAAAGACATATGAAAATCAAGATGGATTAATGATAAAAATAATATTTTCAAACCTAGCAAGCCGATATAAAAAAAATAGGAAATAATTTATATATAATGTTAGAAAAAGAAACAACAAAATTAGAAGATAGTCTAACAGCTATGATAAGAATAACAAAAGAAAATGAAGAAATAGACAAATCAAAAGAAATTGAGAAAATAAAAATACAACAAAACAAGAAGTACAACATTTAGAAGAAATAAAAAATACAAGAATAAGTGAATTAGAAAAAGAATTATCTAGGTTAAAATTATAATATATGAAACTAAACAAAAAGAGAAACAGATAGAAAGAGAAAAAGAGCTAGAATTAACTAATAAAATAAAAGAGATGGAACAAAAACTAAATAAAGACCTTGAAGTAAATGAAATAGACGAATATGAATCAGATACAATAAATGACCAAAAATCAAACATAAGTGATAAAAGTGAGGCATATACAGAAATCCTAGAAAAGGTAAATAAACTGAAAAAATTAGAAATAAACATAGGAGATATGAATCGACCTAATATGTCAAGAGTTAAAACTCTAGACAATAGTCCTAGAATTAGTCCTAGATTGACACCACCAACTTATTATACAGAAAGTTATCAGCAATCAGATAGAACTAACGCAATATGGAATAGTAGATTAAATAAAAATTGGACACCAAAACCAACAAACGAACAATATAATTTCTTAGATCTAGATTGTGTTACAGATATAAATAAAGCAATATTACTATGGATACGAAATATATATAAGCAACTAATAGATAACAAAATAAAAACAACAGAAACACCAAGGTATATAGAAAGAACATTTGTAGGAACAACAAGATTATGGATACAAAATCTACCGTTAGAAAGTTTAGAAGTACTTAGAAGTGACAAGAAAATGGATGGATCTCCATCAGCAACAAATATAGATATGCTAGATAAATATGAATCAGCAATAAGAAATGAATTTGGAGGTATGACAACAGATATAAGAGAACAAAACAAAGAAAAAATAATAAATAGGCAACTTATGACAAAATTAGCCATATGTAAAATGTGTTATATAGAAGAATACACTTGTGCATTTAAGGAATACTATTACAAAGCAAAATACAATTTAAATGAAGCAAAAGAAATAAGATAACAATATTTTACAAAATTACCAGAATCATTTAGCACAAAAATAATTAAAGATTGGAATGATGAAGGATTAGTAGATACAGCTAGAATAAAATTTTTACATCAATGGTTCATACAACTATGTGAAAACCAAAAAGAAAAATTAAAAATGGAAAAAGTACTAAACAAGAATTTAGCCTGTTGTAAAAATAAAATAGCACCACAATTTGGATGTACAAATAAAAAGCAAAAGCCTAAAAGGTATAAAAATTATAGAAAAAACTAAAACCAAGTATAAATATAAGAAACCAAGACGAAGATATTATATAAAAAATTATAAAATAAAAAGACCATATAGACCAAAAAGAAAAGTATCCCAATGTACTTGTTATAATTGCGGAAAGATAGGACATTTAGCTAGATATTGTAAACTACCCAAGGATCCGAAAAGGAAGCAAATTGAAGAAGTAATTATAGATAATGACAAATATATGCAAATAGACTACATATACTATGAATTAAGTGAAAACGATAATATATATGAAGTATCAGATATAGAAACTTAAAATGAAGAAGAAATTAATCTAGATAATAATGAAACAGATGAAGAAATATAATGTCAGAAGATGAGATAAAAATAAAATCTAAAGAAGATTATCAAGATGAAGAATTATCAGACCAAAAAATTATATTTGATAATACAATTTTTGAACAAATAAAAGGAAAAGAATTAGACTTAAGTGTTGAAAAAGTACTTGAAATACCTACTTTGAGAAATTGTTTTAAAAGACAAAAAAAAGAATATTATGTAGTTAGTAAGAAAGAACATATTATAGATTGTAAATATACAAGAGAAAAAGCATATATACCTATACTAAGTAAACGAATAATAAATAAAGAAATACAAGATATAAAAGCTAAAACACCTATAAAATATGTACATTTAGGAGGAACAGAAATATTAATAAAAGCTTATTTTAGAGAAGGAATAGATACACCTATTGAAATATACCTGCAGATGATAGAATTATACACCCTATGGAAAAAAGTGTAATTAGTGCAGTAAAAGGAAACTTAATATATAAAAAATTTAAATTTATAATAAGTGTCAATTATACAGTAGCATTAACAGATAGAAATATAGATAAATTATTAGTATTATATTGAAAAATATCTGGAATAGAGTTAGCACCAGGCAGTAAAATATTTACAGCAAGATGTAAAAACTTATATATATTAACAACAAAACATAAAATAACAGCAAAAAATAAAATTGATAAAATAAAGATAGAAAATCCTTTCGAAAAAATAATTACTTTAATAGACAATAATGACTATAGCTATAAAGAAATTGACATAGAAGAAGATTTGAAAATTGTAAAAGAAAGATTAAGTACTCCAAGTGTACCAAATACGTTATTAAGAGATACCTCATCAAGAATGAGTACATCTAAAAGAAACTATGAAATACCACAAAATTTATTAGATAAAGAAGAAATAACACCATATCATTATTTCATAACAGGAATAATAGACCAAAGAAGATATAAAATTTTGATAAATACAGGACAAGAAGAAAATTACATAACAAGAGAGTTAGTATTAGAAGAAGAAATTATGAAAACAGGACACATATGCCCTGGATTACCTAGTGAGATAGTAAACACAAATGAAGAAACAACGGAAAAAGAAATAATTATAGGAGGAATACCCTTAATAATACCATTTAAAATATACCAAGGAAACCATAATATTACATTAGGTATAAAATGGTTAGAAAAAGTTAAACCGTACAATATAGAAAAAGAACAATTAACAATAACTTGTCAAAATAAGAAAATAATTATAAAAAGAACAAAATGAATAATGAAAATATTTATACTTGCAATATCACAACAGATATTATATCCCTATGATAGATACAGGAGCAGAAGCAAATATATGTAAATATAATTGTTTACCAGAAGATAAATGAGAAAAACTAAAGACACCTATGGTAGTAACAGAGTTTAATAATGAAGGAAGTATGATTAAATACAAAGGAAAAAATATAAAAATACAAATATGGGATAAAATATTGACAATAGAAGAAATGTACAATTTTGAATTTACAACAAAAGATATGTTACTAGGAATGTCATTTTTAGATAAATTCTACCCACATATAATAACAAAAACACACTGGTGGCTTACTACACCATGCGGAAATAAAATAGGAGCAAAAAGAGTAAATAATAAACAACGAAAATCTATAGAATGGATAAAAGGAAGTGCAAAAATTAAATCAAGAAATGTAAAATATAAATACGAAAAAAATATCACAATTAGAAATTATCATATTTACAATAGACAAAGTTAAAATAATAAATGAACAACTAGAACAACTATATAACGAAGATCCATTACAAGGATGGGAAAAACATAAGACAAAAGTAAAGATTTAACTAATAGATGAAAATAGTATAATAACACTGAAACCATTAAAATATAACTTTGATGATTTAAAAGAATTCAAAATACATATAGATGAACAATTAGAAAATAGTTACATACAAGAAAGTAATAGTAAACATACAAGTCCAGCATTTATAGTTATAAAACATAGTGAACAAAAAAGAGGTAAAAGCAGAATGGTTATAGATTATCGTAACTTAAATGCTAAAACTAAAACATATTATTACCCAATACCAAATAAATTACTAAAAATAAGAAAGATACAAGGATATAATTATTTCAGTAAATTCGATTGTAAATCAAGATTTTATCACCTAAAACTAGAAGAAGAATCTAAATAGCTAACAGCATTCACAGTACCGCAAGGTTTCTATGAATGGAATGTATTACCGTTTGGATATAAGAATGCACCAGGTAGATATCAACATTTTATAGACAACTATTTTAACCAGTTAGAAAATTTTATTTTATATATATATGATATATTATTATATTCTAAAACACAAGATGAACGTATAAGATTATTAGAAAAATTTATACATATAATCAAACATTCAGGTAAAAGCTTAAGTAAAAAGAAAGCAGAAATTATGAAACCACAAATAGAATTTCTAGGAATACAAATAGATAGGAATAGAATAAAAATGCAAAACCATATTGTACAGAAAATAATCACCCTTGATGAAAATATAGATACAAAAAAAAAATTACAATCCTTTCTAGGATTAGTAAATCAAGTGAGAGAATATATACCAAAATTAGCAGAGCATTTAAAATCATTACACAAAAAACTTAAAAAAGATGTAGAATACTATTTCGACAATGAAGATAAAGAACATATAAAAAATATTAAGAATTTATGTAAAAAATTACCAAAACTTTATTTTCCCGATGAAAATAAAACATTTACTTATATTGTTGAAACAGATTCAAGTGATCATAGTTATGGAGGAGTTTTAAAATACAAATATGAAAAAGAAAAAATAAAACACCATTGCAGATATTATTCAGGATCTTATGCATAAGCAAAAATAAAATGGGAAATAAATAGAAAAGAATTATTTGCATTATATAAATGTTTATTAGCATTTGAACCATATATTGTTTACAATAAATTTATTGTAAGAACAGATAATATACAGGTAAAATGGTGGATAACAAGAAAGATAGAGGATTCAGTTACAACAAAAGAAATAAGGAGATTAGTATTAAATATATTAAATTTTACATTTACAATTGAAGTAATTAAGAATGACAAGAATCTTTTTGCAGACTACCTATCAAGAAAAAGGAACCCAAACTGAACCGGAAAAAGATACAATGAAAGAAATACTCAAAGCCATTACTACACTTTCTACGAAAGTGGACAATATGGATAAAGAGTTACAGAAGATGAAAAATATAAGTCAGCAGCATGACTATAAAGATGCGGAGCTATGTCAATCGGAAGACAGAAAAATTCCAGAAAGAAAATGAGACGTTGGGAAACTCCATAAAACCCATGACAAAGTTTGTTCAAATACAGCTGCAGGTACAAGCAGGAAACCTAGTGAGAAATCACGAAACACAAACCTAAACCAGTAATTTATAAAACCATTTATCCAAAATACACAGATACAAATATCCACAGAACCACAAACTTTCACATATGCAGCTAGCATACAAATTGATTAAAAGAGGTACAATTACATTACACAATCTTATATCGAAAACATATATAAAATCCAAACATATTTAAACCTAAACCCCAGATCCACACAAACCAAAAATCCAAATGAAGATTACATAACCCAAAAGTTACAAGGATATAATAGATTGATTGCACAACCAAAAACTAGTGCTAATTTAGTTAAAACATGTTATAACTATGGACTATTAAGTACAATATATACATACGACGGAGAAGAAAATATTGGAATACCAGAGTTATACAAAACAATTACCACATACAAAAGAGTTACAAAAGGAAACTTATTTTATATCAAATTCTCTACAGCACCAGCAGAGATATTGTATGAAGAAATCAAATCACCAATTCAAGTGATTAAGATAGGATTAACAAAAGATATGATTATACCAGAAGATATTGGACACCAGGACGAGATACAAAAGATAGAGATACCAAGTTTTTATGCCAATAAAAGAATAATTGGTATATCAACTATCATACAAGAATTAGCAAACAATTATCTAAACGGAAACGCTATATGGAGCTATTACGCTAGAGACCAAATTATGATATATTCGAACTCGAAAGAGTTAAAAAGAGCAGATATGGATGAAGTCCAGCGATGGATTTTATCGTTATTAAAACCAGAAGAACAACCTACAACAAGAGCATTAAAAAAGGAATTTATTTCAGAAGAGTTATTAGTCAGATATTGTAAGCTTATTGGAAAAAAATACCCATATCACAGATGCTCCAAATGTAACGGAGAAGATAATGTTATACCAGATGTCGATTTGAAGTAACTGGAAGAGATAAGCAAGCTATGATGACAAAGCATCGGAGATAAGATTCTTTTGAGATAAGATTTACTTTTCATCAACCAATGTATAGCAGCTATTTGTAAAGTTTTATTTTTAAAAGTCGTAAAGTAAATAGTGTGTGTCGGCCAACAATAAAAAGAAAGGTCCATTATGTAAAATAGTAATAGTATGTATTTTGTTTTTAGTGTCGGCCAAATAAAATTAGGCCATATTTAAACTAAGTGTCGGCCACCTATATTGGCCAGATTTGTAAGTTTGATAGTATAAATAGAGGGTTTTCCTTCATAATAAAATCAATCCTCTTTCCTCTATTACATCTTTTTCTCTCTTTTCTTATAATTCCGCTTATTCCGCTTCCACCCCCCAGAAATATTAACACTTGAAATCAGGAATTTATAGAAAAAATTAAGCACAACAACTATAGAAGAAAAAAGAAAAAACAAGAGAATTACAAAAAGTTGAGAAAACAGTTTGTAAACAATTTTTTTTTTCCAGTAGTATATATATAAAGCGTTTGAATTTGATAACCGTTTCCTATTAGTTGAAAAAAAAAAATCTTAAAAAATGAAGATAAAATCGTTGATTATTGAAATTTTAATTTTTAAATTGCGCATTCGTATTTCAAGAATAGTGGAGAAATGGGATAAATTTAAAGGAAAAGTGCTAAACAATCATATTTTATATTAATTTAATTCAAATTAAATATATCGATTTGTTAGTTTATTTTCTTAAATGAATAATTATAATTTAAAAGTTTACGAAGATTAAAATTTTGATGTAAGCTACACAAATAATAATAATAATAATAATAATAATAATAATAATAATAATAATAATTTTTATCAGTAACGATAACATGTAGATTATACATTATACTTTATCAAAATATAATTATTTAAAATGCATATAAGAAAAAAGATAAAAACATTAAATGATAGTTTAAAAAAAATTTAAAATAAACTTCCCTACAATACGTGTTTTTAAAAATAAATACTTTTAATTTAAACGTTTTTCAATTTATTTAGGAGTAGTAGTGTAATAGGATGTATAGAGAGAGAGATGATGATTTAGGATCATTATTTTCTACTTATTAAAAAAGAATTTTTAAAACTTATTTTGTTATGAAATTAGAAGAAGAAGAAAGTAGGGAGAACAGAAAAGACTTATTATTTTTCTTGAAATAAATTCAGGATTCAAAGAATTTTCACAAATCTTATTTATAAGGAAGGAAAACCCTTTATTTATAGGGAAAACCTTACTTGGTCCCAAGTAGGATTCCTAACCATATCCTACTAGGACTCCACATAATTAGACATTTAATATAACACAAATTGTTTATAACACTCCCCTTGAGTGTCGGTAGATTATGTGCCTCGTTAAAACCTTACTAGATAAAACCTAGTGGGAAAAAATCTAGTGAAGGAAAAAGAGTACACATATCTAATAATATGCATTATGGATGCCTCATTAAAAACCTTACAAGAAAAACCCAGTAGGACAAAACTTTGTGAGGAAAAAAGAGTGCATCGCATATTAACTCCCCCTTATGAGAACATCAATTTAGAGACTAGAATCTTCGTTTTCTAAGCTTGTGCACCATCTTCTTGAAAGTTGTAGTTGATAGAGACTTGGTGAATAAATCAACAATGATGTTACTTGAACATACCTTTTGCATGTTGATATCACCATTCTTGGGAGCCCATGAGTGTAGATAAACTTTGACAAAATATGCTTTCTTCTATCTCCTTTAATGAATCTTCTCTTCGGGGTCAAACTTTTCTCCAAGTTCCTTGCTTTAATTTCTTTAAGTAAATAATATGTTGCCTTTTGAAAACTCTTCAAGAGTTTCAATTATAGTTATCAACTTGTATAACAATACTTGTATATGTTCTATGTATTTTGAATCTATTTAATCCTTATGAGGATGATAAACAAGTTTTCCAAAACCTTGTATATGCTAGATTTCGAATCCATGACAACATTCAATATTAGATGTATGACATCTTGTAGTGTCTAGATCGCAAGTCAAATAAGCTTTATGCTTACCAAGATGCATCATTCCACTTTTCATTTGATAATTATTTCTACAAAAGCATGCTTTAATAGATGTAGAATTCATATCCTCATAATCTTTTTTAATATTGCGCTATTGTATCAAAGATATCGTCAACGAAATACCATTTTGTATCGATTCACAACACGACAAAACTTATTGAGATCTCATCACTTCATTATTTTTAGGTAGCTACCCCTCTCATTAGGTTTCATAAAGTTTTATGTCGTAGGCTCTCCAAGAGCACATGTCTCCTTATTATGATCATTTTGATTCTTTGATCCTCCCCCTTTTTCAAGGATTATTTTATTTAGAATTGATTAGTATATCATGCTTCATGCATGTCATAGACTCTAAGGGACATTCAATAGGAGTATTTACAACTTTTGTGTTGCTTTTAATCTCCCCCTAATGTTGGACAAACTAACATATATCTCAATCTTTGGAGAATGTATCCTTGTGCATCATTGTATATTCATTGATTATATACTACATATCAAAATAATCAGATAAAAATATTTGGTCCCTGACCATAAATCAACAAAAAGAAAATCTGATCATTATTTGTTGGTTTGATGCATACAATTACTTTTGTATGCGGTATCATATTTCAGATCAACATATGAAACTTTATTTTCATAAGCAATGATTCACTATATGAGACATTTTTATGTCACATCATCTTATATATTTATAAATATAATCAAGATGAATTATGTTGATTTCATATTCTGAAAGTTGTGCTTTTAGCTCAATTATATTGCACAAACAATTTTGTGAATGTCAAACTGCAAGTTGACAACTGTCACGACCCAAAACGGGCCGCGACTGGCACCCACACTTATCCTACTATGTGAGAGAACCAACCCATCCAATTCCCAACGTTTCAACCATAAATAACAAAATATAATGCGGAAGAATTAAAACTCATTAATGAAAATCGATTAAATAACTTATAAAAACTCAATACTATTCATTCCCAAAACCTGGAAGTCATCACCACAAGAACATCTATCCTCAAATTACTAATCTAAAAGTATCTAAGAAGCTAAATTAAGTAAAAGCTAGTCCATGCCGGAACTTCAAGGAATCAAGACATAAAGAAGATGATCCGGTCCAAGCTAGAAGCATTAGCTCACCCTGAGATCCGACGTGATGAAGACTGGCTAGAGTTGCGGTTGAGTTGAAGACGATGGTACATTTGCTACACTCCACAAATAACAAAGAAAACAATTACAAGTAGGGGTCAGTACAAACACGAGTACTGAGTAGGTATCATCGGCAAACTCAAAATAGAAAACAGTATATATCAAATAATATCATAAATCAACTACAATACTCAACATGTAGCAACAACAAGTTCTATAATCATTAATAAGCACCGCCAAGTTCACCCATGAGGACTCAAGCCTCAATGTCATACCCATTTGGGAATTAGGTTCATTAGATTTAGTATATTAACGTCTTTCAAGATTCATTATGCTTATTTCTCTCGTGTCGGTACGTGACACTCTGCTCCATATACTACGTGTCGGTTTGTGACACCCGATCTCCTAATTCTACGTGTCGGTTCGTGACACCCGATCCCCTAATTCTACGTGTCGGTTCGTGACACCCGATTCCCTAATTCTACGTGTCGGTTCGTGACACCCGATCCCCTAATTCTACGTGTCGGTTCGTGACACCCGTTCCACTACTCTCATCACTTTAGTTCATCAAGCCTTCTTTTATACCAAGGCATCATCAATCTCATTAACAAGGCAGATTAGGGTTTTTCAAGATTTAGGATTCAATAGCTTCATCATGCTTATTTTATCTTAATTATGTAATCACATTCATACAAGCATACAATTAAGCATATAGAAGGGTTTACAATACCACCCAATACATATCATTCTCTATTAAGAGTTTACTACGAATAGCATAAACTATAACCTACCTCCACCGAAGAATTCGTGATCAAGCAAGCTAATCTTCAAAGTCCTTGCTTTCCTCTTCGTTCTTCCCTTTCTCTCGTTCGTTTCTCCCTCTCTCTCTCTCTCTGTTCTTTCTGTTTTTCTTATTCAAAACCCTTTTTCTTTTACCCTAATAATCATATAATTAAGTATAAAAGATGATAAAATACCCCACTACTTGTTTCAAGGTTCTCGCTTTTAACCCCCTAGTTATTTAATTATTAATATTCAACCACTAACTTTATAATTATAAGCAGGAATAGTCCAAAACGCCCCTTAAAATATTTAACAAAAATCCGACCCAGCCTGGGATTACGCAGCCTGTGACGGGCCGTCATGCCTGCGACGGTCCGTCCTGCTGAGTCGTCACAGAATTCAGAGACTGAAATTTACTGAAGGGCCTGTGACGATCCGTCACGCATGTGACGGTCCGTCCTGCCATTCCATCACAAAGTTCAGAGAGTCAATTTGAGTACCCAAATTCCAGAAATTTAAGTGTTTTGGAATGAGACCTCCTCGACGGTCCGTCGTGACCATGACGATCCGTCGTGGTATCCGTCGTCTCAGCCAGTTTTCCCAGAAATAAAATCTGTTGCTCAAAACGACTAAACAGGTCGTTACAACAACAAACGCACATGTGATTATATTATTGATGCATCTTTTTATCATATCACATGATAGGTAAACGGGCCCCATATTCAAGTTTTATACTTTTCAGAATTTAGTGATTTAGTCCCAACTTTAGTTGATCCAATCAACTTTATCACAAGAACAAGTAACGTAAAGAATTCTTGAAGAATCTTCTAGTTTTTCAATGTATGTCCATTACTCAATATGCACATCTTTGGGATGACCAAAATATTCTTGACAACTAATAAAATTATTAGTACTCATAAACTCCAAGTTTACTAAGTCATGTGCCTTTTGCTTTAGTAAATTTCTTATTTACTATTATATGATTAAATTTCAATTTTATTACTCCAAGAGTAATTTTCAGATTTATTTTTTCTCAATTACTTTACCCTTTAGTTGAGTCGTGATCCAACCATTGAATGAACTAATCTTAAGAAAATAGTGCATGTAATATATTATTTGTGACAATATTTTTGTAATCTTTCTCATGACTAGCATGGTGGCTTACACCTCATTCCCTTTAGAGAATGTATCCATATTTTAGCATTTATCAGAAGTTCTCATTCTTCATGAATGGAACACAACCATGTGAGCTTATCAAATCATGATAGCTAAAGTACCTCATTCAATATTTATGTGCATTATTTAATCACTTATTTTCTTTCAGACATATTATGCACTAATACCACATTCACTTTTGTAATGGAGTAAATTCAGTAAATTTCATGACTCTTCATCTAAAACACATTAGTTTTTCTTTAGTCATTATTATATCATCATTATGGTGAATTAAGACTCAAATTTAATGTCTTATCCATATAAAAGTGTCTTAAGTTATAAATCGACGGGTCTTGAACCCAATATCTTATCATCATGGTGCATCAGGACTTTAATCCAATGTCTTACCCTCTTTATGCGATTAGACATAAATCCATCGTCTTATTCTTTTGGTGCGATAAAACTTAAATCTATCGTCTTACCCACAATGAGGCTCAACCTCAAGCCTTCAAAATAATTGTAATTTTACCACTTTTGATGACCATTAATATGATCGTACATTATAATTACACACAGAATTGAGATTGTTGAATTCTTATAATCAACAGTAGTAGTTAATAAATATAACTTAATAGATCACATACCTCATATAAATGTTGAAAATATACCTTTCACTAAATTGTGCTTATTCAATTATTAAAATAAATTAAGAAATACTCTTTCCAGTTGGTTATAATTAAACGTATAGAAAGTCAACAAGTCTATTTAAATACTTACTTTAGATGGTACCACCAGATCTGTTACATAAATAATTATAATATAAAGATAAATCATACCTTGAAGATATAAGAACCTTATTGCATAATTTATGCAAGATCTATTTTGCACTTTTTCCATCTTCTTCATCATTCTTTAAGAATAGAACAATCATGCTGATAACGTGTTATGAAACTATATGAAATTCGAAGAAGAAGAAGAAAGTAGGGAGAAGAGAAAAGACTTCTTATTTGTCTTGAAATATATTCAAGATTCATAGATCTTTCACAAATCTTATTTACAATGAAGGAAAACCCTTTATTTATAGGGAAAACCTTACTTGGTCCCAAGTAGGATTCCTAACCATATCCTACTAGAACTCCACATAATTAGACATTCAATATAACACAAATTGTTTATAACAGATTTCACGTTAATTATAATAAATATTTTTAAAAGCTCACATTCTGTTGCTATTAAAAAGGAGTAAACGTGATTTATTATTCAAATTTATTTAAAATTTATATTCTGTAAAAAATTGATGATCTCCACATACCTTTTTTCCTCTAAATCCAGTTACTTTTGAGAAAAAACATGTTTCTTACTTTCCATATATAATGTATATATATTTTTCAATTAAAAATTGATTCACTGATATTTTTAAAATAAAAGATAGAGATTAATTGAGGCGTTGACACTACCTTAAAAGCATAAACATCAAAACTTGAATGTTGAATTACTATAACACTTCCAATTAAAAATACTCAATTAATTTTATATATTAGTTTTATAATATGGAAAGTAAATACCTTTTCACTTTGAAGGTTTGTACTTTTTTTTGATGAGTTGTGACTTTTCGAAGGATTGAGAATGAAGGGTTGTGATTTTTTCTAAGGGTTGTGATTTTTTCGATGAGTTGTGACTTTTTCGATGAACAATGACTTTTATGAAAGGTTGCAACTTTTCTAATAAGGCACAATTAGCACCTATTCATCCTACTATTTGTTTGCTATAAATAGAGAGTTTTTCCTCACTTTTAAACTACGACTTTAACTCTTCTTTCTCTTAAAAAAATTGTTATTTGGAACAGTTGGTTAAGTTAAAAATTCAACGAAATCCGAGATACCAAATAAGAAAGAGTATGTTAACAAATTATAGCAAATATTTTTTTTACTATTTTAATGAGTTAACAATGATAAAGACTTATGGAAAAGATTAATAAACAAATGCGAAAAAAGTATATGATTTGGGTAATATATTCTTCTTTGTTTATAATTTTTATTCTTTCACCCTCAAACGAAAGAGTTTCTTTCAGTTTTTCTAAAACAACGGGTAACAACGTAGTCCATTGAATTATTAGTTTTGATGTTAAATCCATTATTTGAAAAATAAAATTTCACTTTTCCATTTTTTATGCTAATATAATCATAATTCTAATACTTTTACTAATATATATGTAAGTAAAAATGTATGGAGAAGGTAAGTATTGATGGGAAGATATTTCAATCAAATGGAAAACTATAGTGATTATAGCTTAAACATATAGTTTATCTTCCTTATTCACTGTCTATGTAATGTTGCATACGTTTTTGCTTTATTATATTTGTATTGAGTATCCAATTTTTTGAGTATGAGATTCCTATTATTTTATGTTCGTTTTAATTTTTGAAAATATTATGTCACAAGATTCAATCATCGATAGAAATGTAAAAATAGATAAGAAAATAGTGATTAGTAATAAATTATTCTTAAATCAAATGATGGATTCTATAATAACAATTTTTATTTTATTCATCAATTAATTGTTATTACTCAAAAACTTAAATATTTATATCACAATATAATTTACTAGATACTTTCATTACACAACAAATATATGATATGTATGTGGCAGAAAAAAATACAACTCTACAAAGATCGATATTTATAGCTATATCTTAATGTTTACTACCTTAAAAGCATGAACTTTGAAACTTGAAACTTGAATTAATATAATACCCCCATTAAAAAAAATCAATTTCTTTTATTTATTGATTTTATAATATGAAAAGTAAATACCTTTTCACATTAAAGGGTTCTGACTTTTTGGACAGGTTATCCTTTTTTCGATGTGTTGTGGCTTTTTCGATGGGTTGTGAAAGAAGAGTTTTGTTTTTTGTAAAGAGTTTTAAATTTTGCCAAGGATTGTACTTTTTTCGATGAGTTGTGATTTTTTCGACGAACAATGACTTTCGCGAAAGATTGTAAATTTTTTGATTAGACACAGTTAACACCTACTCATACTACTATTTGTTAGCTATAAATACTGGATCTCCTCTCACTTTTAAACTACGATATTATTTTATGTTTTCTACTCTTCTTCTTCTTCAAAATTCTCAACGGTTATTTGGAACCGATGATTCAGTTAAAAATTCAAAGAAATTCGTGATACCACTTAAGAAAGAGTCTCTTCACAAATTGTAGAAAATATATTTTTGGTTGAACCCATCAGTAGACCGATAAAGTTGGCATCAATTTTCATTTAGACACCTTAACTGGATTGTTCATTTTAGACACCGCATGTTAAGCCTCGTTGTTTCATATTGACACATTTTGCTGACTTGATATGTGTGTATTCGACGCATTCTCAGCTCGTGAGGGGTTTTTGTTTTCAATTTTTTTCCTTTTTCTTCACTTTTTAGCCCTACCACTTAATTTCACCTTATCAATGAAAATTCAAGATAAAAATTCTTACCAAATATAAATTAATAATAATAAAAAAATTATTACACTAATTTTAAAAACATTTTATGAACAAAAATTTTAAAAAATGACTTTTTAGCACAAGACACATATTTTTTTTTCAAAAAAAATTAGAAAAATGCCATATATAATATTCAAAACAAATTAAAAAAATTTATAATCTAATGATTTTTTTAAAAAATAAAATTTGAAGAAGAATGAAGAGAATTGTTATATAATTTGGGGAGGCAAAAGGAACTTAAGGCAGATGGGGTAGGGGTGGGGTGGTGTAATGACTCGAAAAGTCAATTAAAACAAATAATAATTTATACGAAATTTCAATTGTTACACATATCGATAGTTGCCCCGAGTATTTTGATTAGTTGGTGAAGTTGATTTGAAAATTTTAAACTATTCATTTAACTATAATTACTTAATTAATGGACATATATTAAACAATTTATTTAATTGGTTGACAGGTCAAGTCCATAGTAATTTAATACCTTATAGACCTCTTAACCCAGCTTTATTAAACTAATAAAGTAAGTAGGGTTTACTATTTTGAAGTCATTAACTATGAAAAGGAACGGTGGCGGAAAATAACTACGAATGCTCCAAATCCCTAAGGTCGGTATGCTCGCCCCTTTAAAATATTTTGTTATCAATTGGATTGATAAGCATATATCATAATATATTATTAAAATACATTGGTTAGATAAAGAATGAAAGGACATAACGTGTTGGCTGGATGTTTATCGATGATGTAAAGGTTATATAGTTAAATTAATGACAACAAGTCATATATTTGTTTAATTGAATAAAATGCAGAAATTGAAAGTTAGAATAAAAATGAGAAGGCACGTTCTTGTGTTATGGATTATTGAGAGGGAATGCATTTTTTTATTAATTTATTTGTAATGATTAGCAAATTATATTTCATCAATAGTTAGAAGGATCGGATGGAGTATTTAATCAATTAATTTTTCGGATGCAAGTTACTGGTTTTGTAGTTTCACCATGAACTTGAATTCTTCTTATGATTATCGTATAAAAAAAAGTTAAGTGTTAATAATATTAGAAATAAATAATTAAATATTAGATATATTGTATTATGTGAATATTATTAAACATAATATTGGGGAAATTAGAAATAAACCCTAGACTTGAAATTTGGAGAAAATTGAAGAGTTGACATGTTAATCGGCATTAAGGTTAAGAATTGGATTATAGTAATATAGGTGTTGTTAAATTAGAAATCTCATTGTGAATACGTACTTGAATAGATTGCATTGATTTGGAAGTTTAACAGAAGAGGAAGGCTCATGTTCCGGAGTAAATTCTCGATTGGTTAAGGCAAGTGAATTTCTAAACTCTTGTTAAGTGTATGAAATGCGTGTATTTCCTTGTGGTATATGTTTGGGAGTAATGAGATTGGTGATGGGTTGACTTGTCCACATTGATTAATTACAATGATGAAAAAAAAGAGGATAACAAAAGGCAATGTGATAAATTGTTTATGTGTGATTTTGTTGAGAAGGGGTTGAAGGCTTGTTGAATCATTGTCGATGTGACTTCATGTTTGTGTGGTTGTGAACTGTGCGATGTTATGAAAATGGTCATCTCCTTACTATTTTTGTGAATTTGTCATCTGCATTATTTTGAGGCATTGGTTGTGACAAATGTTATGTGCATTGAGAAAGAACGAGTACTTAAGAGGATGTACCATTTCGAGGGACGTATCGCGCGCCGCGATGGATACTGTATTTTGAGGGACGTATCGCGCGCCGCGATGGTTACTGTTATCGAGGGTCGTGTCGTGCGCCGCGACAGATGCATGGACAGATATGTCCCCCATGGGTCCCGGACTGAGAGACAGCGGGTGTGTATCACTAGGTCAGACATGCATCATTATACTTGACATTGCATTCCATTACATTGCGCATACTTATCATTAGTGAACTTGATATTGTGTTTTGCTGATCTAGTGATTGCCTTTTTGTGGAACTTGTGATTGTTGAATACTGAGCTTGTTATTGAGGATATATAATTTGTTAAAGTGTTGTTGTGGAGGATATGTAATTTGTCTAAATGTTTTTGTTGAGTTACGTTCTATGTAAACTGCGAGCTGTTAGGTTGGGCTGATGTTTATACAGGTTGTAGTTGTGGAGGTTCGGTTGGAGGTAGTAGGAGTACCCGTATTTCATCCCCTTAGCTTGTGTTTAGAGGTTTACTTGCTGAGTACCGTGTGGTTTGGTACTCACCCCTTGCTTCTACAAATTTTTGTAGGTTACTAGCCCAAACTTTTATAATATATTCTCTTCTTTTCCGAGGCTTCCTGGAGATTTTGTGAGGTAGTTGTTGGTCATCTCAGCATTCCTCCTTACTCTTGTTTATGGTTTTGTTCTACTCTAGAAACAATATCATATGAGACTTATATTTTCTTTTGATCCATTTGTAATACTTTAGAGGCTTGTAAACGTGACAACCAGGTTTTGGGGTATAATGTAAGTTGATAGTAAATTTTCCGCATTTTTATTGTAATAGTTGAGTTTTAGGCTTACTTGTCTTGGTGGGATAAGACGAGTGCCATCACGTCCATTTTTGGGTCGTGACAGGTGGGATAGTAGAAAATGGATAATTTAACTTTACTTATTTATTTTTGCTAAAAAATAAGTTGTTTTTTCCAAATTTATTTTAAAATTAATATTTTTACATTCAAATGCCACATGTCAGCTTTTAATTAGTCATTATGTCATGTCATCCACATGTGTGTTACACACACTTTGTATTTTTAACTGATTGGCAAAAAAGGTGTCAAAATGACATAGCGGACCCCTATTTGAGGTGTTTAAAAATGAACAAAGCCTACTTGAGGTGTCTAAGTGAAAATTGATGCCAATTTAAGGGGCCACCAATGGGTTCAACCTATTTTTTTCTTACAATTTTCATGAGTTGACAATGATAAAAAATTGTGGGAAAGATTAATTAACAAATGAGGAAAGAGTCACATTATTTGGGTAAGATATCCTTCTTTGATTTTAATATTTATTCTTTCCCTCATATGAAAGTGCTTCATTTTAGTTTTTCTAAAACAATCGGCATCAACGTAGTCGATTTAATTAATAAGGAATAATGGACAAGTACCCCCTTCAACCTATTCCCGAAATCTTAGAAACACACTTATACTTTACTAAGGTCCTCCTGAACTTTTATTATTAATAATTTTCTACCCCTCTTCGGCCTACGTGACACTAACTTGTGGGGCCAACACTGGTTGAATTTCATTTTCAAGATAGTACCACGTAAGCCGTAAAGGGGTAGAAAATTACTTATAAAATAAGTTCAGGCGGATAATAGGACCTTAGTATAGTATAAGTGTGTCTCTAAAATTTCGAGCATAGATTGAGGGGGTACTTGTGCATTTTTCTAATTATTAATTTGAAATTAAATCCGCAATTTAAAAACTGTATTTTGAATTTTATTTATAATATGATAATATATCCATGATACGAATAATTTTTGAATAGATATGTAAATAAAAATGAAAGAAGAAATGAACCTGTTGGTGAAAGATAAATCAATCAATGGAACACTATAGTAAATATAGCATGAACATATATTTTCATCTTCCTTATTGAATGTCTATGTATTGTTTCATACATTATTTTCTTTTTTTTTTATAATTTTATTGAGTATGCTAATATTAAAGTATGAGATTATTTTGTGTTTATTTTAATTTTAGAAAATGTTATGTCACAAGACACACTCATTGATAGCTATATAAAAATAGATAAGAAAATAGTGACTGGTCATAAAATATTCTTAAATCAAATTAAGGGTTCTATCATATCACTTTAAATTTTATTCATCAATAAATTTTTATTATTCAAAAAGTTAAATATTTTATATCAACATACAACTTACTAGATACTTTCATTAGACAACAAACATAGATATGTATGCGGCAGAATAAAAGGAGAAGATTTCAACTCTATAAAGATATATACTACCTTAAAAACACGAACTTTAAAAATCTAATGTTGAATTACTATAATACCACCCCATTAAAATTACTCAATTTATTTTATTTATTATTTTTTATAATATGGAAAGTAAATACATTTTCACATTAAAGGGTTGTGACTTTTATGACTAGTTGTGGTTTTTTCAATGAGTATTGACTTTTTGTAAGGGTTGTGATTTTTCATAAGAGTTGTAATTTTTTCTAAGGGTTGTGATTCTTTTGATGAGTTGTGACTTTTGCGATGAGCAATGACTTTTTTAAAAATTGTAACCTTTCTCTTAAGGAAGCATTAGCACCTATTCATTCTACTATTTGTTAGCTATAAATAGAGGGTTTCCTCTCATTTTTTAAACTATGATTTTATTTTATGTTTTCTATTCTTTTTCTTCTTCAAGAATCTCAGGGGTTATCTGGAACAATTTATTAAGTTATCGTAGAATGACAAAGTTATAGCTTATATCACTAGACAGTTGATAGTTCATGAGAAGAATTATCCAACTCATGACTTGGAGTTGGCTGGGGTACTATTCGCCTTGAATATATAACTTCACTTTATGTATGGTGTTAATGTTGATGTATTCACTGAACACAAGAGCCTAGAATATCTGTACACTCAGAGGGCACTTAATCTTAGACAAAGGACGGGGGTTAGACTATCCTTGATATGCGTATTCCTTATCACCAAGGTAAGGATAATAATATTGTTGATGCCTTAAGGAGGTTCTCTATGGGTAGTTACACCCACCTTGAGGAATAGAAGAAAGAACTTGCAAAAGATGTGCATAGACTAGCACGCCTAGGATTCTTACTCATGGATTCCATAGAAGGAGTAGTGGTGATGAATGAGGCTGAGTCTTCATTAGTCTTAGAAGTAAAAGGCACGCAGGACTAAGATCTCATTTTGCTTGAATTGAAACAAAATGTTCATAAGCAAAATGTATTAGTTTTTGAACAAGGGGGAGATATGTATTGAGATATCAAGGTAGGATGTGTGTACCAATTGTGAGTGGACTCCAAGAGGGAATTATGGAGGAAGATCATAGCTCATGATATTCTATTTATCCGTGTTTCAAAAAGATGTATCCTGACTCTAGGGAGGTATATTGATGGAATTGTATGAAGAAGGGCATTGCAGAGTTTGTTGCTACATACCCACATTCCCAAAAAGATAAAGTAGAGCAGCAATTGCCAAATGGTTTGTCTTAGAATATAAATCTTCCGGAATGGAAGTGGGAGATAATTAATATAGATCTCATCACAGGCTTACGAAGGTCATCGAGACAACATGATTCTATTTGGATGATTGTCGACAACATGAAAGAATCAACCCATTTTTTTTCCACTAAAGACTACTCATTATTTTAGATAGAGAGAAAAAATTTATTGCACAGTTCCCGAAATCTTTTCAATGAGGTTTGGGTTTAAAGGTGAACTTAAGTACCGCCTTTCATCCTCAGACAGATGGGTAAGATGAGCGCACAATTCAGACTTTACAGGACATCTTGAGGGAATGCATGATTGATTTCAAAATGAATTAGGATCATCACCTACCTCTAATTGAGCTTTATCACAACAATAGTTACAACTCTAGCATCAAAATGGTTCTATATGAAGATCTTTATGGGAGAACATGCAGATCCCATATCGAATGATTTGAAGTTGGTGAAGCAGGATTGGTAGGGAAAGATTTAGTTCACCAAGCTATGGAGAAGGTGAAGGTGATTCAAGAGAGGTTGAAAATGGCACAGAGTCATCACAAATCCCACGCGGATGTTCGGAGAAGAGCATTAGAGTTTCAAGTAGATGATTGGGTTTACTTAAAATTTTCACCAATGAATGGTGTTATGAGGTTTGGTAAGAAAGGGAAGTTGATTCGCCGTTATATTGGACCTTATAGAATGACAAAGAGAATTGTCAATATAGCTTATGAGTTGGAACTACCACAAGAGTTAGAAGCGGTTCATTCGGTATTTCATGTCTCCATGTTCAAGAAGTGCATGGGCGATCCTTCATTAATAATTCCAATATAAAATATTGGGATCAAAGATAACTTCTCTTATAAGGAGATTTATGTTTCGATTCTAGATCGCCTAGTTCACAAATTGAAAACAAAAGAAGTATCTCCAGTAAAAGTCCTTAGGAGGAACCAATTTTTTTTTTGAAAGCTACTCGGGAAGTCAAAGAGGATATAAAGAAAAGATATCCACATCTCTTTGAATCAGAAAAAATGCAGATCAAGGTACTAATTCTTTTCTTAGTTCTCTTTAAATTATGAATGAGAATGTTGTTTGTTGGGTGTTTGAACAATATGCTACCACCTTTAGTCTAGTAAGAGTAATCTCATTCGAATTACCATGTTGTTTGTGACAATATTCTTTTTCTTTTTTATATTTATATTGAGTATGCAATTTTTAATGTTTGAGATTGCTATAATTTTGTGTTCATTTTATTTTTAGAAAATTTTATGTCACAACATATACTCCATCATATCTATGTGAAAATAGATACAAAAAAAAATACTCATTGGTCATAAAATATTGTTAAATAAAATTAAGGATTCTATAAAAAAAATTTTGAATCTTATTCATCAATAATGTTATATTGTTCAAGAGGTTAAATATTTTATATCATGATACAATTTCATGGATACATTCATTTGACAACAAATATATGATATGAATGCAACAGAAAAAAGGAGAAGACTACAATTCTACAAAAGTCTATTGATACTACTTTACAAGCATGAGCTTCAAAACTTGAATGATGAATTAATATAGTACCCCCAATTAAAAATAATCAATTTATTATATTTATTAATTTTATAATATTGAAAGTAAATACCTTTTCACATTTAATATTGTGACTTTTTTTATGGGTTGTGCTTTTTTTCGACGAGTTGTGACTTTTCCGAAGGGTAGTGATTTTTTCAAACAGTTGTGAATTTCCCTAAGGGTTATGCTTTTTTTGATGAGTTGTGAATTTTTCGCTGAGCAATGAATTTTTCGAAAGTTTGTAACTTTTTTATAAGGCACAATTAACATCTATTCATACTACTATTTGTTAGCTATAGCACATTTCCTTTCACTGTTAAATTATACTAACCCTTTTGGTTATTTTGAGTACTACACTTTTATTATTTCATAATGTACTTCTCAATAGATTCTAAAGGGATATTTTGGACTATTTGTAGTTATTATTAGAGAATTACTGGGGTAGTTTCAATAATATGCTTAGTTGGTAGTTAAAGAAAATAGAAGTAAAAAAGCAGGGGGTCACTTTTATCACGTTGTACAGTTGGTTATATGATAATCAGGGTGGTAATTGATATGTAGAAAAGAAGAAAATAGGAAACAAAGGAGCCACACAATTGGAGAAAACCAATTCTACAAACGACTTCAGGTGAGAATTCTCTTCAATTTTTCTTGCTACATGCATTATTCGTAGGTTTTGGACTGATAATTAGTTTATGAGTGGTGTGTAAGGAAATTCGTTTGATCCAACAGAGTAATACGGAGATGGGTGGTCATTAACTGTATGATAAAGTGTGGTATCAATTATTTTTGCCTTGGGTTGGATAATAAGTAATGGAAACTTAGGTGGAGACAAACTTGTCTCTTGGATATAAATATGGTGAAGTATTAAAAAAATAGTTCACCAAGGTGAACATTCACATAACCTTCATTAACTCAAACATAGACATTTATAGGAACATAGCGTATCATGAGACACATATTTCACATATGACCCAACATACTTCATGAACCATATAAAAGACCCGTCCCAAGACAACATACAAGTCAACAGTACCAATAACATCATAATAGGCAATATTCTACAAATACATGCTTGGACTTCATTTTATTAAAAAATCATATGACCTTACTTATAATCCCAATATAAGCATACTAGTGAAATGTACATGTGAATATCCATAACCTCACACATACTAAGTAAATTAACAAAGAGATCACAAGCCTTATCATTTACTTTATACATCTACATGAAAACTATAGTCAACTACATGCATAAGTAGGACCTTCATCATATCCCTAGTAAAACCAACGTCATGCATATAAAATAAGATCTTCCTCCAATAAGCACCACATAACTCATACTATTCATATTATCACACAAGTAGGTCAATGCCATAATTTCTAGCATAAAATAAGTATACATATTCGTATAGAACACCTTCCTAGAACTCCCTTCAAGAGATACTTGTGCAATGTGTAGGTAAAGTCACATAACTTCACCAAAACTAAGAAACTTCCATTAGGTTATCCTATTTAAGGTTCATTAATTTACTTCCATTGTCCATTTTACTTTAGGGAAATCCTAGCCTTAACCAACAATAAGACCATTTGATCTAAATATGAAATTCGATGTGATGGAACCCTACACCGAAAGAAGGTGCTCTACTTTCAAAGGTAGAACATCAACATAACTCTAGCATATTAGGTTGATCCACTTTCTATGTCTTATGTGGGCGACATAGTCAAGGAACTAGGAGATATGTATTGGACCCTTTACATGCCCATTAGTATTGGAGTACTCATCTCATGAGAAAACAAGGGGTGAATCTCCCTCTAAGGGGAGTCAACACCTCATGAGGAACCATAGGTTGAATATCCCTCCAAGGGGAGTCAACACCTCATGAAAAACCATATGGTGAATCTCTCTCCAAGGGGAGTCAACACCTCATGAGAAACCATAGGGTGAATCTACCTCCAAGGGAATTCAACACCTCATGAGAAACCATACGGTGAATCTCCCTCCAAAAGGAGTCAACACCTCATGAGAAACCATAAGGTGAATGTACCTCCAAGGGTAGTCAACACCTCATGAGAAACAATAGGGTAAAGCTCCCTCCAAGGGGAGTCAACAACTCTCATTGTAAAGTTCATTCGGTGAAAAGTAATTTCCCATTTTAAAAGCCTTTGTGAAATTTACTTTCATAGAAATAGGCTTTCGGTGATTAACCCCTCATATGCATACCTCGTAGGTTATAGATGAGAATTGTCCTTTCATCAACCTAAATCATGTGAAAATATCCTGTCACATGGACATAATATATATTCATAGCATAGTCTAGTTTCGATTACAATTGAGAAAACCTTTCAATTGAATATATTTACTACATTATCGTACATGCTTTCATTCATTCATTCATGTGTTTGTACATGTTCATATATGAGGAAAATTTTCACATACCACATTTAAAAATTACACATATACATACTTTATCATATGATATACTTTAACATCAGAGCATAAACTTTCATGTTCATAGCTTAATCATGCATTCATATCCATGTACATAAAGAAATCACCCTAGGAACAATTCTATCAAGGAACACATGTGAAATGTATAGGCAAAGTCTCATATACTTAAATATACTAGTACATATATCAAGTTATCCTAGATCATATACATTTTCGTACTTTCATGGACATAAACTTTACATGTATAGTAGTAGGTAATGATGCATAAGAGAATTATCCTTTACTTAGACACCACAAATTTGTCCTGCTCGTCGATATGCATGAAGTGTGAGTGTGTTTGATATTGGTCAACATGATCACATAACGGCAATCAACATATGATTTAGAAAACCACCCCTAAGGATCACAATACACATTCATTCATGGACCACCCACCATATTATAGTGTAGGAGACAAGACACCTTCAACATTTGAATCTAAGACTCCTAACCATGCTTTAGACAACACATTCATGTAGGGTTATATAGGTAGGGGGTCATCAATCACTACAACTTCATTAACGATAAACACATATAACATACCTAACCCTAACACCTTCATTCAAACGTAGTAGACATGATACTACCATTAGAGACTAGGTACACTACTAAGAATTGTGTGATAATCATAAACACACATTCACAATACATAAATTTGCCTTCAAGGCCATGATCATAATATATAGACAAGAAAGTAAACACCGCCACCATAAGTGGATCATACCACAAAATGTCATTCAAAGGCTATTCAACTACCAATTCTATACAAAATAGAGGAAATAAGTAAATCTTTCCAATTCTCCAATATTTAATCATAATTTATCAATTACCAATAATTCAATATTAATTTTTATAGAAAACAGTAGCAATAGACAATTCAACATAATCGAATCACAATTCAATAAACCTAATATCAATTTCATAATGCCCACATTATAGGCTAAATTGATAATTTGGAAGGATCATGGGTTATTCATGAATTGGGATTGAAAATTACCAATTAAACAATAGCTAATCATCAGTTCATCATTAGTATGCTTTTGAAATCATGTTGACAATGAACCTATGACTAAATTGAAAGATAACTATTTTGATCAGGAAATCTCATTGAGAACCTTTGAAGGAACTCCTTAGATGAATGATTAACTGAGGATGAAGTATTATCATACCTCAATTTATAGGAAGACCACGAAATTTTGATGAATAAACCATGAAAATCCAACCTTTAAGATGTTCTTTTGCTACATCTGCAATGGAGGTTTCTAGAGAGAGTTTGTTTTGAGAGGGAAGGGTGAAATTTTAAGAATGAATTCTACTAGGGGTTTTGATGGTATTAACTAACTTACTATACCCAAAGTTAGATAGAATAATTTCCTAGGGTATATTTAGGACGTGGGGTGAATTTCCCATTCACCCCTTTAATGGAAAACGTGCATGGCAAGTAATTAGAGGCTGCAGCTACGGAGGGAAGTCGGCGGAGCATCTTCTGATCGAGGAGCCATCGTGCTTCTCTATCGTTTGAGACAGAGTGTCCATATTGGGGGTCTTATCTCATAATTTTAAGTGTTGAGGAATGCCGCCAATCGCTGGGGCGTCGATGTAGGCACGAATCGTCGTTCATTTGGCCGTCGATTGCACACTATCAAGGCAGTCCTTGGCCATTCTATGGGTCCTCCTCAAGGACCCTTTGGATGGTCCTTGGGGAGTCGTTTCTACATGTTTCAAAAATAAATACAATTATACACATTTTGAGGTCCTTCCATAAAATTTTGAGCACTAATCAACACGTAAAACATGCAAAGGCACACTAGAACACACTAGCACGTCTAAAGACTAATTGTCGAACGTCTTGGATGTTTCACCTCAAAATAACCTCAAATAAACTATACATGATGTAAAAAAACCTTCTTAACATAATACTAACCTTTTTAGGAACATGTGAGTATCTATACACCTTAATTCATTTCGAGGGTCTTACAATATTCCCGACTTGGGAACATTTGTCCTCGAATGACAGTTGGGATTTTTAAACACTTGTAAGGACTCAATTAACCATAGAGAAGCTCAGAACATTTAACAACACATAATATTCAATGCACCAAAATTAAAAGGAAAACCAACTTCTTACCATTTTGCACTCAATGCAACACTAAGCAAGTAAAACCTTCATTCACTCACTTCTTAATGCATCAAACACATAACATCTTTTAATATTCATAGGAAGAACATTCTTCTCCTAATCTTAAAATGGGTTTTAAATTTCATTTCATTAAATCACACATAGTGATGCCGAACATCATCACTCAAAAGTCAAATAAGCAACTCATACTCAATGCACATAGATTATGAGAGGACATTCTTTGACATTTGACTTGATGTACCGTATTTTCATTATATTTTTAATCCTCTTTACTTAAGTTTAGTGTGTGTCCAAAAGCCTTTTTGTATTGATTTTTATTTAAGTTTCTCTTTATTTGCAGGAAATCTGTCCAAAGATGAACGCAAAAGTTTTTTTAATGGATGTCCAACGTTAGAACTCGCCTTAATGCTACTTGCTGGACCAAGGAGGTTGATAATAGAAAAAGAATTATCAACACAGATTTAGTGTACACTATCTAATAGGCTAGTGTTGATTGATATGAAGTAATAACTTAGTCAAATATCAAATACAATGCTTAATATGAGGTAAAGATAAAGGTTAGTATAGCAACACACGTAGCCGGACCAA
The DNA here is from genome assembly GCA_027704765.1 of Solanum habrochaites. Taxonomy (NCBI): domain Eukaryota; kingdom Viridiplantae; phylum Streptophyta; class Magnoliopsida; order Solanales; family Solanaceae; genus Solanum; species Solanum habrochaites. The sequence continues at coordinate 44,281,394 of JAKWJA010002497.1, read as the reverse complement.
GGTGCGGAGTAAAATTTTCTAGATTTTGGACCAAGGATTTAGAGATACATAATTTATCACTTTACATGCAAGATACTAGGAAAGAATTGTTATAGTTAGAATTATCAAGTTAGAAACCTATGGGGAACACTTAAGCCGTAGTTACTTTTATTAATTGATCAAACTCTAATATTCGAATATGTTAGTTGTGTACTTTAATTTATTTAATTATTTTCATTAATTTAGAAATTCAAACCCCCCTTTATTGTCTTTTGTTTTCTACCGAAATAATTGACTAAATAATAGTAATAATAAAATAAAGTTAAGTCTGAACTATTTTCTTTGTGGGAATGATCCAAACCTTCTACGTTCATCTTTGGACATATTTCCTGCAAATAAGGAGAAACTTACATAAAAATCAATACAAAAAGTCTTTTGGACACACACCAAACTTCAAGAAAAAGCATTAAAAATGTTGTGAAACCACGGTACATAATGACCTCCAAATCACTTTTAAAAAAAGAATACATGTTGTAAAACACCTTATTAACATATTATTAACATTTTTAGGCACATGTGAGACTCTAGGCAGCTAATTCATTTTGAGGGTCTTAATTATGGTTATTTCTATTTGATAGATTGGTTTTCAATAGCGATTGATATGTATTGAATGATATTGTGAAATTTTCTTATGTACTTGACTATGTGGGTTGTGTTTGGTCTATGATTCAGACATCGAGGAATTTGTAATCTTGAACCCTCTTTATCGAAGGGATTCCTTTAATTAAAAAAGCTTGATAAAATAAATTAATGAGATAATAGGATCGGAGTGTTATGTTTTGACACGATATTACTAGATCGGAGTGTCACATTCGGACACGGTATTATTGCATCGTAGTGTCATGTTATGACATAACATAATTGGATCTGCGTGTCATGTTTCGATATGATAACATTAAAAGAAAGGAAACTTGAATTAACTTAATTTACTCAATATCAAAGAACCCATTTTCCAAATGAGTATAGTATGGAGGAATAGGTCCCGACATGTGGTCTTGATATTGTAATTGATTGTGTACCACTTTGGTGATGTTGTCACTATTTCATGTTGTTTGTTGATTTCCACCTGCCGTGTACCATAGTTAGTTATATACTATAATTGAATATATATTAGTTTGTATTCTGGGTTGATCTAAGATACATTTTAAGTATGTGTTTCTTGTACTGACCCTTACTTGTGATTCTTTGTTTTTCTTTTGTGGAGTGCACAAATGTACCACCGACTTCTATTTTCCCTCAGCTCTTGCCAGTCTCCAGCATCTTTGATTTAAGGGTGAGCTATTCCTTCTTGCTCGTGTTGGATTGTCTCAGTTAGGGCATGATTTCATTAAATTCTGGACAGGAACCGTTTTTACTTAATTTGGTGTCACTAATATATTCCGACTAGGTATTATAAGAACATATGCTCTTGATGTGATGACTTTCTTATTTTTGGGGATAATCAGTGTTAGACTTTAAATGCCTATATGATTGGTTACTTTAATAAGTTTTGAACTTCTGCATTTTATTGGTATTTGTAGCTCAATTATTGATATAAATAGGGACTTAAATTTCTTGGTTCTCCCACATAGGAGTTTAAGTGTGGGTGTCACTCACGACTCGTTTTGATTTGTCCCAAACTAGGCAACAAAGCATTAGGTTCGATGATCTCATCATACAAGGCCACGTCAAGTAGAGTCTTGTGAAACAGTACATAGACGCCCCTAGTTTTCTTCAAGAGGCTATAGGACCTTATGTAAACTAGTATTTTTGTTTCTAGGTAATACAAATTTGTATCTCACCTTCTTCTCTCTATTTTGTAGATAATTACGACTAGGGCAACAAATGTGGAAATACAAGCACCGGTAAGACATGGTGCTCCTACACCAACTATTTAGGCTACAACTCTAGGGGATCAGCTGCGAGAGGCCGCAATAGACCCCTTGGGAGAAGGAATACTTGAGGCAAAGGACAAGCACCTGGTCGAGCTAGCGACGCAGCGGTGTCTCCTCCATCGAATGACAAAATAGTGCGACAAGGTAATGAAGTGCAAGATGATCAGATAAAAGAGAAGGAAGTACCACCCCGACCTACTTGAGAAATGATTAATCAGGTCCTCACTTATCTCAGCGTGTTATCTGACCAAGGCCAGGCACCCCAAGGTTTTCTGCACCAGCACATTGATGTACAGTGGTTTCACGGTACTTTTAATGCTTTTTACTCAAGATCGGTGTGTGTCTAGAGACTTTTTGTAGAAGTTTGAATATGTTTTTATCTTTGTTTTGCAGGAAAGGTGTCCGAAGGCCATCGACGATCCGTGGTTGCATGGACGGATCGTGGATGATGACTGTCGACTGACTGTTCGGGACTCTAGAAAAACTCGGGGAAATCTAACAATATGTGGGGATATGGAAGGATCGACGGACCATCCTGTTGAATCGTTGATCAGATCAGAGAAAGTCGTGTACTCGAAGTTGAAGAAAGTCTAAGTATGGAACGATGGAAGGCATCAACGAATCATAGACGCATCGACGGATAGTACTTTTGGTCCATCGATTGAATCAGAGAAGATGTAGTTGAAGGATGAAAAAATATATACTAAGTCTAGACTTACGGAGGCAGTCGATAGTCCATCGTTTCATCGATGAACCATCTGTGGGAGTCCTCGATTAAAGCCACATTTTTGGACAACTTTTCTTATTTTTTTTCCTTTTAATTTAGAAAAATATATGTTATAAATAGGGTGTAAAGTTTTTGGGGTTGGATCCTATTACTATTATTGTTAGTTTGTTTTTGGAGATTGGGTATTTGCAACTTTAGCAATAATTCAAATTTCCGGCTTTGGTTTTCAAGTGAATTCTTATTGTTTCAAGTTGAATTTCTGGATTTTCTTCGAATTTGTAAAAATAAGTAAATGAGTTATTGTATATCCAATATAAATTTTGTTCTTCTATGCATGTGTAATGGTATCCACAATTAGGGTTGTGGGAACCGTAGGTGATTAACAAAGTAAACCTAGCTTAATAACAATTCTCAAATAGGTTATTGCATGCATTGATAATTCTTTCGCTTAGAAGTATTTTTAACGAGTGCAAGCGTTAGAACTCACCTTATTGCTATTTGCTGGACCAAGGAGGTAGTTAATAGGAAAAAAATTATCAACATAGATTTAGTGGGATACTATCTAATAGGCTAGTTTCAGTTGGTGCGAATTAATAACTATGCTATATATCGAATATGATGCTTAATATGAAGTAAAGGTAAGGGTTAGTAACTTAGACACACGTAGCCGAACCAAGGTAAGGGGTGAAATTCTCTAAATGCCGGACCAAGGATTTAGAGATACCTAATTATCACTTTGCATGCAAAACACTAGGCAATAATTGTTATAGCTAGAAATACGACGTTATGAACCTATGGGGAACACTTACACCCTAGTTTGTCACAACTTGGTAAACACTAAGGATTTACTCTTGTTAATTGTTATACTTAGAGATAACAAGACTTTTGTTTCACAAAATTCCCACCTTTAATTAACTGCTTTCGGAAAGGACTTGACTTAATAGAAGTAATCGTATAATGAAGTTAAGTTTAAACTATTTTCCTCGTGGGATCGACCCTAACCTAATAGTTGGGTTCTTACTTGATACGACCACTTATACTTCTTTACGGAGGTGTAATTTGAATGTATGAAATTTTGTCATCTCTACCCAATAATACATACCTCAGATGACATTGTAGAGCCTTAAGCTATAATTTTGGAGCCTCCTCAATAGATGGTATCGCATGTGGAGACTCGCGATGCTTCATATCTAGTTCCAATTTCTTTGGTTTGGAACGATATTCGCTTTGTTCAAGTACCGCAACCAAAGACTCATACTCTTCAACACCACCATTCTTAAAATTCTTGATCACAACAAATTCATGGTGTACATCAATGGCTCGTTTGAACCTCTTCAAAACTTCTACCAAACACTCTACTTTTTGCCCATTAAAATCAGATACAATGACTACCGGCAAAGTGTAATCTCTACCCAAGAGGACATACCTTAGATGAGGTGGTAGAGCTTTAAACTCTAATTATAAGCCTCCTCAATAGATGGTCTCGCCGGTGGAGACTCACGATGCTTCATATCAAGCTCCTATTTCTTTGGTTTGGAGCGATATTCGTTTTGTTCAAGTGCCGCAACAAAAGACCCATACTCTTCAATACCACCATTCTGAAAATTCACGATCACACATAAAATTCAGAGAATACAACATATAGCTTCTATGGATTCCCACATGGATGCATATTTGGAGATATACACATTTCTTCGATTGACTACAGGGCCCGTAATGACTAGTGACAAACATTATCCCTTAATTAAGTTCTTGTGATCGGGCATGAGTTTGATTTTTTGTGAACAAATACTGGGAGGGATTCTAATAATGTTCAAAATAGTTCAACCAATGGCTCATTTGAAACTCTTCAAAACATCCACCAAACACTTTACTTGTTGCCCAGTCTAATAAGATACAATGATTACTGGCAAAGTTTCATCTCTACCCAAGAATACATACCTCAGTTGAGGTGGTAGAGCCTTAAGCACTAATTTTGGAGCCTCATCAATAGATGGTATTACAGGTGGAAACTCGTGATGCTTCACATCTAGCTCCAATATCTTTGTCTTTGACCGATATTTGCTTCGTTCAAGTGTCGCAACTAAACACCCATACTCTTCAATACCATCACTCTCAAAATTCATGATGAGAAATAAAATTCAAGGAGTACAACAAGTAGTTACTACGACTACCCACATGGATGCATATTTGGAGAGAGACAAGTTTCCACGATTCACTATGGGGTCCGTAATGACTAGTGACCAACATTATCCCTTAATGAAGTGCTTAAATTTGAAACCTCGAGTCCTCAAAGATACCAAATATGAAGAAACGTAATGATTTCCTTGTTGATTGTCATGAGCTACTACATAAGATCAACATTGTTGAGCTAGTTGGTGTTGAGTTTGTGACCTATCAATTTCAGGGGGATACCAAAATGTGTTGGCGGTCTGACGTTGAGTGTCGACCAGCAAAGGCAGGACCTATGACGGTGGCCAATTTTTCTAGCTTCTATATGAAGAAATATATACCCCAGATTTTGAGGGACTAGAGTAGAGATGACTTCCTGATCATAGAGAAAGGAACGATATTTTTTACAGCCCTATGAGGCCAAATTTTTTACATTATCCAGGTATGCTTCTCAAATTTTTTTCAGTTTGCAAGAGTTGATTTGCCGCTTTGTGAAGTTATTGCGGTCAAATTTTTAGATTCCAACTTTACAGGTAGATGATGCTGGAAAGTTATTTTAGGAAGTCATTGATTAATTCGTAGAGGTAAAGAGGGTGAAGGCGAATATCGTCACCAAGGTGTTGACATTTAAAAAGTTCCGTAAGGGAGGTGAGTTTAGTGGTTCTTACTCCATAGGGTAGGGTTCAGGGGTTATCCACCTGTCTATCCCGTCTTCATTGAATGCTTCAGCTGAGGGTCCGCCGATGACTAGTAAGCCTTTTATAAGTTTGGACTTCATCTCCAAACTTCTTTATCTTCACAGAGGCGGACACTCGACTACAGGACTTGTTATGGTTGTGGGAAGGCTGGACATATTAGAAAATATAGTCTGAAGCAGAGTTACAGATTCCATGAGTTAGAAGTGGAAGTGGTTATCGAATATACTGATATACTCAAAGAGCATGAAGGAACATGAGAAGTATTTAAGAATTGTATTGAGGTTGTCAAGGGAGAAAAGGCTTTATGCAAAATTCTTCAAGTGAGAATTTTTGTTGGATTCAGTGTCCTTCTTAGGGCACGTTGTTTCTAATGAGGTTGTGATGGTTGATCCCACTAAGATTGAAGCTGTGAAGAATCGGGAAGGCCTACTAATAGTTGAGAGATAAGTACCTTTGTTGGTTTGGCTAGCTACTACTGTCGATTTCTCAGTGGATTCTCTTCCATTGCATCCCAGCTGACCAATATGACTAAGCAGAATATTCTACATGTATGGTCAAATGAGTGTGAAGAAAACTTCTAGAAACTCAAGACCTTGTTCACTACTACACTGATTCTTGCCTTACAAGTGAAAGGTAACAAATTTATTTTTTATCGTGATACATCTTATTTTTATTTGGGTGTAGTGCTAATACAGGAGAGGAATGTAATTTCATATGCTTCAAGGCAATTTAAGGTGCATGAACATAACTATTTGATCCAATGATTTGTAGTTGGATGCAGTTGTATTTGCATTGAAGTAGTGGAGGCATTATCTATATGGAGTCAAGTATGAAGTGCACACAGTTAACAATTTGTGTTCACTCAGAAAGATTTCAGTTTGAGTCAGAGGAGATTGATGGAATTATTTAAAGACTGATATTTCTATTCTATATCACCCGGGAAAGACAATGATATGGCTGATATTCTGAGCAGAAAAGTAGAGAGCACGGGGAGTTTGGCCCACTTGAAGGTTTGTGGACGCCCATTGGATAGAGATGTCTCAAGTATTTCTAATGACCTTATGAGGTTTGAAATACTTGAGAAAGGAGGATTTTTTTTCTTGTATGGAGGCATAATCTCCTTTCCTCGACAAGATTAAGGAAAAGTAGTTTGATGATGAGAAGCTGAGTCCAATTCCGGATATTGTATTGCAAGGAGAGGTTAAAATACTCTAATTGATGAGGAATACATCTTGACAATTAATGGGTGGGTATGTGTGCTACATGTTGATGATTTGATTCATACTATTCTTGAAGAGGTGCATATTTTGAGGTATTCTATACATCCTGGTACAACAAAGATGTATCGTGGTTGGAGACAACATTATTGGTGTAGTAGAATGAAGCGTGACATTGTTGATTTTGTGGGTCAATGTCTGAAATGTCAAAAGGTAAAGTATGAAAATCAGAGGCCTGGAGGGACACTTTAAAGAATGCCCATTCATGAATGGAAGTGGGAAAGCATTGCAATGGATTTTATGGTTGCTCTTCTAAAGACGTTGAATTAGTTTGATTATATTTGGGTAATTTTTGACAGGTTAACTAAGTTTTTTCACTTTATTCCAATAAAGATTATTTACAACGCAGAGAAGATAGCCAAACTCTATATGAATGAGATTGTTCGATTGCATGGAATTCCAATCTCCATCATATCAGATAAAATCACACAATTTACATCTAATTTTTGGAGGACCTTGCTTGTAAAATCGGGTGCTAGATTGGATCTTAGTAATTAATTCCACCCTCAGGCAGTCTGAGCAAAAAGTTAAAATGTTAGAGGATATGCTTCGTGCATGCGTGATAGATTTTGGTGGTCAATAGGATTGATTCTTACCCTTGGCAGAGTTATAATACAATAATAGTTATAACTCAAGTATTAATATGTCCCAATTAGAGGCATTGTATAGGCGATATGTAGGTCTACCATTGGTTTGTTTGATGAATTTGAAGTGAGATCTTGACATGCTGATCATTTGAGGGAATCATTAGAGAAAGTGAAATTCATTACGGAGAAGCTTTTAGCAGCTCAGAGTAGATAGAAGGAGTATACAGAGCGAAAGGTTAGGGACTTGGAATACATGGATGGTGAACAAGTCTTGCAGAAGGTTTCACCCCTGATGGGTGTAATGTGGTTTGGTAAGCAAGGTAAGACCAGTCCATGGTATATTGGTCCATTTGGTGTTTTAAGCATGTGGGGGAGGTGACCTATGAATTGGTCTTGCCTCCAGGGTTGTTGGGAGTGCACCCGGTATTTCATATGTCTATGCTGAAAAAATACCGAGGTTATGGAAACTATGTAATTTTTTGGAATTCAATTTTTCTTGATGAGAATTTGTCTTATACGGAGGGCCTATAGCTATTTTAGATAGGAAACTTAGCAAGTTGTAGTCAAGGGAAATTTTATTTATCAAGGTTCAGTGGAAGAATTGACCAATTAAACAGTCCACTTGGGAGAGTGACGTTGATAAGCATGAAAGATATCCACACCTTTTTTAACGATTCACGTACCCTTTCTTACCCTTGCCTTCTTTTTATCGTTCAAGGACGAATGATGGGTAAATTGATATATATTGTAACGACCCTTTTTGTCGTTTTAAGTTCTTAGATTTTTCTTACTTCATAAAACACATCCCACTAGATTTTGAAGGGGTATTTTTGACTATTTGTAGTTATAATTATAAAATTAGTAGGGTAGTTTTAATAATACGCTAAGTTGGTGGTATAAGAAAATAGTAGTAATACAAATAGTGTTCCCTTTTATGACCTTGTATAATTTATTATATGATAATGAGGATGTTAATTGATCTGTAGAATAGAAGAAATTAAGAAATAGAGGAGCCTCACAAGATTGGAGAAAACCAATTCTACAAATGACTTCAGGTTAGAATTCTCAACAATTTTTCTTCTTACATGTATTATGCATAGGTGCTGGACTGGTTATTATTTTCTGAGTGGTGTTTAAGGAAATTAGGTAGAGACAATAGAGTAATATGGAGATGGGTAGTCGATAAATTGTAAGGGAAAGTGTGGTATCGAGTATTGTTCCCTTATGTTGGATTACCAGTTATGGAAACTTAGTTGGAGACAAAGTTGTCTCCTGGGTTTTCTTATGGTCAAGTATTATGACAAACAGGTGGCAAATTACTGTTTCATTAAGTATAGTGGGTGAATGGCAGGTGAATTTTTTTATCAAATTGAATTGTCACCATTATGTTCTTAAAATTTTTTAATCGGTTTTGTGGGTATCCTTGTCACATTTACTTTCCTTTGATTAGTTTATGGTGGGGTTACATATGTTGGCTGTTAGGGAAATCGTGACCAGTGGGTTACGTTTTACTATATTACAAGCTAAAAATTGATATAGTGATATAGGTATTAGATATAAGGTGTAGTATATTATTTGAATTAAATTAAAGTTAAGCTAATGGGACGAATTAACACTTAAAGTTACGTTTGACCTTTAAGATATTGAATATAGAATTATGTAAATTGATTGGTATTGGCTAGACCTAATATACACTTGATAGATTCGAAAGGTTCAGAGGCATTGAGGAAAGGAATAGTATTGGATAAATAGTTTACTTGACTTCAGTTCTTCGGTGGATGTAGGTTATGGTTATTTCGATTTGATCGATAGACTCTCAATAGCGATTGATATGCTTTGAGTGATATTGTGAAGTTTTCTATGTACTTGATTGTGTGGTTGTATAGCTTGGTTGTGTGGTTTGTGGTTGGTCTAAACTTCTCAGCCCGTGGAATTTATCATGTTGAACCCTCTCTATTGAAGTGATTCCTTGATAAATAAGATTTGATGAAATAATTTAATGAGATAACTGGATTAAATGTTTCTTTGAATTTTTACTTTAATAAGTTTTGAACATCCGCAATTTATTTGTGTTCGTAGTTGAATTATTGATATAAGTAAGGGGTTAAGATTTCTTCGTTGACCCACTTAGGAGGTTAAGTGTGGGTGTTACTCAAGACTTGTTTTGGGCCATGACATAAAATACAATTTTATTTTAAGTTTTGTTTTCTTCTTCTTCTTCAAAAATCTCAAGGGTTATTTGGAGAAGTTGATTAAGTTAAATATTCAACGAAATGAGGTACCACATAAGAAAGAGCATGTTAACAAATTGTAGCAAATATATTTTCTTGCATTTTTTCTAAGTCAACGGTGAAAAAAAGTTATGGAAAAGACTAATAAACAATGCGAATAAAATGACGTGATTTGGATAAGACATTTCTTCATTGTTTTTTGATTTTTTATTCTTTCACTCTCAAACAAAGGAGTTCCTTTTTAATTTTATTACAACAACGAGCATCAACATAGTCCATTGAATTATTAGTTTTGATATTTAATCCAATATTTGAGAAATAGATTTTCACCTTTACTGATAATATGATAATATAAGCATGATAATAATAATTTTTTAATAGATATGTAAGAAAAAATGAACGGAGAAAGTAACGTGTTGGTGAGAAGATATTTTAATGAAATGGAATACTATAGTGAACATAGCATGGACATATATTTTCATCTTCCTTATTCATTGTCTATTTATTGTTCAATATATTTTTTTATTTTTTATATCTATATTGATTATGCAATTTTTTATGTATGAGATTCCTATTAATTTGTGTTCATTTTAATTTTAGAAAATGTTATGTTATAAGATACACTCCTTGATAGCTATATAAAGATAGATAAGTAAATAGTGATTGGTCATACAATATTGTTAAATCAAATTAAGGATTCTATAAATAACACTTCAAATTTTATTCAAAAAATAATTTTTATTATTCAAAAAGGTATATATTTATATACCGATAAAACTTACTAGATACTTTCATTAGACAACAAATATATGATATGTATGCGGTAGAAATAAAGAGGAAGACTACAATTCTAGAAAGATGTCACATCCCAAAACCATACCCTAGAAGTTAGGTTACAATCTTTGTTTGTGACCGGCGTCGTCGAATTCTCGGAATTCTTAGACAAGCATCTTTCATATCATTCATTGCATATACATAGTGAAAAATAGTGCGAAATTAAAACTTTTCACAAAACATAATATAGTCTTCAAAATCTCTTTCATATAAAAGTAATAAGAAATACAAAGTCTCAAAATCATCATCTTAAGAAACAAGAATACATGGGACACGACCCATACTTCAAAATACAAATATAGAAATACTTAGTCTATTGCAATACTTCAATAAAAAATATAAAAGACATATATGCCCTCGAGTCAAGTGACTTCAACTTCTCTTGAACGATCTTCTAAGTCCAAGTCTTCACTTCTCAAAGCTCCTCACCTACCAAGAAATATAAAGATAGATAAAAACATGGAGTTAGTACAACCACATGTATTAAGTATGACTTTTATGCATAAAAATCATGAAAAAGGACTTTATTGAAAATATGCATCTTTTATTATAAAAATCATATTATAATCATAATAACATCATAAATCAATCTAGAAGCACATAAGATACTTCTAGCATGTAATTTCCTCACTTAAACTCATCCTAAGATTCACTTAAGTCACTCAAAGAAGACCGCCCATACACCCTCTCTAGATGTGCCTAAACGACCCTTAAGATTACCTATATTGAGTCACATACATACTTACAAAACAATCATAAACATCAAGGTAAGATTATTCTACCACAGGTGAACTCTAAGTCTCACTTGAGTGAGTTGTGAAGCGACCGCCCATACAATCCCTTACACACACACTTAAGGGATTCTATAGACTCCCTAAGATAGAATCATGCTCACATAATACTTCAACACATAGGTGATATTACATTCTCCTTCCAAAGGCTGTCAAAACACCTACTTATGTAAATCAAGAAGATAACGTCCATAATGACATCTTGGAGATTACCTAAATAGTCCTTAAGACTACCTAAGTCTTAGATCATGTCCACAATATAAACCAACCTCCCTAACTAGAGTCATCCTCAAGACTACAAAAGATAAGACATGGAACGATCATCCCTTATGCCCCCCTCTTCATACATTAGCTAAGGAATCCTTGAGGCAATTTAGATTAGGTACTCATTTATTTACATACTAATTAACATAATTCATTAGTTCATTAGTTCATTAAGACTCATACATCGCATAAAGGGCATTCAAATAATGGTCTTGGACAATACCTAGGAACTCCACATAACATCTTTGAAGTCTACCGTGTAATGTCTAGATAACATCCCATCCCACCACCTAAACTCCATAAACTCATCAAACGATAATAGGTACTCCATATGATAGTAAGACATGGAATCCGGAGTTCTATCCTACTCCGATGATGTTATTCTACTTGACAATGGTAGAACTTAGACACATCCCATGTTGGCACATGATTAAGGAATGTGAAGGGCATACTTTGTATTCTAGTATCATACTTAACTAGAACTACTTTCCCTTACCATACTAACTCTGTGGTATCCTTCGTTCTCATAGAGTAATTCATACATTAGGTTCACATACAAGGGTTTCATAACAAGTTCATAACCCAATAACATTTACCCTACCAAGGAAGGTCCACTGGGCTACCTCAAAATGGCGACAAGAAGCTCATGATATATTTCCTAAGGATTAATATAATGTTGTTCCAGACAACTAACCTTATGTCCATGATTCCTTTACTTTGAAGGATACCATTACGGCTAACACTTCAATCAATCTTAACCTTACCCTTAAGTCAAGGTTTGCACATAAGAGACTCTCATAACATCATTTAAAGTTACATGTCATTCACACATTCAAGACTAAGAGTTATAACACCAATAATCAAAACATCACATATTCATAACCATATACATATTAAGCAATAGATACAAGTCAACTAAGACAAGACATCACATACTTCACTCTCAACACATAATAAAAGTCATTCTAGAAACACATAACCTAACATCTTCAAGTCATAATATATATCATCATAACATCATTAATATACTGCATATTTACTCATAAAGTAAATTAGGACTAACTAAGATTTAACCTAACACAATAATTATAATTTTAAATGCATAGTCTAAAATAATTACCCAAGGCAACATAAGTAGAAACATACATATATGACTACATAACTTTACATGTAGTTACATTATGTAATGTTTCACATAATTTAACTACACAAATAGCCATATAACTTCAAGTAATTGCCAATAAGGCCATGCACAAAATATTGCATAAAGTAACGCCGCTAAGGCAAGATCAATTGCTGGTAAAACACATAACACCGCAACCATAAGTGGATCATAACAATCAAAATAGAATCAAAGTATAATTAATATCAAATTAAAGGAATTTGGGCAGCATACCTTCATTCCCTTATTCACACTTCAATTCAATGCTAAATCGTCCAACTCAACATCACAAGGCCGTTACCCAAGGTCATAACCAACAATTCAGGCAATAATCATAAAATCCAATGAAATCTATATCAACTAAATCTAGTTTTAACAATCTAGGATCAATTATATAACAATAGAATACAATTCTTATATCATTAGAAAGCCCATAAGAAACTACATAATAATTCTTAAATATTAGCTTAATATAAAGTAACCCACATTATATTAAAAAACTAGGTATCATCAAAATTTATGGGTTCATAGGTCATTTAGATTGAAATTATGAATACAATATCAATTAGATCATAATTCAATGTTTAGAAATCATTTATACAACAACCCATGATATATTCATGAATTTTGACAATTAACTTTAGAAAACTTTGAAAAACATGTTGAGTGTTGGGATCCTTGATGAAACGAGTTCCAAGGATCAAAATACATAACTCAAGGATGATAATTATTCTTATTGATGAAGAATTTATACACAAAAACCTCTCACCAAGCTTCCTGTTCAAGTTGGACTTCAATAGAGGTTTTGGGATATTTTTTTAATTGTTTTGTGTTTATGATTTTGAAGAATGAAGTCTTCCATGTGATTACCCTTTATATACTTAATTAAAATATACAAAATATACTTAAAAAACCGTCCTTGACTTAATTTAGAAGTGCTGTGAGTTTACAAATTCACATCTAACTTAGCAGCAGCCTGCGCAGGAAGGCAGTTGCATGCGACGCCTGCCCTTGACGTCGCGTCACAGCCATGACGGGGAATCACAGCCCTCCGTCATTCTCTACAGTGTCTGGCCAAGCTCCCTTTCCCTCCCATGGTTAAGTACCCATCGACGACACCCTTTGACGGGGGGTCAACACGCCTACGAGCCGTCGACTGCTCCGTCGTTTAGGGTCTGCCTGGGACTGCCATGCCAACAATTTTGGGTCCTTCCTCAAGAACTCTTAGATGGTCCTTGGGGATAATTTCCCAGACATCTCCAACCCAAATACGATCGTCAATAATTTTAACACCCCTCACATGAATTACATCAGAAACAAACACGTAAAATTTGACGAAATTCACCTAGACGTATAAGGTTGACTCATGGCATATCTTTCGAACGCCTTGGATGTTCTTGGTCGTTTGACCTCCAAAATTCACGAAACATTAACCACTTCCTATACATGCTATATTAACTCAATTAAGAACCTTAAACACCATGAAACACACATAAACCAACAGAACCTTAGTTGAGACATGTAGGTGACTTAGTCGTCAAACGTCTTAGTCGTCCCTTGTCGTTTGACTTCCAACACCTCTAATACTTTAGCTACTGCCTCTATACCATATATTAGACATATTTAGGACATTAGACCATCAATACCAACATGTTAGGCTCTAGTTCACCTAAGTCATTTTTGGGGTCATATAATCTCCCCCACTTGGACAACATTCGTACTCGAATGACACTTGCCACTCTCCGAACATTTCCAAGAGGAGAGATTCAAATAGAATATAATAACCATTCCATACAACATATAACAAGGAGGAAAACATCAATTTCACATAGTCAAGAGATTCACAACACAACAAGGAACTAGAAGACAATTTTATAACTAATTATTCTACAAAACTCACATTCTTCATTCCAAATAGTGAAACCTCATTTTATTCTCAATACCCTACTCATATACATTAGTTCTAACAACATTACTATATTTTTAGGCAAACGAATTAATTAGACATTTTCTCAAAAATATGGAAGCATGCAGTTTTAATGCAACAATGATTTTTTTAAAATCCACATTTTAAGCAATTCATGATATAAACATGCTAATATACAAAATAACATCATATAAACACATCTTAAAACATATTCATGTCTTCATAGAACACAAAATGCAGGAAGTTAATGAAATTCAATTTCAACCAAAACTCCTAACATCATGCACAAGCAACAATTTTAATGACTTCTATCCTATCTACAAACCATACTCCCCCCACTTAGAATGAACTCATATCTTAACAAAAGAAAGAGATATTACCAACATCATTATCACTCTCCTTCTCATCCGGCTTCTACACCCTAGAACATAGTACATAGAAACGTCTCTTTGTTGAAGCATCATCTATTGGAACACTAGGAGAGACTTTCTTACCCTCTGTTCTTCTAGAAGCAATCATAGGACACTCTCTCATTTTGTTCCCATCTTTACCACAACCAAAACAAATCCCGGTACCCAATAGACACTCACCATAATGCTTCTTGCGACAATTTGCACAAGTAGGCTTGCCATCGTTGGCACCGCCTCTTTTCTCAACCTTGAACATAGCACTCCTAGATTCTCCTTGGGATTGAACGTTCTTCTTAAACCTAGTTTGCTCTTGATCACTACCACCACTCCTTTTTAAACTTTTAGCCATCCTCCTAAGCTTAGACTCCTCAATTGATTGTGCATACACCATGAGTTTAGCTAGGGTCATATAATCATTCAACATAGCGGTACGACATTCTTCCACCACTAAGTCAGCTACCCCCTTCACAAAATGACTCATTTCATATCTTGGACTGACACAAAATAAGGGGCATACCTAGACAAAGTTGATAATTCAATGAATACTCCGCAACACTCATATTGCCTTGCTTGAGATTGATAACTCCTTCACCTTAATTTCTCTCCTCTCTCGGGGAAAGTACATAAAGCTTCCTTAAATTCTCCCCATTCAATAGGATACAATCCTTTTTGTATATTATCCTTCCATTGAGTGTACCAAATTTGAGAAACATTTTTCAATTGGTACGAAGCCAACTCCGCCTTCTCCCTAGATGTAGCCCCCATAGCACTCAAAACTTTGTACACATCATCAAGAAACTCTTGAGGATCCTCATTTACATTAGATCCAAGAAAGATAGGAGGATTTATCATCACAGAATCTCTCAACCTAGATGTCATAGTTCTCTCCATAACCCTTGGCATCATATTCAAATTAGATTCCTCGGGTTATAGCAATCAAAGCCTCTCTAATCTCCCTATTAGACATCTCCAAAACCTCAATACCTCCTTCCACATTAGGAATCGGATCACCTTGGGGAGGCACTTGGGAATCTCGAGCACCTTGAACTCCTCGTCCACCTTGAGAAAGTTGGTCAACTTGAGGGGGAACCTCCTCATTCACCTTCTCCTCTTTCAACCTTCTAGCGGCCATCCTTCTAGTATTTATCTCCTAAAAACACAAGGAAACTCATAAGAAGGATAATCATAACATTTACTCTACCGCACTACATAGGGTAGAATAGAAGGGAAACTCTATCGTCCTATAGCCTCTCGCCCATAGATGTGTCGCGACTCACACCGATGGTCAAGACCTTATTAAATATGACTTGATGAGACTTCTTGATTCCTAATACTACTTTCACCATTCTATACATTGATGCCAAGCTTGTCACATCCCATAACCATACCCTAGAAGTTAGGGTACAATCTTGGATTGTAATCGGCATCTTCGAATTATCGGAGTTCTTAGACAAGCCTCTTTCATATAATTAATTTCATATGCATAGTGAAAAGTAGTGCGGAATTAAAACTTTTCACAAAATATGATATATTCTTCAAAATCTATTTCATATAAATGTAATAGGAAATACTAAGTCTCAATCTCATCATCTTAAGACATAAGAATACATTGGACACCGTACTTACTTCAAAATACGAATATAGAAATACATAGTCTATAACAATACTTCAATAAGAAATATAAAAGACATACATGCCCTCGAGTCAAGTGAGGACATACTTCAACTTCTCTTGAACTATCTTCTAAATCCAAGTCTTCACTTCTCAAAGCTCCTCACCTACGAAGAACTATATACATAGATAAAAGCATAGAGTTAGTACAACCACATGTACTAAGTATGACTTTATGCAGAAAAATCATGAAAACAAACTTTATTGGAACTATGTATCTTTCTATTTAAAAATCATATTATAATTATAATAACATCATAAATAATTTTAGAAACACATAAGATATTTCTAGCATGTAATTTCCTCACCTAAACTCATCCTAAGATTCACTTAAGTCAAACAAAGAGAGACCGCCCATACACCCTCTCTAGATGTGCCTAAACGACCCTTGAGATTACCTATAATGATTCACATACATACTTACAAAACAATCATAAACATCAAGGTAAGATTATTCTACCAAAGGTGAACTCTAAGTCTCACTTGAGTGAGTTGTGAAGTGACCACCCATACAATCCCTTACACCCACACTTAAGAGATCCTATAGACTCCCTAAGATAGAATAATGCTCACATAATACATCAACACATAGGTGATATGACATTCTCCTTTTGAAAGGCTATAGACCTACTTAAGTAAATCAAGAATATAACATCCATAATGACCTCTTCGAGATTACCTAAAGTGTCTTTAAGACTACCTAATGATTAGATCATGTCCATAAAATCAACCAACTTCCCTAACTAGAGTCATCCTCAAGACATCCAAAGATAAGACATGAAGAGATCATACCTTATGCCCTCTTCACACTTTAGGTAAACAATTCTTATGTCACTTTAGATTAGGTACTCATTTATTTACATACTCCTTAACATAATCATTAGTTCATTAGTTCATTAAGACTAATACATCACATAAAGGACATTTAAATAATGGTCTTGGAAAAGACCTACGAACTCTACCTAACATTTTCAAAATCTATTGTGCAATGTCAATATAATGTCCCATATCACCACCTAAACTCCATAAACTCCTCAAATGCTAATAGGTATTCCATATGATGAGAATAGGCAATAACCGACATAGACCATGATAGCAAGATATGGAATCTAAAGTTCTATCCTACTCCGATGATGTTGTGCTACTTGCCAATGGTAGAACTTAAACACATCCCATATAGGCACATGGTTAACGAGTATGAAGGGCATACTTTGTATTCTAGTCTCATACTTAACTAGAACTACTTTCCCTTACCATACTCACTCGTTGGTATCCTTCGTTCTCATAGAGTAATTCATACATTAGGTTCACATAAAATAGTTCCATAACAAGTTCATAACCCAATCACATTTACCCTACCAAGGAAGGTCCACTAGGGCTACCTTACAATGGAGACAAGAAGCTCATGATGAATTTCCTAAGAATTAATATGATGTCGTTCCAGCCAACTAAATGTAAGTCCATCATTCCTTTACTTTGAAGGATACCATTACGGCTTACACTTCAATCAATCTTAACCTTACCCTTAAGTCAAGGTTTGCACATAAGAGACTCTCATAAATTTTTTTAAAGTTAATGTCATTCAAACATTCAAGACTAAGAGTTATTACACCCAAACTCAATACATCAGATATTCATAAACATATGCATATCAAGCAAGAGATACAAGTCAACTAATACAAAACATTATGTACTTCACTCTTAACACATAATACAAGTAATCCTAGAAACACCTCTAAAACAACCTAACATCTTCAATTCATAATTTATGTCATCATAAAATAATTCATATACTCCACATAGACTCATAAAGTATATTAGGAATAAACATAACTTTACCTAACACTCTATTTATAATGTCAAAGTCATAGTCTAACATGATCACTTAAGGAAACATAAGTAGAAGCATACATATATGACTATATAAATTTACATATAGATAGATAATGTCATGCTTCACATAATCAAACTACAAAAATAGCCACATAACTTCAAGTAGTTTCCAATAAGGCCATACTCACAATATTGCATAAAGTAACGCCGACAAGGACATGTTAATTTCAAGTAAAACACATAACACCGCCACCATAAGTGGAACATACAAATCATGATAGAATCTAAGTATAATTAATATCATATTAATTAAATCGGGGAAGCATACCTTCATTCCATTATTCACACTTCAATTCAATTCTAAATCGTCCTACTCACTATCACAAGCCCAAGGCCATAACCAACAATTCAAGCACTAATTATAAAATCTAATGAAATCTCTATCAATTCAATATAGGTTTAACAATATAGGATAAATTATAAAACAATATAATACAATTCTTATATCATTAGAAAGACCATAAGAAACTACATAACAATTCATCAATATTAACTTAATATCAAGTAACCCACTTTATAGTCATACACTAGGGTTCATCAAAATTCATAGATTCATAGGTAATTTAGATTGAAATCATTAAGAAAATATCAATTAGATCATAGTTCAATGTTTAGAAATCATTTATGCAACAACCCATGGTAGATTTATGAAATAGGACAATTCACTTTAGAAAACTTTGAAAAACACGTTTAGAGTTGGGCTCCTGGATGAAATGAGTTTCAAGGATAAAAATCCATACCTGAAGGATGATAATTATTCACTTTGATGAATAATTTAGACACATAAACCCCTCACCATGCTGCCTTTTAAGGTTGCACTTCAATGGAGGTTTTGGGATATTTTCTAAGTGTTTTGGGTTTATGATTTCGAAGAATGAAATCTTCCATGTGATTACTCTTTATATACTTAATTAAAATACCCAAAAGACCCTTAAATAACCGTCCATGACTTAATTTAGAAGTGGGGTGAATTGGTAAATTCACCCCTAACTTGGCAGCGTCTTGCACAAGAAGGCAGTTGCGTACGACGCCTGCCCTTGACGGGGCGTCACAGCCATGCCGGTGCGTCACAACCCTCTGTCATTGGCTACAGTGGCTGGGCAAGATTCCTTTCCATCACATGGTTAAGTCCCCACAGACGACACCCTTTGAAGGGGCGTCAACAGGTCTATGAGCCGTCGACTTCTCCGTCGTTTGGGGTCTGCCTGGGACTGCCTGCCAACAATTTTGGGTCCTTCCTCAAGGACCCTCAAATGGTCCTTTGGGATAATTTTTTGCACGTTTCAAACCCAAATACTATCGTCTTTAAGTTTAACGCCTCTCACATGAATTTCATACAAACAAACACGTAAAACTCGACTAAACTCGTCTAGATGTACAAGGTCGACTAAAGGCATATATTTCGAACACCATGACGTTCTTGGCCATTTGACCTCCAAGCTTCATGAAACATTAAGAACTGCGTATAAATTATAGTATAACTCAATTAAGAACCTTAAAACACCATGAAAACACACATAAACACATAAAACCACATTTTATACATTTAGGTGACTTAGTCGTCAAACGTCTGTCCATTGACGTTTGACTTCCAACACCTCTAATACTCTAGCTACTGCCTCTATACAAAATATTAGACATATTTAGGACCTTATACTATCAATACCAACATATTAAGATCTAGTTAACCTAATTCTTTTTTGGGGTCTTACAAAAGATAAGCTAGAAACTTAATGTAATGAAATATTTTTCACTAAAGATGATGGTCGTAATATATTAAAATTAAATTTAAGCTATGAAAAAGTGTGTGTGTCTGTGTGTATATGTATAACAAAGCATTCGTCATGCTAAATACTTGGCATACACTCAAGTCTCTATTTGACCATAACACCCTAGAAAACAATTTGAGCAAAGACTTGAGCCATCCTTTATAATGAGTAATTCTTTTACATTGAATTTAAAATTTCTTAAGTATTAAGGTGAATTCACTAGATTTATCACTTTGACTTCCAAAAAGAATTAAATTGGAAATAGCAAAATCTGAATTTTTTCAAGTTAATCTATGTATGTGTTTTAGGTCAACTTCAAACAACAATAACTCCCACTAAAGAATGAGTTAGGTACGATACAAGATACCTTAAAAATCTTTGAATTTTCTTTCCAACGCCGCCGAGTTTTCGAATTTTAGATTTTGGATGACTGATATATCACCTTTTGAATTTAGCCTATCCAATTAAAGAAAGTTAGCCGAAAATAGTGAGGAGTATTTTTTGTCACGACCAGGGAGCACCCCATATACATAACCAGCGTATTCATCCTCGAAGAGGACTTGGACTATCCCTTATCATTTCTCTTAACATATCAAAAGTCAAAAATATGTAAATTAAAAACTTTTACATAGTGAAGTATACTTAGAGTTCTCACATAATATATATGGAGTTTACATTGACTCCTTGCTTATGAAGTTTACATAGACTTCTCGTTTAGGCAATATAACCTTTTCATAAGATATAGTCTAATACTTTTTCTCAAATTAAACAATCTGATAGGGAATTACCATATTGGGCATAGCCCTTACTTCAATATAATATGCCACATATAGGCTTACAACAATACTCTCAAATGATAAAGGAAGAAATAAGTGTCTTTAGACATAATCAACATCATAGATAGAGTAGAAGAATGGAATCATCACCGAACATAAGGACCTATCAATAACTTGGAAAATATGTCCAAGTCTTCCTTCAAAGTGACCTCCTACACTTTAATGGCCCAAACCTATACTGTTTGGAAACAAGGAAAAAATATGGGTTTGTACAAACAACATGTACTAAGCGTGGAAACCTATTAAGCTAAAACAATTGAAATAATGCTTAAAAAAACATTTTATCGAAAACCATGATAAGCCACTTTTAAGAACCTTTATAAACATATAAGAGCACATACCAGCCAATGATAACACCTATCAATAACTTGGAAAATATGTCCAAGTCTTCCTTCAAAGTGACCTCCTACACTTTAATGGCCTGAACCTACACTGTTTGGAAACAGGGAAAGAATATGGGTTGGTACAAACAACATGAACTAAGCAAGGAAACCTATGAAAGTAAAACAATTGAAATCATGCTTAAAAGGACATTTTAGTGAAAACCATGCTAAGTCAATTTTAAAAACCTTTATAAACATATAATAGCACATACCATCCAATGATGATAAATTAACTTAAGAAAAGTTCATAACAACATGAATTACTTCAACATAAAGTAATTACAACAATTGATGTACTACAGTTCATAACATAAAAACATTTAAGACTCTTACCCACAATACCCTCCCAAGCCAAAAAGTACAATGCTTATGTGAAACCCATTACCCCTCATAATCAAGTAAACTAATCATGAGACCGTAACCAATGTTTACACTTCATATATCTTTATATCATGCATATTTGTAAAACCCTAAATTGAACTAGGTTGAACTAGACCTAAGAATGAGTGTGATGACGTTCTAAAGTCCTAAAATTGTTTATAATTAGACATTTAGGCAGTGTATAAAATTTGATGATGTTTGGAGGTTAAACGTCCAAGAACATCAAAGACGTTTGGAAAATGTGCCTCAGAATGTGCTTGTGTTTCGTTATATGTTTTAACTAGTTTTACGTGTTTGTTTTAGTTGAAATTTGTAGTGGAGTTTACTACGACCTAGATGAATATGTTTAGGAGTTCAAAGTTCAAATACGACTCCACATAGGACCCAGAAGGGGTCCTAGAGGAGGACCCGAGACTTTGCAACCAAGCTGTAGAAACTGGACAATGGACACCCCAACCTCAATAAACCACCGTTTGGGGGAGTATCTACGCCCTTAGTGGTGGAAGATTAACCCCCATGGATCAAGTCTCTGAAACAAACGACGCCCAACAGGACGAACCATCATTCAGTCAACGCCCAGTAGTTGGGGTCTGTTGTTTGGTCACTTTAAAGTTGTCTCATGTTTTTGCTAAAGCTTAGGGTGTTTTGTAAATTCACCCCAAGTCTTTTATGAACCATGAATGATATTTTTAGGGTATATTAGGTATATTAATAGAGTTAAAACACTAATACCTAATTTTTAACTTAATTTAAAAAAAAAAACCAAACCCCTCCCTCAAGAAAGACACTCTCAAACTCTATAGAAGTTAGAACTCAAGGAAAGGCTAGAAGGGCTGGTAGTGGACATTTTATTCATAAAATTTTCGTGGGTTTCTTCTCATTGAGGTATGGTAGTAATCTTTGAACCTTCTTTCACTCAAGGATCCACCTCTAAGATATTTCAAAAAGTGTTTCATACTCCAAATTTTTTATTCCTTGACTCTAAGTATGGGTCTTTGCATGAAAACGTTTTAATGATAAAAATGAGTTGTTCTTAGTGTTAAATTACGATTTTAATGTTAAAACTTCAATGAAATCATGTTTATGCTTTTTATCAACTTCTAGCTTATGAAATGGGTTTAACAAACATCATTAGAACGCGTAAGAGTAATGTTATCTTTATGGTTAAATTTTGTTGTAGCTACTGACCTAAGAGATATTTTATGATGAATTATTGTAGAAATTCTGAATATGTGGTGAAAGCTCATATGAATGGTAAGTCGGTTATGTTGTTTAGTTCTTATTCTGAAATGCTCTTGAGTGGTATGGTCCACCTTTGATGGCATGATTACATGAAGTATATGAATATGAATTTACATTTTCATTATGAATACATTCATGATGGCATATAATGTGAAGTAAAATGATAATGATGATGTTCTTGTTGATGTGCCATATAATGCTTGCTATGTATGATTTATAGAGACTATGTCTAAGTGAAGTATATATTTATGTGAAGTATGCTAGTTTGTAATAATTATGAATAAATTTATGAATACTTTTAGGAGTCAATATTATGAAAATTGTAATTATATGAAACGTGTGTTCACTTGCGCATACACACACTTGAATAAATGAAGTTAATGAATCTGTATAGGGGAGTTTTGGGGTGAAAAATCTTTGTGAGTTGAGATGAAGTGTTTAGTTACAACCTCAATAATTCCCAAGAGCTTTCTAATGTAGGTTAGAAGATGGATACCCTTAGTGAGTTTAGATGTGGTGTCAAATAGTTATTCTTAAATCTTTAGTAATGAATGTTTAAGACTCCGTAGAGGAGCAATGCTTAGCACCGAGAGGATTTGAAGAAGGGGTGGTTATACTTTGTGAGTTAAAATGTAGTATCCAATTTACCTCTTAAGATACCATCCTCACCGTTTGATTAAAGGGAACTTCATTAATACAGATTCACTAATCAATTTTATATAACCAAGTTCGCAACTCTCTTCCTGAAAATTTAGGAAATTTTTCCGTAGAATAACAAGAAAAAGTGTTACCATCCTGATAAACAACACAATTTGGTATTTATTTGGTTCGATTCTCAAATTGACACTCTATGAAACATTCTCTTGCATTTGAATATTCTTTCCTTTAAAATTCCTTATATCTTCCCCTTATATCCAAATATTCAATTGCTTACTTGATATGATCAAATTTATTTTCTGTTTGAGCATTGTGATCATGGATATTATACATACCCTTCATATGTTTCTTGAATTGATCCTAAATCGGAACAAATCTATTATCTATTTCTCGAGCTGCTCTTTCTTGGTTTGTTCTTTGTGTCGCCATATCAATCTCAAAGATTTATGGATCTAATACCAATTGATACATGAAATTGACTAATTCAGAGATAGAATCTCGAGGAAGATGAATATTCTAATCCATATAATTGTTATCAAAGAAACGAAAAAAAATAACACTGAAAGACTTTGAGAATTGTGAAAGGAAATTTCTTTATTAATAATTGAGAGACATCTATTTATATCTATAACTCCTAACTAAAATAGAAAAATATTCCAGTAAAATTCAAATAACAAATAAAAGAACTAACTACAAAATTCAAGTCACATAGGAATCGTTAAAGTAGCTAACTATTTTAATTTACCATATCAAGAGATATATTTTTAACAGTCCTCTTTAGATAAGGAATTGTAGATTTTATTTTCATATGAAATTGAACTTGTGAACAAATATGCTAATTCATATTTTGTCTTGCACGGCCTATGTGCATCTTCTGCTGAATTAAATGAGAAGCTCTTACATCTCATATCAACTTGTAAAATCTATTGCTTAGCAGAGTCAAATGATCGACATATTTATCTCGGAATAAAAATTTAAATAATTTTTATTATTATGTGACAAAAAATAAATAAACTTTTATTAATATCAGAACATAAATAACATCTGAAATTATTTTTCTACCTGCATTTGTTTTAATCACAATAGATCGTTTTTCCGTTTGAAAGAATTCAATCGTTATTCCCAATTTTGACTTTCTTATTTTTCATAGAAATGAACTCTTTAAGATGGTTTCTGTCATATTTCATGTATTTTTTTGTAACCACTATCAATCATAAAAAAATTAAATTTTTTGGTTGAAAAACATGTTGCCACAAATAAGTGGTCTTCTTCTCCATCTCCTCCTCCTCCTCGTCGTTCTTCTTCTTCTTCTTCTTCAATATTGATTTGGGCAACTGTTTCATCCTTTTCAAATTTTGCTTTTGGAAATCGTAGCTTCATGATCATGTTGTTTGGAAATTTTGCATTGTTCATCTGGTCTCTTCATACATTTATATAGAGGATGTCCATTTTTCCACAGTGCTTACAAGGTGGGTAATTCTTCAAGAATTTTCCCTTGGTTTAAGTCTTGTGGTTGCATAATAATGCTCCTTCAACCATGACATCTTGCTTCATAAGGCTCCTTATTTGGGCCACAGTAAGATTATTTGGTAGTGGATTAAGTTTATAATTCTCTTTCATGGCTTACAAAAGATCAAGATAGTGCAAGTACATTTCTATCTTTACAACCCATAGTTGATAGTTTTTATTTTCGGAAAAAGGAGGAGTCATTCGCGAAAAACTATTTTGAAAATAAATTTTTCTACTCATAAGTCCCTTAAGAAGAAAACTCTAGATAACAATTTTTTTTTTTGATAAAAAAAAATTAAAAATTCATAATTGTCAAAGGGAATTATTTTATTAATAATTCAGAGACATACAATTATAGATATAATTGCTAACTAAAATAGAAAAATATTCCATTGAAGTTTATATAACAAATAAAAGAACTAAAACCTAAAGGACTCTAATAAAGTAATTTAAAAACCTTAAAATTAGCTAACTATTTTATTCTACAATATTCGGAGATATATTCTCAACGAAAATGAATTCGAGAAGAATAGCTGAGAGAATTGTATTCAAAAAGAGAGAAAATTTTATTTCATCAAGCATGATTTCTTAATCCTCACATAAATTTTATATATGATAGGACTAACATGAATAAAATGACTATTATTTCAAGTAACTAACTTCATTGGATCATCTAACTCCGTAAAAACTAGCAGATTTTTCCAGCTACTCATTTCTTAAAAGTTTTGCCACCTCAGCTAATTAGTAATTAAGTCGGTTTAATTTCAGTTTTGTTATAAAGTATTTGTATTAAAGGAAATATCTATTATCTTGAGTCCTTTTAGGGTATGGTAGGAATCCTATTTGGGGACCATGTTAGATTGCCCTATAAATAGAGAGGTTCTCTTCATTGTAAAATAATCCTTCAATAGAAATAATAAGTCTTCTCTTCTATAGACTTTCTTCTTCATATTCTATAGTATCATAACACACTTGAAATTATCTATCTATTGTTATATGTATGAATTAAGTTTTGGTTAAAATATTAACTTTTGGTCTAATTTTTAATCTTACCATATTAAGAGTCGTCATTGTTGTTGGCGGAAAAGAGTGTGTGCTCTTCAAAAAGAGGTCTCTAGTAATAGGTTTTATATTTGTACTATATCTCTTAAGGTATGAATTTTTTGATTTTTCTAGTTTCAAGATTCCAACTGAAGTAAAAAGTTTCTTACAACCCCATTTGATTCCTTCGGGTAAACGTTTAAGATATGGAATCACTAAAATGGTGGATTTTATAGAACATTCTTGTGTGAAATATCTAGGTTCTTTCTCAACTGATAAATTTCAATATTAATGTATCTAGTCTTGATGGTTGGAATCTAGGAGAAAATTTGTTCCTCTACATTGTTGTCATGATTCATAGAAAATTTCATGCACTATAACAAGATTTAACTGTATTATACTTAAAGGGTAAAAGTTTCATATATATACCTTTGTTCCTTCTCTTCTGAATTGCTTCCTCAACGGTAATCCTATTTAGGCTCTACTCAGTTTATCCGGTCCGTGTTTTAGCTATTGAAGTAGACCACCACGACTAAAATGATGTCACACATTTGGTATTAAGATGAAATTCAACAAATGAGAAATTTCCCTTCAGTTGATCAAAATTTGAATTTGATTCTCTAATGCCACTTGTAAAATTGAAAAGGATCCTTTCTAGTGGTGAAGCTTTGAGTGAATGGTGACGAGATAGAGGAACAGTCTGTGTCATCCCAAACTACTGTGCAAATTCATTTGGAGAGTAATACTAAACTCGAGCTTTTCAAGCACTTGAGTTCCCTATTGAGAGACCAAATTTGAGGTCTTGAGGAATGCGGAAGCTCGCAAGATATCTTCTAGACCTAGCTTACTAGATGTTATATGCACCGCCAATTTAGGCCAATCAGGTTAATATGGAGTGAACTGTCTATGAGATATGGAGGAACTTGAGTAGAAGAACTCAAAACATTCTCGGAGATTGTTTCCTTTTAACTTCTATAGAGCCAGGTAAATCCCTAAAGTCATAAAATTTTGTGTATCATAAGTCAATGGCTATACTGCGGAAAGTAAGATTGCAACAAGAGTTGTAGGATCCAGAAGGCGCCCACTCAATAAGTAATCTTAGTTACCCAAGGATTTGGTCCTGCAAGGTGGGTCGTTCTAGATCCTACAACTCTGGCTGCAGTCTTGCTTTCCATAGTATCGACATTTGCCTTACGATACACATAACTGTATGACTTAAAAGTATTACCCTTGCTCAAGGGAAGTTAAAACAAAATATATTCCGAGAATGTTTTAAGTTCTTCTACTCATGTTCCTCCATATCTCCTAGCCAGTTCACTCCATATTCACCTTGATGGATAAAATTGGTGGTGCATTTCTCATCTAGTAAGATAGCTTTAGACGATATTTGGTTTAACTTCCTTATTCCTCGAGACCTCCAGTATTGTCTCGTAAAAGGGAACTCAAGTGTTGGAAAAGTCTTAGCGGAGTATTACTCTCCAAATTAATTTGCATCAAATTTTCGTTTGACTTAGACCTCTACCTCCTCATCATTCTGTCAACGCTTCACCACTAGAAAGGATCATTTTAAATTAATTAAAGTGGCATTTGAGAAGTGGATTAAAAGTGTGATAAACTGAAGAGAAATTTCCTAGTTATCGAATGTCACCCTAATCCCAAATATATGCCATCATTTTATTTGTGGTGCATAAGTAAAACACAGACCGAATCAGTTGAGCAAATCATTGATAGGATTATTGTGATCAGGAAGCAATCAAGAAGAGAAGAAACAAATGTATTGTATAATAAACTATTAGCCTTCATGTATAATACAATCAAAGCTCGTTATAGTTCATAAAAGTTACATTACATCATTGCAAATAAAAAATTATCATGTTGATTAATGGGTTGGACCCAACCTTTGCAAGTTTGTTTAAATATATAAAATTCAGCCACCAAAAAGATTTAGCAACTACATCATCTAATTAATAGTTGTTGACCTTCATTATTCAATGCAGGTAAATTTTAATAATGATAAAAAGAAATAAACAACGATATAACTAACTAATCACAACATAATTAATTTCAGTATAACATTTCTTCAAATTAAACGACTCCTAACTTTCTATAATAATCACTCAAATTTCTAACAAACATTTGAATTTAGCCTCAATCGATAAATAATCCTTCAACTTTGAATATACATATCTAGATATCTCAAGTCGTCTTCACTATTTAATGATCATTGATTGAATGTCTAAGCATTTCCAAAATTTAAGTGAAGTGTTAATGATGGATGTCCACAAAACACAATATGAACGAGTTGGAGTGTTTATAGTTGTATGTTGAGATCAAATTTGAAGTGACTAAATGTTTATATATCCATCTTCAGTGTTTTGCACATTTGTCCCTTATTATTATTAATTTTCTTTATACTAAAAATAGCAAATTAGGAAATTAACAATAGTAATTTTACTATTTATATTTTATTGTACTAAATAATAAAAAATATACTATGAAGAAGAACATTAAATAGATCATATATCTAGTATTTTTTTGTTATCCTTCATGTGCAGTTGCTCATTCTCTTTTCTTTTCATATTGACTAGTGCAATTTTCTTCCTATTATAACAAAATATTTTTAAATTTGTTCTTAAAAAACATATAAAAATTTAATTCTCAAAGTTTTTTTGCATCAATGGTGGAGAATGACTCTTCATATTCAACTTTTAATTTAAAACAAATAATGGGTATGGGAAATAATTAACATTCAATAATTAGGCAGAAGAATATCACATTCTCATAATTAAAATAATATCTCCTAGGACAAAGTAGACATTCTAATTTGGAAAATTACTACTGAACTATTTATTTGTCCAACTCAAGTCAAAATTCTATATATTGGAGTTTGGCAATTTACCAGCCATAGTTAAAATTTTACATTAACAATAAATAACTTATTATCACAGTATATATACGTTTGATGCATATAATTTATAAGTTCTAAAAGATTTGATCAATATGGTACATATGCAAATTTATGATATAAACATTTGGTATTTTACGAAACACATTTGCAGCAATCACAATAATTAAAATGTCAATTATTTTGATTATTATATCACATATACATCTTCTTTTTAACCTTAGAGAAGTATTGTACATGTGATTTATGAAGAGAAACGAATAATACTCAATTTTTTATAAAATCCCACTATGAATAATTAATATAAATTGTGCAATATAAACTTTTAAAAATGACTTATTCTAGATATATGTTTAATTTGACGAATGAATATTGCAACACATAAATGATAGACTAATGTGGTCAATTTACTATACATATCAACCAAAATTTAAATAAACAAACAACCTCAAAATCAGATATATACTATATAGAGTATGATCCATCCTTTATCTCAATTTCAATGACCCATTTTGATTTAGGGTATGGATTCTTTATTTTTTTTTAAAAAAAATAAGACATATTTGTTTTCTCATTTAATTGTTCCGCTTTATTCATTATGAATAAGTTCGAAAATATACTTATACTAAAGTACAATACTATATCAAGAGCAAAATAAGTATGTAAAAATAACTGATTAATCTTTCATTATAAATTTCACCGGTAATTAAGAAAAATTATACAACATGAATTATATATCGGTAATTTCTTCATGTGGGACATGAGATATTCCTATTGAAAAACAAAATCATAATAAAGTACATCAAAATACATAGGCAGGACAAGAAGAAGCGGATACAAAAAAGAAGAAATTATTGCACATACAGAATGATGAGCAAAATTCATATTTGCATGATAATATCTTATGCTCTGCTGATCATACACATGAACACCATTCTAGGCATTTTAAAGCAGCAACTAGGATCACCTTTGAGTAGATAAAATTAATTTGCATTAAATTAGTTCAATGATTTTAGTCCAGATCAAATTTATTTAATGGAAAAATTCTTATATACTCTTGTTTTTATAGAAAAAGAGAATTAATTGTTAATGTGAATTTGATTCATGCACCGATTTAAATGAGTTATTTATTAAATATTTGATTATATTTTATAATATTTGTTTTAATTATTTTAATGAAAGGGCAAAATGGTAATTCAATAGTTTCACTTTGAATCTTCCCACTTATAATATTATACTAACTTTAAGGCATGTGCATTGAACGTGTGTATCGCATATATATTATACAATGTTGTAAAATATAATTAATATTCCTGAATGAATGTTTAGTAAATAATTATAATTGAAAGAACATAGGGCCAATGTTTTTAAATGATTAATACAGATGGTCATACAGTTATTTGTATTTTGAGATCCTATTGACCATATATCATTAAAAACTTTCATAATACATTGAGAGTTTAAATATGAGGAGAAAATGACATTACTTTAATTTTGTATCATTTTTTTTACTTCCCTTTATTTTGTAAACAAATCTAACCAATTCTTTTTTTTTAAATATCGATAATCTTTCTTCCTGAGGTTATGAACATAAATGATGGCCCCATTTAAGTATAATTATTTTATCAAAAATTCATACTTAAAATTTACTATGTGCATGACTCTAATATGAATTACCTTAAATATTTCTATATTTTATCTTGTTACATAATTTATCTTTTATTAAATATTATTACACAATTTATATTTGGGAAAACTATCATAAAGAGGTAATTTTACAAAAAAAAAAAAAGGTTACTTTGTTGCTATAACGAATGATGGTCAATGCCATGACCCGAGTCTACACCCTGGACTTGGTTGGCACTCAAGAACCATTGCTGATCCTCAAACGAATCTTCATCCTCGCTGACTACAAATAGAAGACAAACTTAAGTATGCAAAAGCTTAAAACAAAATTAAAATCATGAAACTCACTTACAAATTTACCTTAGATGAAAACTTTAAATAATCAAATTAATATATTCAACTCTCCAAATAGGTAACTTAAATCTTTAATGCATTTAACTAAATAAATGAATAATACAATCTTATTAATAAATTTTACTATATATAAAACCTCTAACTAACAAGAATGAAAGTCGGGACAAGACCCACGACCTCCTGACTAAATGGAAAAGTAAATGAAATCCTCTGGAAGCAACGAGACTAACCATAACTAACTCTAACTCTTGGATGTATCAGCAAAGCTCTTATTGATGATCCTGAATACCTGTGTCTGTATTGTGAGAAGATGCAGGTCAAATGGCTTAGTACCTTCAATGTACGAGCACGTAAGGGGAATTCTAAAACATAAATATAGGCTTCAACTTAATTGAAAGGAAAAATACTTACCTCTTTTCAACTCCACTCAAATCAAGAATAAGATATTCAACTCAAAGATTAAATATTCAACTCAAAGATTTGAACTCAACTTCAAAGATATGATACTCGACTCAATGAAGCACAAATAAACTAAAGATTCTCAACTTAAGGTACTCAACTTGAAATACACAACTCCTGATATTGAACTGAACTATTTCAAGATAAAGCAATTTAAAACAAGTGCAATACAGAGAAAAGATGTTTAAAAAATGATATCAATTATTTCTATATAAAAAGGATACAACATAACTTTAAAATATATATGAAAATACAATTAACTGATGTATATAAAAATTAAATAACTTCTGTGGGAGTTTTATAACCGATAACCATCACTTAAGAGCTATAATGACGATACAACACTTCCACTCACGCCTTCAAGGACCATCCTATGTCTTGCCATCAATATAGGACCTAACTTAATTTAGTGGATCCACTAGCTTAACTTATGTGATCATCTAAAAGTATGACCCATTGATACCCATGCTGACTACATGGTTTATGGAGACTTTAGTTATTACGAACTAGCATCCCCATATCGGTGCTCAATACTAAACCCAAAAATGTACTTACCTCATATGTTTTTAAGACAACTTCTTTCTTTAGTTTGAGATAATTACTCAATACTACCCTCTTAAAGTGGTAATTGCTCTTGAAAACTCTTTCATAAAACTTATCAAAATAATATTTTAATATGATTATTGATGACTGGGGAAGCCATACTACATAAAAATTAATGGAATATGTATATACCACACTACATAAATATTGATGACATACTCAATTTCCATACTAATCATATTTTAGAATCTCTTTCTCAAACTCATCTTTTTATTAAACTGAGCTCAAAACTCTTTTAGAGATCTCAATTTATGGCTTCCTCTTAGACGCATTGTCCCTTAAGTAATTTGTCTCAATCCTTTGATTGTCACAAGAGAAAGAAGGAGTTATCCTCACATTTTTCCTCTTCCATAAATAGAATTCCAGTTTTGACATATGACTTTGTGACCAGGACGGGGAATTAGAGAAGTTTTATCCCGAAAAGCATGCAGAAGCATCTATTAAACAATAATAGCAGTGACACTAATCTATGACCGATTTATAATATTATCGACTAATACAACCTTCAAAGGTCAAAGAGTGGACTCATTCCCAGAATGACATAGTATTTTTACTAATAAATTTGAACCAATACCTCAAACTGATGTTTATATCCTTCTTTTCTATCCTTGCTCAATCAACCACCCGTGGAGGAGAGGTATCAAAGATGAAGGATGCCATCAACTTCTTGAGTGAATCAACGCCATGTTTAAACCTAAGAATGTAATGATCATTGTACCCAAAATTGACTTGATTTTACCTACACTACATAGTCCTATAACGCCACAAAGTTCCATATCCTCTTGTTGCTTCCGAAGAATTATCTTTCTCCTCTTACACAAGGACATTCATAGGCCACAAAGAATTCTCGTACGCAAGTTGGGATATAGGACGGTCAAGGTCTTTTGAACATCTTCAACCATGGAATATAATTGTTTCCCAGGTGGTCAGGTAGTTACTTAGAACCCCATCAATGATGATTTGCATCTTCTCAAGAATTGTGTTCTCCAGCTGCTTTGAGCCTATTTAACACGTTGAGAGAGACGACTGGGAGAAATCTAGACACACTTACATATGAAATGGGGTTTGGTGCCAATTTAGATGTCATGTGAGTCGTCTTCTTAGCTATATTTTTCTTTTGTTTCTCACTCATTCGCGTAGAAGAGAGAGGAATGTCTTATTGTTGGTTCCTGGGAAGCCTCAGATGACGTATTATTTGAGATTCCCATGCTTTTGTGTGAAGGTAGAGAAGGATGAGACTCTCTCTCTAACTCTTTGTCATAAGTAACAACTTTATTTCCTTTAGTTTTGGCCATTTCCTGAAAGCTATAATAATAAAAATTGAGCTTAGAGGGTCTCCTACTAGGAAAACAATTCACGTAACTGGTTAGGCGAGCTCAAGTGAGCCCGCTAATGTTGACGAACCTCAATTTAATTTAACTTAGGCATGAAAAGTTGAGTCATCTCCAATGCGGCGATCTGTTGAGTTAAATTGGATGGACTAAGACAAGTCCACCGAAAGTGAAAATTAGAAATTAAAGGAATATGAACAAAATGCAATGTCCACTTCCACTTGGCGATACACCGAATGGGTTTAACCAAACCAAGACAAGACCATCAAATGCGGTAGTACTCTCGTCACATATTCAAGCCCAAAGGCGAGCTTGGACTTACTCACGTATTTGTCTAATCACCTTGGAGAGTGAAGACTAGACCACAAAATAGGTAACTTTCAGGGTAACTTATTTTTAACAATTTCAACAGCAATACGTAACAGTACTTAACATCCAAATTTACTATCAATTATTACTCATACTCCCCCCCCTAGATTTCACAAAGTACTGCCCAATTGACAATTTTCCCTTAAGAATGTTGCCACTCTATATTTTATTAGGAATAAACAAGTCTCGGGGAAGCATTGGATGATAAGACTTCACCCATACTTTAATCAAACAAGAAAAAATACATCTAATGATTCAATTTCATATATACACACTTCCAATAGATTTAAACAATTTAAGTACCAAATTAATTGTCTTAACTTATAGGCATAATTCAATAAAAGGAGTATATCAGTACCCACAAAAATCAAACAATAAAATCTCAATGAAATTACTATGCCCACTCCATAAGCATCAAGTTTTTTAAAAAAAACTATGTAGACCCCAAAAACCAACCTCTAAGATGATAGCCAAGAACAAAATCAAGTAAGTAGAATCTTGGATTGTGATTTGAATAGTCCAATAAAATCAAACCAATTCAAATTACACAACAATGACACATAAGCACCAAAAAAAGGTATGAGGAGTTTAAGATGAAAATAACCTAAAAACATGAAAGATTTTATTTTAGAACATTAATGAATTTTGACCTATTTAAGTCTAGTGCACTTGGCAGAATGTAACTAACTTCACTAGACGCATTTAATGAATCGCCAAAGGATCTTAATCTTGTCAATAAGTATTGAACAAGTACACCCAAAGATCAATTCGGTGGACTCGATGGAGTTTTCTAACTGCACTTCGGTATTCATAAGGCTCCTCATGAGCTAATCCTCCGGAAAGTCCTCTCTTCTAGAGGAGTTGTAGTATTCTTCATGTTACATGGAATACCACTCTCTCTATTGTGGGTGGTAAATGGGTAGCTCTATATTTTTGTTGACATTCATGTGCTTACCATTTGTGATACTCATATTTTACCTATAGTAAATATCATTTTCGCTACATTATACCTCATATTTAGACCTGTAAGTAAATAACACAAAAATGTCAAGCAACAATCTACTACAACTACAGACCAATTTTGCTTATTGAATTCAAAGGCACAATTCCCCGACAACAACACACTTTTTGATGTTGCTCGAACTACTATTAAAATAAACTCTAATAGTAAGCGGTCAATATAAATAAAAATACTCATCTAATTGTCAGGGTAGAATCTCACAAGTAATAGTATAATGGTAAGAATTCAACAAAAATTTAAGAATGTAGACTTATTTATTGTAGTTGGTTATGAAAAGTGTGTGGATGATTCAACGAAATTTAATATAAGAGTAGACAGTATCAAACGTCACAACTAAACTAAACTTCAAAAACTCAAGTAATTAACAAATAATCTATAGGGTGTGAGGATTTAAATTTGATGTAATATAAGGGTAATCATGTTTTTGATAGATCAGTCATATTCAATGACACTAATCTTTTTCAGGTCTGCTGGCATCAGTTCATAGAATGTCTTTTCAATCTCATGTATGTGAATAGAAAAATGATCCACTACCTAAAGATATCTCTCTTTCTAGTAGATGAGCGGCATAAAGATTTAAACCATAATCCTTCTTTCAAGAAAACTACAAAATTAAGCTAATGTACAACTCTAATTGATCTCTTTTGAGAATCAATTAGAGATAAAAAAGAGTAACTTACATGAATTTCATAGTGAAAGAAATAAATTACAATTTATCCCTACTTTTATCTAATTATCATAATCCCTTTATTTTTACACAATCCGTATACATAACCTACAATGCATATAGTTAATGCTGATACATTATGTATCAAGTTGTTACGCTAAAAAAGGGGGAATATAAGAAAATTCAATTAAATCACATTTGTTACACTGACTTGTTTCTTCTTAGTGTCAATCGATTATAAAAATCTTAATAGAAAAAAAATTCAAAAATAATCAAATTTCTTCTCCCCATCTATGTTTCTCTATGTTTATTGAAGAACCATTCAAATTAGATTCTAATTTCACAAAAATTTAATAAGATCCAAAATGAATAGTTGTGGACAAATCATTTCTTTTGTAAGTCACAATCTACAATTACAGGAGATAATGAGATGAAAAAAACTTGGAAATTCAGTATATAGTAAAAGAAAATCATGGGGAAGTGCTATTGATAATTAGATTCAATTCCTGGGAAATTGTAACACGACAAGATAACACCATTACAAATTCAAAATACTTCTTACCATTCTTCAAAAAATACACAATTTTTTAATCAAAACTGTTAAAAAAAATTCAAGATACATTATAAATGTAACATTCAAGAAAATGTAGTCGTCTAGTGAAGAGCCTATTATGTTTTAAGAATAGATAATGGGGGTACATAGGCATCCCAATGCCCAATATTTACAAAAAAATTGGGCATATTAGAAAATAGTGGCTTAAAGGGTGTTAGAAAATTTTCAATGTATTCACAAGCTTTTCCAAGAAATGTACCTGCAATAAAGACCCTAAGCTAGAAATCATCATTTTCATCGTTCACAAAATAAGTGTGAGACATTCATCTGTCAAGCCTAGGAACCATAACACATGACCAATTAAAATTATCATGTAGAGTAAGAAGTGCCCAAGGATATAGTGAGGATCCTTGGAACAATAAGAAATGAACAGAAAAACATGTGCAAGCACATGTGCAACCAATCTGCATGCACATATGCAAGAATTCGGGTAGGTTGGTTAGGGCGACTAGGGGCTGGCACACATGTGGGGGTAAAGCCATGTGGGGCTGAGATTTCTAACTAACACTAGGCTCTAACTAAATTACCTTACTAGCTAAATAACCTAGGACTAACCGAAATAAACTAACTAGTGCACCCCACAACCTATGACCAAACTGAGTGGCACTAACCTAGTATCTAAATCAAGAAAAATTCTAGTACCTAACCTAGGATGGTCCAAAAGGGTTAGTTATGGCCTGAACGACTTAGGGGTACTTTAGTAATTATCCTAGATCACTTTATCAATTAAATTAACAACTTCATTAATTAATTTAAATGGGAAAAGAAAAATCCTTACACTACACAAGTAACTAACTAAGAAATATCCTAGTACCTAACCTAGGATGGTCCAAAGGATTGGTTATGGCCCTAACGACATAGGGGTACTTTAGTAATTACCATAGGTCACTTAATTAATTATATTAACAGCTTAATTAGTCAATTTAAATTGGAAAATCAAAATCCTTACACAAGACACACAACTAACTAAGAAACGTCCTAGTACCTAATGTAGGATGGTCCAAAGGGTTGGTTATGGTCTTAACAACTTAGACGTACTTTAGTTATTACCCTAGGTTACCTAGTTAATTAAATTATCAGATTTGTTAATTAATTTAATTGATCAAAAGAGAAATCACTAAGAAATTTCAAGATTCGGTTAAGTCAAGTGTTCTTCTAATTCTAGTAAATTTAGGAGGGAGTTTTAGTAAATTAGCTAATTGATTTATTAATTAAGTTAATTAGTCGAAGTTAAATTACTAACTATTGAGTTCCTAGAAATAGAAATTTACGACTAAATCAGAAACAAACTTGATAAAAGCAGTGAACAAAACACAAGAAAAACAAAAAATTCTCTTCGTTCTCCTAAGGCGATTTCAAGGTATTCTTCAAGGTTTTCGTGCAAGATGATCTTTGTAGATTAAATTCTACCTAAGGTATGGGTTTTCTCTCCTGGAATTCTTCTTCTAAGAGGGTTTTAAAATATTTTATGAATTCAAGAATATCGAAACTAGGGTTGTTCCCAATGACATTGTTGAACGTCCATCTCCCTAGTTATACTTGTTTTAGATCCTAATAGTATGTCGATGTAATCTCAAACATGTTGTTGGTATGTGGTGATAATTTGATCATTATGTGTAGGTTCTTGATTTGTTAATGTCTAATAAGGCCATATATTTGATTCATATGATTAGGGTATTAGTTACACGAGATAGAGAATGTAGTAACGCCTAATTGTGTTCGAGAATGTGAAATTTTCTATTAGTCGGTTGTGAAGTTTATTTTACTTTTATAAGTTCTCTATTAAATTTTTCTTATAATGTAATTAAATGTAAAGTGGTTGCCTTGCTTAAAGTTAATGCTTCGATTACCACAATATGTCAATGTTTGGCTTATGCCAACAAATTGGCTAGCAATATATTGTCCAAAAATATGAAGACAATAGGCTTACTATGTTATTTCATAAAAAATTGCTTATCACATTCTGATGACCATTGTCAAGTGAAATTTTGGCATATGCCAATATTGGCTAACAATATTCTAGATTAACATAATATGCAAAAAAATAGTCTATGCCAATATATTGGTTTACAATGTACTTCCACAATATAACTAAATTGGCTAATGACCAAGTTATACAAACTTATGCTTGACCAATGTAACTCAATGAACTCATAACCAAGGGTATGCCAATCATTGGGACAAGTCCCAACATACTCTATTCAAATGCACAATGAATATAAATAAGACATTGAACAAGTTTATAATGTTCATAAAGAGTTGTATAAATCTACAAAATGTCATTGAACAAGATAAGTTGAGTAATAACATAGTCAAAAGCTTAAGAATAATTAAAGTGATAAGAATCAGGTGATAAAAGAAGTGATACAAGTCTCACTCACCCCTAGACAATTATGTTATAGATACTCACAAAAGTGGGTGTTAATAATCGTGAGACAAGTCCCATTAACACCAAGATTATAATGTAAGGTTAAATTCACATTTCATCAATTAAATAAAGGGATGACCGGTTATCCAATGAGTTAAGTATACATCATAACTAGAAGCAAGATTCCATAATGTTTGAGTCAAACTCTAAGAGATAAGAAAGTAAAGTTAATATGAACTTATTACCAATAGACTAGTAATGAGATTGTGCCAGAATATGCAAGTCTCGTGAGATGAGGCTACCACCAAGGTAGACAAGTAGTGTTCGTATGTCTCCTAGTCTTTAAACTATGCTGGCAGCATAGGAACTAGCTAGTTGATTCCACCTAAGAGACCTAGGTATGATGCTGTTTCACTTTGACCGCTGATTCCAACTCTTTTCGGTGAGGGGAAGACACCGGATTTTATGTTTAGCTCACATGATCTATGTCGGTTATAGCTCAGGAAAGTATCTGATTCACTTAAGCTGTGAACTCTCTTTTTGGTGTGGGGAAGGCACTGACTTGGTTTCATTTAAGTAGGTGAACAAGCCTTTTTCGGTGAGGGGAAGGCACTTGATTTCATGTTAGCTAGCATGATCTTAATGATAAAGATTTATTTAGGAAAGTAAGAAACAAAGAAGAAGGAATGTAGATTCAAAGTGTGCTAAGGATTCATGACATGAAGAATATCAACAATCAATGTTTCATAAGAATGAAGTTTTTAGCAAATAATGTGCATCACTAATAATGACTTCTTTTACTTTGAAAATTATTAAAGCCAAACAACATTGGCTTATAATGACATATTATAGTATGCACATGATCATAGAAAAATAATATTGTCTTATAATGATTTCTTATATTATGTAAAGCATCACATAATTGGCATAACCAATAAAAATTTGATTGATAAGATCTAATGCCAAATTGTAGTTAAATCATTTCCTTAATCCTTCTGATTAATTACTTGATTCATTATAGTTATGGCACTACAATGAATCATTTCACTTATAAGTTAAACATAGGATCAAAGGAGATCATTGAAATACACAACAAAAAGAATAAAAAGGTTTAAAAAGGATCTCTTAGGTTAGAGAGGATAAACATTCAAAATATGCTCTAGTTGTTCTAAAGTTATGTTCATTATTCTAAGGTCATATGTTCATATGGAAAATGAGTTGTGTTATTTGAATGCATTAAAATGTTTCATATTCATTCCATAATTCACAAATGACGAATTAGGAAAGTCTAGTGATGTCAATTTCCACAAATAACATGTTGTTATAGGAAGATATTTCCTTGATCATCTATCGTCCTTCTGTGTATGTGTTCCTACACCCGTACTTAGTACAAGTGTGTACTAACCATGTACTATTATTATCTTTATAGGTGTAGGTAAGAGAGAAGGTTGAAGACTCATCGAAGTTGTTTGGGTTAGCGATCTATAGACTTTTGTAGGTCCTCCTTAGTTCAAGGATGCTACATTTATCTTTCTAGCCTAGCACTTTAGACATAGATAGTGGATGTTGTCCCTAGAATTTTTTTCCAAATGTTTTATTCGATGTTTTCTATTAAGGCCGTTTTGGCAAACTATTACGTTATATATTGAACATTCCATTTGAATTGTTTCATAATTGTAGATGGTTGTTTAGTGTTTGAGCTCATTAGAATATTATTTTATCTAATAATCAAATGAATTCTATGTATACTTCACTATGTTTTAAAATTTTTAAATTTTCCGCAAATTTAACTAAATAATAGTAATGAAAGCTAAGAAGAGGCTTGTCTGCAACCTCTGAGAGGTTAACTACGCGGTTGCATTCGGATTCCTGAATCCGGGTGTGTCAAACTTTGCATCAGAGCATAAGGGTAAGAATACCTAGGAACTAAATATCAAAACAACCACGTTACGTAGTTTCTAACATATGGTTGTGAAGCGCGCCACACTCATGACTTAGAGACTAGGTTATGTTAAGAATCTTCCCTTCTTCTACTCTTTATTATTCCATGTAGAGATTTTACATTTTGTGTCATTCTAGCATCAAACTTCCTTCTTGTCTCTGCATGTAGAAAAATGAACACACGAACAAATACATGAAGAATAGTTGGAGAAGCAGCTGCTGGGGAAAACGAAGCTCCTCCTCAAGCCCCATTTGCTGGAGTGCAAGTGCCTGTCAACCCAGTTGCATTGACGGATGGATAAGTGAGAGAAACACTTGTTCAGATGGCCCATGCCATCACTGCTCAGGCACAGGCTCTCACAACCCAATACACTAAAGAGGGTTCTCCCAGGGAGAACCCACATGCTACCACTATATCTAGTAGACCGAGAGATTTAACTAGGATGAATCCTACATTCTACTTCAGGTCCAAAACCAATGAGTATCCCAAGGTGTTTGTGGATGATGTCTAAAAAATCCTCTGTGCCATGGGTGTTAATTAAAAGGAAAAGTCTGAGTTGGCTGCATACCAGCTCAAGGATGTGGCTCAGGTATGGTACAAAAGTGTTGAGATGGACGAGTTAGTCTAAGGTTCCAGATTAAG
The DNA here is from genome assembly GCA_027704765.1 of Solanum habrochaites. Classification (NCBI taxonomy): domain Eukaryota; kingdom Viridiplantae; phylum Streptophyta; class Magnoliopsida; order Solanales; family Solanaceae; genus Solanum; species Solanum habrochaites. Next base: position 44,240,119 of record JAKWJA010002497.1, on the reverse strand, counting down.
ATTATATGCTTTGAAAGGTAGAGAGGAGCAGGAGAAGTCAGTTGATGTTGCCACTGGTAAATTGCTTGTCTTTTCTTTTCCTGTGTATGCATTGTTAAATCCCGAATGAACCTTGTATTTGTTAGTCCTGTAGTAGCTAGCAAATTTTACTCGCTTCCTGAGATGTTGCATGAACCTTTTCTAGTTAGTACTCCCTTATGAGACAATGTTAGGGCCGAAAGAGTATATAGAGATTTCCTAATAAATGTTCTCAATGGAGTTATTAATTCTGATCTAATATATATAACCATGCATGATTTTGATATAATTTTGGGTATGGATTAGCTTCATAAATGTTGTGCTACCATAGACTATCGAAAAAGGGTAGTAAGGTTTCAGTTGCAAAATGAGTTAGAGTTTGAAATGGGAAGGGTGTGGTTCAAAATCGAATAATCCAAATAGTTTCCAATCTTAAATCCAACAAGATGTTATAGAAGAGGTTAGGAGCCGATGAGAAACTTTCTTACGAAGAGGTTTTCGTTGAAATTTTAGATCACGTAATGAAACGGTTGAGTAACAAGGACTTTGCCACCGCTAAGGTGTTATGGACGAACCATACTGCTGAGAGATCAACATGGGAGGATGACGCCGATATGAGATCCCGTTACCCTCACTTATTAAGTTCTTGAGGGTAGATATACTCTTTCTTAGTCCGATTTCGTTAATGAGATTCTAAATCTTAGTGCATTAGGAGGCTTTGGTATTCTAAATCCATAATTGTGTGTGTTATACTTGCACTATATGAGTTAAAATGCATTCATGTGGTTGTTTTTGTATAGAGTAAACATGATTTCTTTATTGCATGAGTTATGATGTGAATTAAGCTAAGTGTGATTGATAAGGAATTTCCTCAATATCAAATATGAAGGTTCAGATAAGCTTGAGTAATATGCATTATCAAGAGTAAGTGTGAATAAGAAATTCACAAAGAGTAATGTTTCAAGTATGTTAATATATTTTCTAAATTACCCTCTTCGATTTAAAATGCTTTGCAGTGTCAGTCGGGGACTAATGTTCCTAAAGGAGGGGTATAATGTAACATTCAAGAAAATGTACTCTTCTAGTGAAGAGACTATTATGTTTTATGAATAGGCATTAGGGATACATAGGCATCACAATGCCCCAATATCTAGAAATATTGGGCATATTAAAAAATATTGGATTAAAGGGTATTAGTTAATTATCTATGTACTAACAAGCTTATCCAAGAAATGTACCTGCATTAAAAACCCTAAGCTAAACATCTTCATTTTTCATCGTTCACAAAAGAATGTGAGGCATCAATGTGTCAAGCCTAGACACCATAGAACATTACCAATTAATATGGGCATGTAGTGTAAGCAGTGCCCACGGATATAGTGAGGATCCTTGGGACAATTAGAAATGAGTAGCAACACATGTGCAAGAATTCGGTTGAGGTGGTTAGGGCGGGAAGGGCAGGCGTACATGTGGGAATCAAGCCATGTGGGGCTGACATTCCTAACCAACTATGATCTGTAACTAACTTACATAAATAGCTAACTAACCTAAGATTAACAAAAATAAACTAACTAGTCCACCAAACAACCTAAGACAGAACCGGGTGATACTAACCTAGTAGTCAACTCAAGAAAAATCCTAGTACCTATCCTAGGATGGTCCAAAAGGGTTGGTTATGGACCTAATGAATTAGGGTTACTTTATTATTACCCTAGATCACCTAATCAATTAAATTAAGAACTTTAATAATTAATTTAAATGGGCAAAGAAAAATCCTTACACTAGACAAGTAACTAAATAAGAAATATCTTAGTACCTAACCTAGGATGGTCCGAAGGATTAGTTATGGACCTAACGACTTAGGGCTAATTTAGTAATTATCACAAGTCACATAATTAATTAAATAAACAACTTAATTAATTAATTTAAATGAGCAAACAAAAATCCTTACAGTAGACAAGTAACGAACTAAGATACATACTAGTACGTAACCTAGGATAGCCCAAAGGGTTTGTTATGGTCCTAAAAACTTAGGGGTAAATTAGTAATTAGCCTAGGTTACCTAGTTATTCAAAGTAGCAGATTAATTAATAAATTTAATTAGTCAAATCTTAAACCACTAATCAATTTCCAGATTTTGGTTAAGTCAAGTGTTCTAATTCTTGTAAATTTAGGACTGGCATTTTTGTAAATTAGCTAATTGTTTTATTAATTAAGTCAATTATTCTAAGTTAAATTACTAAATATTTATTTCAAAGACCTAGAAACTCACGACTAGAAAAGAAAACAAAAGTGAGAAAAGCAGTGAGCAAAACAGAAGAAAAACAGAAAATTCTCTCGGTTCTCCTTAGGCGATTTCAAGGTATTCTTCAAGGTGTTCGTGCAAGGTGATCTTCGTAGATTCAATTCTACATAAGGTATGGGCTTTCTCTCCTTGAATTCTTCCTCCAAGAGTCTTTGAAACGTTTTATGTATTCAAGAATATCAAAACTAGGGTTGTTCCCAATGACATTGTTGAACATCCAACTCCCTAGTTATCCTTGTTTTCAATCCTAATAGTATGTATATGTAATATTTAACATGTTGTCGTTATGTTTTTCTAACTAATCATTATGTGTAGGTTCTTGATTTTTTAATATCCAATGAGGCCATAGATTTGATTCATGTGATTAGGGTATTAGTTACAGGAGATAGAGAATGTTGTAACATCTAATTGCGTTCGAGAATGTGAAGTTTGCTATAAGTAAGATGTGAAGTTGAATTTACTATTATAAGTTCTTCATTTAATTTTTCTTATAAGATAATTAAATTTAAAGAGGTTGCCTTTGTTAAAATTAATGTTTCGATTACCACAATATGTGAAAATTTGGCTTATGCCAATAAAATTGGCTAGCAATATATTGTCAAAAAAGATTAATAAAATTTGCTTACTATGTTATTTCATAAAAAATAGGCTAATTTCATTCTTATGACCATTGTCAAGTGAATGTTTCGCATATGCCACTAAATTGGCAAACAATATACTAGATTACCATAATATGTGAAAAATTAGTCTAAGCCAATAAATTGGCTTACAATGTATTTCAAAAATATAATAAAAAATTCGCTAATGACCAAGTTATACCAAATTAAGCATGACCAATGTAACTCAATGAATTCATAACCAAGGAAATGCCAATCATTGGGACAAGTCCCAACATACTCTATTCAAATGTACCATGAATATAAGTAAGTATATTCAACAAGTTTATAACGTTCATAAAGAATGGTATAAAGCTACCTAATGTAATTGAACATGATAAAGTTAATAAAAACATAATCAAAAGCTTAAGAATAACGAAAGTGACCAGAATGAGGTGGTAAAAGAAGTGTGACAAGTCTCACTCACCCCTAGCCAATAAGTTAAAAATACTCACATAAGAGGGTGTTAATAATCGTGAGACAAGTCTCATTAACACTAAGATTATAATGTAAGGTTCAATTCACATTTCATCAATTAAAGAGAGGTATGACCGGTTATCCAAAGAGTTAAGTAAACCTCATAACTAGAAGCAAGATTCCATGATGTTTGTGTCCAACTCTAAGAGATAAGAAAGTAAAGTAAATATGAGCTTAGCACCGATAGACTAGCAATGAGCTTGTGACACAACATGTAAGCCTCATGAGATGAGGCTTTTACCAAGGTAGACAAGTAGTCTCCGTATGTCTCCTAGTCTTTGAACTTTGTTGGCAAAATAGGAACTAGCCAGTGGATTCCACCTAAGAGAGCTAGGTAAAATGCGGTTTAACTTATGTCGGTTATTCAACCTCTTTTCGGTGTGGGAAAGACATCAGATTTCATGTTTAGTTCACATGATCTATGTCGGTTATAGCTAAAGAAAGTATCCAGTCACTTCAACCATGAAACCCACTTTTTGATGCGGGGAAGACACTGACTTGGTTTCACTATGGCCGGTGAACCACCCCTTTTCGGTGTGGGGCAGACACTGGATTTTGACTTAGCTCACATGATCAAGATTCACTTTGATCGGTTAGTCACCCTTTTTTGGTATGCGACAGACACTAGATTTCATGTTAGTTTGGATGATCTTTATGCTAAATATTTATTTAAGAAAGTAATAAAGAAATAAGAAGGGATGTAAATTGAAATTGAAATAAGGAACCAAGAGCTTAAGAATATCAACCATCAATGTTTGATAAGAATGATGTTCTCAGCAAATAATGGGCATAGCTAATAATGAATTCATTTATTATGAAAATTATTAAAGCCAAAATAATATTGGCTTATAATGACTTATTATCGTATGCACATGATCATAGACAAATAATATTGACTTATAATGATTTCTTATATTATGTAAAGAATCACATAATAGGAATAACCAATAAACATTGGCTTAATAAGATTTGATTCCAAATTGTAGGTATGGGACTACAATGAATCATTGTATTTATAAGTAAAACATAGTATCAAAGGAGATCATTGAATTAAACAAAAAAAATAAGAAAAAGATTGAAAAATAACCTAAGTGTTGAAAAGGGATCTCTCGGGTTAGGGAGGATAAAATTCAACATTTTCGCTCGAGTTATTTTAAAATGATGTTCACGATTCTAAGGTCTTATGTTCATATAGAAAATGATTTTTGTTCTTTCAATGAACTAAAATATGTCATATTCATACCATAATTCACAAATGACGAATTAGGAATGTCTGGTGATTTCCCTTTCCAGAAATGGCATGTTGTTATAGGAAGAGCTTTCGTTGGTAATGCATAGTCCTTATGTTTATGTGTGCCTACACCTGTACCTAGTAAAAGTGTGTACTGAACCTATGCTATTATTATCTCTAATGGTGCAGGTCAGAGAGAAGGTTGAAGACTCATCAAAGCTGTTTTTAATAGCAAACTCTAGACTTTGGTAGGTCCTCTTGAGTTGGAGGATGCTACATTTATCTTTCTATTCTAGCACTTAAGACATAGATAGCGAATGTTGTCCGTAGCATTTATTTCCAGATGTTTTATTTGAAGTTTTGTATGATGTCCGTTTTAGCAAAGTATTGTGTTATATATTGATCTTTCCATTTAAATTGTTTCATAAATAGTAGATGGTTCTTTAGTCTTTGAGCTCATTAGAATATTATTCTATGTTATGATCATATGAAGTCTATTTATAGTTCACTATGTTTTAAAAGTTTTAAATATTCCGCAAATTTAACTAATGATTGTGATGAAAGCTAAGAGGAGTCTTGTCTTCGACCTCTGAGAGGTTAACGACGGCGGTTGCATTCTGATTCCAGAATCCGAGTGTGACAAACATTGTATCAGAGCATAAGGTTAAAATTAACTAGGAACTAAAGCTCAAAACAACCACATTGCGTAGTTTCTAACTTATGGTTTTAAAGCGCCATTATCATGACTTAAAGACTAGGTGATGTTAAGAATCTTCATGTTCTTCTATTATTTATTGTGTCATGTAGAGCTTTGACAATTTGTGTCATTTAAGTATCAAAATTCCTTCTTGTGTGTGCGTATAGAAAGATGAACACAGGAATAAATACAGGTAGAACAGTTGGAGAAGCAGGTGATGGGGAAAACAAAGTTCTTCCTCAAGCCCCAGATACTGTAGTGCATGTGTCTATCAACCCAGCTGCGTTGGCGGATGAAGAAGTGAGAGCAGCACTGGTTTAGATGGCCCAAGCCATAACTACTCAGGCACATGCTATCACAACCCAGGCTACTTGAAAGGGTGCTCCCCGGGAGAATCTAACACATGCTAGCATCATGGCTAGCAGACCGAGAGATTTCACCAGGATGAATCCTACAGTCTACTTTGGGTCCAAAACTAATGAGGATCCTAGGTGTTTTTAGCTTAGGTCTAAAAAATTCTCTATGCCATGGATGTTAATGAAAAGGTGAGGCTGAGTAGGATGCATACCATCTCAAGGATGTGACTCAGGTATGGTACAAAAGTGTTGAGATGGATGAGTTGGTATAAGAGCCAAATTAAGGTTCTATGCTTGGAAAGGTATAGAGGAAGATGAGAAGTCAGCTGATGTTGACACTGGTAACTTCGTTGTCTTTTATTTTCCTTTGTACGCATAGTTAAATCCAGGATCCACCTTTTCTTTGTTTCTCCTTTAGTAGCTAGTAAATTTGACTTACTTTCTGAGATCTTGCATGAACATTTTCTAGTTAGTACTCCCTTAGGAGACAATGTTAGGGTCGAAAGAGTATACAGAGATTGCCCAATAATTGTTCTCAATATAGTTACTCATTCTAATTTAATAGAATTAACCATGATTGATTTTGATATAATTTTGGGTATGGATTGGCTTCATAACTGCTATGCTACCATAGACTGTCGAAACAGGGCAGTAAGGTTTCAGTAGACAAATGAGTTAGAGTTGAAAGGGGAAAGGTATGGTTCAAAATCCAACAAGACAGATAGTTTCCAATATTAAATCCAACAAGATGTTATCTAAGGTGTTAGGAGCCGATGAGAACCTTTCTTAAGAAGAGGTATCCGTTGAAATTTTAGATAACCAAGTAAAATGGTTGAAGAACAAGGAGTTTTGCACCTCTAAGGTGTTATGGAGGAACCACCTTGTCAAGAGAGCAACATGGGAGGACGAGGCTGACATGAGATACCGTTACCCTCACATATTTAGTTCTTGAGGGTCGATATACTATTCCTTAGTCCGATTTCGTTAATGAGACTCTAAATCTTAGTGCATGAGGTGGTTTTTGTATTCTAAATCCATAATTGTGTGTTTTATACCTTCACTATATGTGTTGAAATGAGTTCATGCTTGCATTCATGTTGTTGTTTTTGTATAGCGTAGACATGATTTTTATGTTGCATGAATTGTGATGTGCATTAAGTTAAGTGTGATTGAGAAGGAAGTTCCTCAACTCAAATATGAAACTTCAGATAAGCTTGAGTAATATATATTATCCAGAGCAAGTGTGTATAAGAAATTCATATAGAGTAAAGTTTCAATTATGTTAATATATTTTAAAAATTACCCTCTTTGATTTAAAATGATATGTTGTATCATCGGGGGATGAATGTTCCTAAGAAGAGGGGAGCATAATATAACATTCCAGAAAATGTACTCGTCTAGTGAAGAACCTATTAGGTTTTAAGAATAGGTATTGGGGATACATAGACATACCAATTCCCAATATTTTGAAATATTGGGCATATTAGAAAATATTGCCTTAAAGGTGTTAACCTATTTTATATGTATTAACAACCTTTTCCAAGAAATATACCTTCCATGAAGACCATACGCTAAAAATCTTCATTTTCATCATTCACAAAATAAGTAAGCGGCATCCATGTGTCAAGCAAATGCACCATAGCACATCACAAATTAAAATTGGTATTTAGAGTAAGTAGTTCCCACAGATATAGTGAGGATCCTTGGGACAATTATAATGAGTAGCAACACATATGCAAGAACATGTGCAAGAATTCAGTTAGGGTGGTTAGGGCGGTTAGGAGCAGGCTGACATGTGGGGATCAAACCATGTGGGTCTGAACATCCTTTACAACTCTAAGCTCTTAAAAACATACCTATCTAGATAACTAACCTATGACTAACCGAAATAAACTAACTAGTGCACCCGACAACCTAAGACATAACAAGATGACACTAACCTAGTAACTAACTCAAGAAATATCCTAGTACCTAACCTAGGATGGTCCAAAAGGGTTAGTTATAGACCTATCTACTTAGGGGTACTTTATTCATTATCCTAGGTCACTTAATTAATTAATAAAAATCAATTAATTAATTTAAATTGACAAACCCAAAATCCTTACACTACACAAGTAACTAACAAAGAAATATCCTAGTACTTAACCTAGGATGGTCCAAAGGATTGGTTATGGCCCTAATTACTTAGGGATAATTTAGTAATTAAAATAGGTCACTTAACTAATTAAATTAAAAAACTTAATTATTTAATTTAAATTGGTAAACCGAAATCCTTACACTAGACAAGTAACTAACTAAGAAACAAAGTAGTACCTAACCTAGGATGGTCCAAAGGGTTGATTATGGTCCTAACAACTTAGGGGTACATTAATGATTACCCTTGGTTACCTAATTAATTAAATTAGAATATTAATTATATAATTTATTTGGTCAAACCGAAACCACTAAGAAATTTCCAGATTTCGGTTAAGTTAAGTGTTCTCTAATTCTTGTCAATTTAGGAGGGGCATTTTAGTAAATTAGCTAATTGATTTATTAATTAAGTTAATTAGTCTAAGTTAAATTACTAAATATTCAGTTAGGATACCTAGAAACTCACGACCAAAAAATAAAAAAAAAGTGAGAAAAGTAGTGAGCAAAACGCAAGAAAAACAGAAAATTCTCTCGCTTCGTCTTAGGCGATTTCAAGGTATTCTTTAAATTTTTCTTGCGAGATGAACTTCGTAGATTCTATTATACATAATGTATGGGTTTTGTATCCTTGAATTCTTCCTCCAAGAGGCTTTTCAAAAATTTTATGAATTCAAGAATATCGAAACTGGGGTTTTTCCCAATGACATTGTTGAACGTCCATCTCCCTAGTTATCCTTGTTTTCGATTCTAATAGTATGTAGATTTAATCTAGAACATGTTGTTGGTATGTGGTGCTAAATGATCATTATGTGTGGTTTCTTGTTTTCTTTATGTCTAATGAGGCCATAGATTTGATTTATATGATTAGGGTATTAGTTACACGAGATAGAGAACGTTGTAACACCTAATTGTGTTCGAGAATGTGAAATCTTCTATAAGTCAGTTGTGAAGTTGATATTACGGTTACAAGTTATTTATTGGATTTTTATTATAAGCTAATTCAATATTTATAGGTTGTCTTGGTTAAAATTAATGTTTCTATTACCACAATCTGTTAATGTTTGGCTTATGCAAACAAATTGTTAGCAATATATTTTCCAAAAAGATGAATAAAATTGGGTTACTATGTTATTTCATAAAAAATTGGCTATCGACATTCTGATGACCATTGTCAAGTGAAAGTTTGACATATGTCAATAAATTGGCTAACAATTTTCTAGATTACCATAATATTTGAAAAATTAGTCTATGCCAATAAATTGTCTTACAATGTAAAATATAATACAAAATTTACTAGTGACAAAGTTATACCAACTTAAGCATGACCAATGTAACTCAATGAATTCATAACAAAGGGTATTCCAATCATTGGGACAAGTCCCAACATCTCTAATCAAATGGACCATTAATATATGTATGTACATTGAACAAGTTTATAACGTTCATAAAGAGTGGTATAAAGCTACAAAATGTCATTGAACAAGATAAGGTGAGTAATAACATAATCAAAAGCTTAAGAATAATTATAGATACCAAAATGAGGTGATAAAAGAAGTGAGACAAGTCTCACTCACCCCTAGACAATTATGTTGAAGATACTCACAAAAAAGGGTGTTAATAATCGTAAGACAAGTCTCATTATCACCAAGATTATAATGTAAGGTTAAATTCACATTACAATAATTAAAGAAAGGGATGACCGTTTATCCAATGAGTTAATTAAACATCATAACTAGAAGCAAGCTTCCATAATGTTTGAGTCAAACACTAAGAGATAAGAAGGTAAAGTAAATATGAGCATAGCACCGATAGACTAGTAATGAGATTGTTCCAGCACATGCAAGTCTCATGAGACGAGGCTACCACCAAGGTAGACAAGTAGTGTCCGTATTTCTCCTAGTTTTTAAACTATGATGGCAGCATAGGAACTAGCCAGTGGATTCCACCTAACAGAGCTAGGTATGATGCAATTCCATTTTGGCCAGTTATTTTAGCTCTTTTCGGTGTTGGGAAAATATCGAATTTCATGTTTAGCTCTTTTCGGTGTGGGGAAGACAATAACTTGGTTTTACTTTATGTGGTGAACTACCCCTTTTTGCTGTGGGGCAGACACTGTATTTCATCTTAGCTCACATTATCAAGATTCACTTTGATCGGAAAATCACCCCTTTTCGGTGTGGGCAGACACTGGATTTCATGTTTGCTCGCATGTTCTTAATGCTAAAGATTTCTGTAAGAAAGTAAGAATGAAAGAAAAAGGAATGTAAATTGAAATTGAGCTAAGGAAACAAGAGCTGAAGAATATCAACCATCAGTATTTGATAAGAATGAAGTTTTTAGCAAATGATGGGCATAGCTAATAATGACTTCTTTTATTATGAAAATGATTAAAGACAAATAGGATTGACTTATAATGACTTATTATAGTATCCATATGATCATATAAAAATAAGATTGACTTATAATGATTTCTCATATTATGTAAAGATCACATAATAGGTATAAACAATAAAGATTGGCTTAATAAGATTAATGCCAAATTGTAGCTAAATAATTTCCTTAGTCCTTGGGATTACTTACTTGATTCATTATAGGTATGGGACTACAATGAATCATTGCACTTGTAAGTAATACATATGATAAAAAAAGATCATTGAATTACACAACAAAAAGAAGAAAATGATTTAAAAATAAACTAAGTGTTGAAAAGGGAGCTCTCGGGTTAGGGAGGTTAAAAATTCAAAATGTTTGCTCGAGTTGTTCTAAAATTAAGTTTTTGATTCTAAGGTCTTATGTTCATATATAAAATGATTTGTTTGCTTTGAATTCATTAAAATATGTTATATTTGTACCAAAATTCACAAATGACAAATTAGGAAAGTTTGTGTAAGTACTTGTTTTATATTGAGTTGTAAAGGGATTTCTTAGACTGGAATTTAGGGCTGGCAAGGGGATGGGGAAAGGGACTGGGGGACGGGACGAAGGGGCACGAGACGGGACAGGGGACGGGGAGAGGGGATTTGACACGGTGCCGGGATTGGAGGGACCGGGATTGGGGGGACGAAAATAGGTCCCATCCCGTCCCACTATACATACGAGATGGGATGGGATTTGGGGGGACGGGACGGGATGGGATGGCATGGGATGGGGGATTCTTTTTTTTAAATATTTATATTTTTTTATTGAAATGATACGTCTTTAGCTAATAAATTTTAAATTTAATTTTTGATTTTCAAATATCAAAATAAATTTTCAAATTTAAAGTTTCAATTTTCAAATTTTAAAATTTATTTTTCAAATTTCAAGTTACAACTTTAAAGTTTTAAATTCCATATTTGAGAAGTTTAAATTTGTAATTTAAATATTTTGAAGTAATGTAAATTGTAAACTTTAAATTAAGTATTTTAAAATTACTTTAGTACTTTAGTATATATATTTAATTGTACATATTAAAATTTAAATTCAAAACAATAATTGTATAAGAAAAATACTTGAACAAAAGTTAAAACCTTCAAATTTATTCAATAGAACTTAGAAGTTACAACTTTCAATTATCAAATATTAGTGGAGTAACTAATCTACGTAGTCACCTTTTAGGAAGGGTTCTGTTTCAATAAGTTCTCATACGTAAAACTAATATTTGTTATAGATATTAGATGAGTAACTAATTTTACACAGCCACCTTCTAGGAAGGGTTCTGTTTCAATTAGCAAACATGAGTGGGAATGGCGAAGACATATGGGCTGACTACGAACTGTAGAAAGGATGGAGTGTGAAGCGGGAGCAGGGTAGGCATAGCGGTGTGGTGCGAGGGCTGCAGGAAGAGTGGGGGGGAGCGGGGGTTGTGGAGTTTTTAAACACGCTTCTCGTACCTGACATTTGTTATCTGTTCTCGAATTTCTCGATATTGTAATATAATAATATATGTTTTTCCTTTTCCTTTAAAATTTAATCTAATTGTCTGCTATCATATCGATGGGGAGATCATCGGTTGTTGGCAAATTTTTTAAAATTCTTGTGCTCAATTCATCATCCACTGCATTTCAATTGTTTTTGAATCCAAGTGCTTGTTTTTACTTAACTTTTGGCACATGTATCCGTCCTTTCGGCATTGCACCCGGTCGTCTAAATAAAAACTGTTTTTCCAACTGGTCTTCCGCCATGATATGAATGTCTATGATCACCGATTTTTATTTTTAAAACTTCCGCACTGAAAAGAAGCCTCCGATGCAAACTGTGAGATTGAATAGCTAGAACATCACGAACCTTTTGATCAATCAAAGTGGAAAGGCTCGCTTCGTCTACCTCCACCATCCCAATAAACTTCATTGCCATCTTTGATTTCCATGTTTTCTAAAGATTGATTAAGGATTATTTTCAAAATCATCAGGTTAGTAGAATTAAGACCAAGAAAACCTAGCATATATCATGAAATTGGCAACTGACAAATTAATCCAAACATTAGAAGTTTGACCAACTTCTCTTGAAATTTTCAGCGATTCTATATTTTTCATACAAACTTTTGCTTCTATTTTTATGCTAGAAGTACATGATTGCACAATATGGAATTTCTTCCGATAAAATTTCTAAAGGTTTCATAAAAAGTGTCGACAAGGCCTTTACACCTGAAATTTATAAGTAGGATGAAAGTATAGTACAGTAGCCGTTTTAAAACAATGAGGAATAGGAAAAAAATATTTTTTAAATTTTTCAATTCATACGCTTCAATTGAAACTCTAAATTATCTATTTTTTTATATTTTCAAAATTGTATGAAAGAGCACCAAATTATTATTAAACGGATGAAACAGCTAGGATAATCAATTCTGAAGAACAACATGGTTAGTAGGCATCATAAAAAAGTACTTAAAAAGGTAATAGTCTTTCGTTTCTTCCCGATCTTCATCAACATTAATCTAACGGGTCATAGCATTATGAGCATTTAAAAAAACAATTATGTATAAGTCTCTATATTTATAAAGCAACAAGAAAGAAAGCATTCGTAAAGACAATTCCACCTGTTTTAATATGTTTCGGAATTTTTCTAGGTTGAACAAATTCACATCGTGAGACAACGCTATTAAATAGTGAACTCCATCTTGTACAACCTAAAGTTAAATATATGTGAACACATCTAACTGAAAAAACATTATTGTCAATTGGACATAATCTAGCTTTTAACATGTTAGCAACATTTGTATTATTAGAGCATTATCTAATGCGACACGGACATTATTTTATCTTAATCAGGTAATAATCTCAAAACCTTAAAATATTGGTGAAGATAAATATGCGGTTTTGTGTGTCCACCCCCTCGCCTGGTTCAAGAGCACCACCCACCGGCAAGCCCCCTGCCCTCTTGTCCACCGTAGGCATGTACAGCTCTTCTGCCCAGCGACACCATTTACCCTAAATGGTGTTTCTTCTTATGTTGATTCGTAGGTGACAGACTCTGAACTACCGCCTGTATGTTCTAGTGACGGTTCCCCACATATCGCGACCTGTCCTTGCAGCCTAGTCTTACTAGGGCGACCTAAATGCAGCATCCATGGTTGTCGACTTATCAACTGTATACACTATCGCTGATCCCCCCGCTTACTCGTCCCCGTAGAGAGATGTAGTGGGATACGCTCTGCTCTAGCCCAATGATTTATGAATGATCACCACTGCATTCCCAACGACAGATCATGACTCGACGGATCCACCTACTGTTACCCGGCCTCGCCAACGACGTGCTCTTTTCACACACCTCCTGTCCCTGTGGCCCCGCGTGTTTTGGGGCTCTTGTCCCCCCCGCGACGGATGACTTGCAACAGGTCAGGACCCCCCACATTGGGTGGTCTATATGTCTTTCTTTTAGTTGTGTATTCGCTTAGAATATTAGATGCATGTTGTCAGACGATTGTATGTGACCATTGTGTCGATCTCGCGACACACCCCACGGTGTGAATGTGGTGTGTCGCGATGTGGGAACTGACTTGCGTTGTGTATATTTCGTGGACCAGCTTCTGCACCTTTCGCCTAGATTGGTTGATGTTCGATTGAATCCCCCGGACTATTCAGAATGTGCCCAACACACAGACCTATTCCACCCACGGCACTGTCTTAGACAACCCACCCTCGCCTGCGCTGCCCATCTTTATTGGACTAGATACGAGAATGATAAATGGTAGCGCGTGGACACTATTGTTGTCCGACTTGTCTTGTGTGTAGTATAGACACCCGACCTTTTCATCCCCTGTTGCTGTGTAGCGATCTAGTATATCTTGTCGGCACCGGATATAGCAGTGAAGTAGAATTAACTGTGTATTGTTGCCCGGCACGTAGAAGACACCGTGCCAATCACTTCCAATGACTACAAAATGTGTGCCTGCACACACAGTGAAACAGAGCTAGACATGTTATTTGGCTGTCTACTTATTTAATGTAGTTCCCAATTAATTTTGTTTTCAGGCCCGTGACCATTCCGGCGTTGAGATGTCTGGGACACACCCGGAAGCCGCATCTGTTGATTGCTATACTTTTTTTGAGCTGTGATCCCCACCGATGGGGGATGGAATGTAGACGTTATATAACATTGAAATATTCATTAATTTGTCTAATTTCTTACATTTTTTTAGAAATAATAACATGACGATTTTGGTTGTATGCATGCAAAGTTAAATTTCACTCAATCATCTAAAATGAAAATGAAATATTAGATCAGGAACCTAAGAAAAATTTAAAACTGATGCAATTCGAAATGCTTACAAGTTCATGTTTATTTTACGGGGCACAAAAAGGTAATTATGGATTCTTAAGAGGAATGTCAATGTCTCCATAATATTTTCTGAATCAAGAATTTTAGGTAGTTTCTTCATAGGAACGTGTTTGATCATTGAGTAATTATTTTTCGAAAGTGCACTTTTTTAATGAATGTTAAGCAGGTTTATGCGTGTTCTAATTTTTCTCTTCATTAAATTATTTTTAAAAACATTTCCTCACTCAAGTAAGGAATGAATTATATGATGTGACTTAAGGTGAATGATTCGATTATGCTTGTAACTTTTAACAAAGTCATTCTTACATTTTTTTAGAATAATAATAATCAAGTTTGTAGATAGAACACGTCACAAAATATGGGAATAATGACAATGTCAACAATGACAATCAAAATCAAATAAATATGCGAATACAACATTGGTCAAAAAATTTTATTTTATAAATTTCAAAATCATTGATATCTTATTATAGGGTACACCAAAAGAAGGCATTATTAGTACAAGGAAAAAGTCTTTGTACTCCATAACATTTTTGTAACTACTGAAATGTGTGGTGATTTTCATATCTATGTCTGTTTCATAGAATATTATTCCAAAAATATAACTACTGTTTTACGAACAATAAGAAAATTTATACAAACTGTCATTTTCTTCAATTCTATAATGTTTTACCGCTTACGTTCTCCTAGTTCTTAGTTTTTATAGATGGTTAATATTTTGAGGTGAAAGTATTACTAAAATAATTTGGCTAGTTTTTGTTTAACAATTCATTGTCTTACACTATGTATAAGAAATCTTGGAAGGTGGTACTACAGACGAACATATATTTCCTGCTCGTTATGATTCAACTACATTCAAAACCTTGGGGTTAGGTTATATTCTGAAAATTATATTGATGATGAAGTTCTAGAAGCGAACAATCTATGTATACACTAGCATTTTTGTTATTATTGTTCTATTTATTCACTTTCACTCCTTTAGTTAATTACTGAGTTTTTTTTGATTGTGCATTTTGAGGTGATAATACGTCTCAAATAGTTGATATATAATTTTGGAAGTACCTTTTTTTTAACATTTCCGTAGTATAAATTAAGATAATTCAAATATAATATCAAAATTAAATCTAACTTGTGCAATAAATAGTGTGAAAAATAATTTTTCATGAAACTGACGTGAGAACTTTTGTGTTATGTTACTATGTACACAAAAACAATTACATGTTATTACTTCAGATGACAGATAGTCAGATTGTCCAGTTTTGTAATGTCTTTCAGTCGGGAACGAATGTAATTTGTTTGTATCCTTATATTTGGTCATAAAAATACTATAATATAAATATTAGACTTATAGAACTTGAGAGAATAAACAAAATTGTATACAGAAATTATTTTATCCTCATAATTCCCTATTTTGTATAGTCAATCTTTATGTGTTGCAAAAAAAGAATTTTACTGATTGTAATAAATTGTTCAAAAAACACTGAAGTAACGAAATTTATAGAACCAGTTAAGCAAGATGAATCAAAAAATTATTCTGAAAAATACGAAATATAAGCTGAAAAACTTACCAGAATTGAAATAATACTTTTAGTTGGAAGAGAATCAAGTCCACTGAATCACAGTGTTACCCTTAAGGAAAATTATTCCCCTCTAGTAATCGATGTTTGATTTGGACATATTAACCTCCAGGAAAAAGATCTTAATTAGTAGAGTGTAGAACCAAAAAACTCTACTGTCAGTGAATCAATATACAACTGGAAAGTACACGAAGAAATATGTGTTTAGAAGAAGAAGGAAGTTAGAAAATTCATTGGAAAATATTCAAAAAAGACATGACTGGTATTTATAGGCAAGAAGAAATATTCTGAAAAGGTTGCAACTCTTTCAGGAATTGACACAGACATTAATGAAAGGTGCAAACTTCAAATGGTATTGAGGGTTCCTATAAGGTGCACACCTTCAGAACAGTCATTGCGGGAATTTTAATATAAAGCAAATAAAAAATGGGTCCGCACGCGGATACATCACTATATTCATGCTCTTCTCGCTTCTCTGTTCATGCTATTTTAGTCTTCTCAATCTCTCTCTTCTCGCTATCTATCATTATCCATTTCAAGTCGATTTATGTGCTTCTGAATACTTAGCGCTCTTTCAACTTTTTAAGGTTTCAGTTTGCTCTTGAATCTAGAACTACACAAGACCTGATTCTTCGTATAACCAGAGCCTATGTAGGCGACTTAAAACCAAAGTGATCGGTCGTGATCCCTTTTCCACTCTATATTGGTTCAATTTGAACAAACTTGACATCTCTCGGCGGTCGGCAACACATCGGCATACTACAGTCAACCCCTTGGTTGCTGCCCCTTCCGTCCTTCCTTCCCTCCCCCCACGGAAGCAGCTGTTGACCCCCACTTTTGACCGACCTTGCCCTTTTTTCCGCCATCCTTTATTCGTTATGTATAATACGTATTTTTAATTTTAGATTTTTAGCGACTTTTGGTGAAAATATAATAATTATTTTAGTATGTCAATTTATAAAATATATGTAAATATTTATTTAAAATATTTTTAAAATTATTAATGAATTTCAAATGTTTTAAAAATTTCAATGTTTGTACAAAGGATAACAAAACAAAAGAGCGGCGAATATATGTAGTATTGTAGATTCAAATAGAATTCGTACCAATGTTCACTTAAAAATTATTAAATTGCGAGCATATTGATGTAGGTACGTTGTCGTCCAATTCTAGTACACTCCACTTAAATGTTAGTGCAATCCATAGTCGAGCGGTCAGTGTCAATTCTAGCCAATTAATTGCAATTTTAGTCATTCCATAGTCTTTGCCCATCTTATTTCAAGAATTGGTCTTTTTGATTCCAACCGTCAATCTAAACTAATCCTTTGGTTCATATTTAATCTAACTTAATACGAAACTAAAAGAACCGGAATCATAAAAATTTTCAATCCTTCCCCTCCCACTCGTTGGAGCAGCCACTTCTATCTATATCCAGCGCCGACGAATCCTTCTTTTCTGCTTCTTTTTTTCAAGCGGCCGGGACCATCGCCAGAGGTGGCAACGCACCTATTATCGCCACCCCATCCTCCAAGCCGCCTCACCCTCTACCCTCTCTATCCACTCTCTTGTCCTCACCAATCTCTCACACTTGTCCACGCCCTTCTCCTTCTTCTTATCCCTGCCCGTCGTCCCCATTCTCCTCTTTCTCTCTCGTTTTCCTCTCTCCCTCTCGTCTATTCTCTTTTTTTTTTAATGTATCAGAGCAGCAGCTCAGTGAGAAAACAGGCAGAACAGCTCTCACCCCAACAGCAAACGGCACGGCACGGCAGAAGCGGATCAGCGCTTCCAAACGGCCACGCAGATCCGGCGAAAACTCCAGCAGCGAACTCAGCAACAACAATGAGCAGTGCTCCGAGCGAAAACTCAACCGCGAGCAGCAACAACAAATAGCAGCTCCGCGAGGCTTGAAATTCCTTGTACACTTGCGCGGGGTCTCAACAGATTCCGTAGGTTTGTCTTCGTTTAATTATCGGTTGTCTTCTGAACATTCAATTCTTTTTCATTGTGTGTTGCGGATTTTCTCATTAATAATAGTTGTTTAATCTCCCAAACCATATGTTAAGCATGAATCTTTAAGAACCTCGTAAATTTGTTCGTCTTACAATTTTTATTCGCAGCATTTAAGTTGGTTGAAGATCAGCTGGCTGATATCACATATATTAGTACGCTTGAATACTTTTATTGTCTTTGCTAAAGGGTTTTGGTGATTCTTGATCTAATTGTTGTGGATGTGAGCGTTTTGATGTTTCCAAGGTAGGTTTGCTTCTATATTGATTGTTTTTCCTAATACTTTTTTAGAGGACTCTCCTCGTGCTAATCATACTCGGATTCCATTCATTGTTGCTGTGACCTCAAGATCTCCTATGTCTTGCTGCCCG